>JASVEL010002696.1:0-355779 GCA_032618575.1 Nicotiana noctiflora | reverse complement strand
CATATAAAATTCAACAACAAGGAGCCAAATATAGAAAGTGTTCACTCACTCTCAGCAAAGAGCATTCACATGCCATGTAAACATACCATTAGCTTGCCCCTAGTGTAATACTCTTCTAATCGAGCCATTCAGTCAAAGATCAAGAGGTCTTTAAAGGTTGTAATAAAGGCTAAGGGATGGGTAGGAAATCTTTGGATATAGTGACTAACCTCCCTAAGCACCTTTAATACATACTTCATTTTATTTCACCTTTATGCTCAACCCAACCATTATTCCACATTCTTATTTACTTGTGACCCCACTTTTCTTTACGTGCAACTGGCTTCTTCTCTCTCTTTTATTTTTTTTAAGACTTGTATTATACAATGCCAATTCACCAGTCTAACCATTCATTCTTGATTCCCTTTTTTTTTGCAACACCCTAACACCCCACACTTTGACTTTCGCATATTCATTAGTGATTCAAGTGCTTCTAGGAGGTAAAGGTTCCAACATTAAGCTTATTCAACAGCTATTTAGATCATTTTAAGGTTATCAAAGAACAAGCTTAGGATCAAAGGGGTTAACTATTGTATTATGCACAGGTGGATTCACAGTTTTATAGGGTTACACAAAGAAATGCCTCTATTATCTCTAAAGCTAAACGACTTCTATTTCATTTTGCAGACACACATGGCAAGTTCTAGGTATCTTATGCAAGCATATAATGTAAGTAACAACTAACACACACTTAGCATGTAACTCATTCCTAATTAGTTCATCAACGTAATCAAACGAGTGTTCAAGAAAGATAAGATGTGCAAAATTAAGGCATATATTATGAACTACAAACAAGCTTAGACGCCAGACTCTCAGGTTCTTTTTAGTTTACAAATGTGCACATTTGGGGTTACATTCTGACCTTCACCCATCTAATCCTAAAACTACATAAAGAAAAATCTACCTAACCCGGTTCAAGAAAAACCCTTGGAAAACAACCATGGTCAAAAGAAAAATCAAGGAGGAGGTATTACACTACTTTAAAAAAGAAAATAAAAAAAAACAAAAATTCTACATAGACTACTTCCTTCAAGAGTACTTTCCAAGTAGTCTGTCATTAGGAAGAGTCCTCTAACTTTGTTAAGTTATATATATATATATATATATATATATATATATATATATATATATATATATATATATATATATATATATATATATATATATATATATATATATATATATATATATATATAGTTCCGACTTTGACCCTCAAGAGACCCGTCGACAAGTGTCTGTCGTTGGACCAAGTCAGCTAATTCTAATATGGACCTAAACAATTATATACAACACTACTTCTACATAAGTGCATGGAATCTTTTGAATTGTTAAAGCTTAAGTTAACTACCACTCCCATTATCACCGCACCAAATTGGGGTTTTCCATTTGAATTAATGTGTGACGCTAGTGATATGACGGTTGGTGCAGTGTTAGGTCAAAGAATTAACAAGATGTTCCACCCGGTGTACTATGCTAGTAAGACAATAAATGAGGCTCAAAGGAATTATACAGTCACCGAGAAGGTATTGCTAGCTATTGTTTTTTCCATGGAGAAGTTTTGCCCATATCTTATGGGAGACAAGGTGATTATTCATACCGATCATGCGGCCCTTAGGTACTTGATGACAAAGAAAGACTCAAAAGCAAGATTGATGAGATGGGTGTTACTATTACAAGAATTTGATCTTGAGATTATTGATAGAAAAGGAAGCGAAAATCAAGTTGCGGATCACTTGTCTCGGCTAGAGGAAGAAGGAAGACCAAGCAATGGAGTTGAGATTAATGATGTTTTTCCAGATGAACAACTCCTTGCGGTGTCCATACATGATATGCTATGGTTTGCGGACGTAGCCAATTAACTTATGACCGACATCATCCCGTATGAGCTCTCATCTAACCAAAGGAAGAAGCTCAAGCGGGATAGTTTGGACTTCTATTGGGACGAGCCATATTTGTTCAAAATTTGTACCGATGGGGTGATTCGTCGTTGTGTCCTGGAAGAAGAACAATTGAGCATATTGTAAGCATGCCACTCTTACCCTTATGGTGGTCATCATGGAGGAAGGGGGGGTGAGAACGACATCTAATGTTCTAAGTTGTGGTTTCTATTGGCCCACCTTGTTTCAAGATGCAAGTCATTTAGCAAAAAGGTGTGATGCATGTCAACGAGCCGACGGGATTTATAAAAAAGATGAGATGCCTCTTAACACCATTTTGGAGGTGGATATTTTCGATGTTTGGGGCATTGACTTCATGGGCCTGTTTCTTAGCTATTGTGGGAACACGTACATTCTTGTGGCGGTAGATTATGTCTATAAATGGGTGGAAGCCATGGCTCTACCTAACAATGAAGCCCAGAGTGTTGTGGCATTCTTGAAGAAGTAGATTTTTACTAGATTTGGAACCCCTCGTGCTATCATTAGTGATGGGCAGTCCCATTTTTATAATTAGGCGTTCGACTCTTTGTTCACCAAATATGGAGTTAACCACAACGTGGCTACTCCATATCATCCCCAAGTAAGTGGTCAAGTGGAGGTTTCTAATAGGGAGATCAAGAGTATTTTGTCCAAAACAGTAAATGCAAATAGGACCGATTGCTCAAAAAGTTGGATGATGCTCTTTGGGCCTATAGGACGGCTTACAAAACTCCAATTGTTATGTCTCCATATCAGTTGGTATTTGGTAAGGCTTGTCATCTTCCGGTGGAGCTAGAGCACAAGGCGATGTGGGCTTTGAAGAAGTTGAATTTGGAATGGGATGTTGCAGCCAACCTCCGAGTGGAACAATTGAATGAGCTTGACGAATTTCGTTTTCATGCTTACTCTAGCTCATCCTTGTACAAGAACAAAATTAAGTAATTACGTGATAAATATGCTAGAGGCAAGAAATACAAGGTTGGCGACATGGTCCTTCTCTTCAACTCAAGGCTAAGGTTATTCCCAGGAAAACTCAAGTCCAAATGGAGTGGGCCCTTTGAAGTGGTTTGCGTAACTCATTTCGGTGCCCCTTGATCTCAAGAACAAAAGTGGTGAAATATTCCGAGTTAACGGGCATCGAGTTAAGCATTGCTTGGGAAAGTTGATGATATACACGTGGTGGCACTCATTCACTTGAAGTAGAGATGATGGTCACTCGCATCGTGTCGCGACGTTAAATCAGGCGTTTCTTAGGAGGCAACCCATGTCTTTTATGTTTCTTCATTTTTTAATTATAGAGTAGAATTTTTGAACTAATATGTTGTGAAGTGTTGCAGGGATGATGTTGAAACAGTGCAGGGCTGAATAAAAAAATCGGATAGTATCTCTCCAGTTGCCACGCAGCCGGATGACCATTTTTGTGCGATCTGCATGAGTTTGGACTCACCAGCAGGTGCTCTTAAGGTTGCCCACGCGGCCGCACACCGAAATAGTGCGTTCCGCATGGAATTTGCGGACTGACTACTTATCTGAAGCTTCCCACGCGGCCACACATCAAAACAGTACGGTCCGCGTAGAAATGATGCAAATGAGCAAGCCTCTGAAGTTTCCAATGCGGACGCACACCAAATCAGTGCGGTCCGCATAGGCTGCCTTAAGAAACAACAGAGAAAAAAATCATACGCGGTCCGCATGCCATTTGTGTGCGGATGCGCAGGTAGGTAAGTAACGGGCCACACGGTTCTCTATAAATAGAGACCTAGGGCCAACTTTAATCCTTTTCGCACTTTTTACACTGAAAGCAAAATTGTACTGTTCATCTACAGAGCTACACAGACATCATATAGTCCTTATTCTTGCTAACATTTCACATTTAATGCATATGTTAATTCATATTATTTTTATTTTTAGTTAATTCTTGATAGAATAACTTCTTAATTTCTTTTATTTTCAATTTACTGGCATATAGAGATTGATTTTTGAGTGTTAGGGTTTAATCTTCTTGATAAAATTACTGAGTAGGGACAATTAGGTTGACAAAAATTGGACATAACAATGTTAATAATGATAAAATTGAACTGCTCAGGGATATTTGCCCTGCGTGGCCGCACAACATATTGTGCGGTCCGCGTGATTTTGCTCATAAAATTGGATATTCTCAGTGCGGACCGCGTGACATTTTTGTGCGGTCCGCGTGGTTTCAGTGCGGCTACGGTCCAAAATAGTGCAAACCACGTGGCCAATCTTTAGAGAATTGATCCTCGTGAACCAGAATCAACGCGGCCGCATACCAAAAATGTGCGGTCCGCGTTAGCTCCACGCGGTCGCGGTCCAAAACAGTGCGGACCGCGTGGCCAATCTTCAGAGAATACATCCTCCTGAACCAGAATCAATGCGGCTGCATACCAAAAATGTGCGGTCCGCGTTGGCTCCATGCAACCGTGTGACAAATGTGTGCAGTTCGCGTAGGTTATTAACACAGACTGTCTTACAAATCATTTGGCATGTGCAGACCGCGTGGCATTTTTGTGCGGTCCGCGTGGTATCAAATCAAAAACTGTGTGATTTCTCTATTTTATTGCCCCCTTCTGCCTTGCTTTTACTAACACTTTTAGACTTGTATTTTTGCAGAAAATGGTGAAACATCATTGAGGTGGGCAATCTCAACATGGGGGCAAAGATAAATAACCAGGGATATGTGGTTCCTCCGGGGGAGGAAAAGGAAAAAGGGTGCATAAACTCACTCATGAGGCAAGAGCAAACATTAAGAAAACCTGGAAGATAATCGGGGCTGCTGATAAGGCTGCTCCCACTCTACAGGGAGTGAGTATGCACCCTCCAAGAGTGTAACCTCAGAGTTTGCCCCCACACACCTTACGGTATCAAGAGGCCTTCATGACTCCCCGTATCCAAATCAACACACTGCTGCCACCTCCAAGCAAGCAATGAATGTGGTATCTTCGAACTCGTCTGATGGGTTCGGATCCAAGAAGGGCAACGGCGACAAATACTCCACATCTCCCACAGCTTCACTATCAGGGGAGAGTGGAGAACAATCAGGAGATAGCGAAGAGCAGGTTGAGGGAGGTGAGCCTCAAGTAGGGGGTATTGAACATACTAGAAAGCCACAAATGTGGGAAGATAGATTCGTCAGTGAAATTGCTTTCCACCGATTTAGGGAATGGTGGCCTAAAAGAAAACTCATTTTAGAAATATGATTCATTAGTGTAGACCTACTCCCTCACAACCCTCATGTACAAGCTCAATTTCGTACGAGGGCGGTTTGGGGCTTCTTCAAGGAACGGGTAGAGATGGAAAAGGAGCATATGGTAAAGGAATTCTACACCAATATCTATCATGTCGTTTGGGGGTCTACAACTACTAAAGTGAGGGATAAGGTGGTACTCTTTGATGGGAAATCTCTGCATGAATTTTTGGAGTTCACGGATGAAGAAGAGTAACAATACCTAGAGAAGTTGGCACTAAAGGAAGAAGCTCACCCATGGCTAGCTGAAATTTTCGCACCTCCAGATACAGTGCCAGTGTGGCTTCGAGCTCAAGAGAAGATATATAGGAACACCCTTAGCTTTGAAGCAAAAGGGTGGTTGACATTCGTGTGCAATCGACTTGATCCGACCACACACAACCATTTTGTTCCCATTGATCGTGTTGTCCTAGTTGCTTCTATCATGGCGGGGTTCCCATTGAATGTGGGAAACATCAAGCAGAAGGTGATCTCAACTGTAGGAAATGTGACCAAAGCCAACTACCCCTTCCCAAACACATTGACTATGTATTTCCAAGAGTTGGGGGTACAAAAGAAAAAGTTTGATATGAAGGTCCAACCGGTGAGCCCCTATTCTTGGTATGATTAAAAGGGCCATGTCAATGCGAAAAGTGAAAAGAAAGGTCAAGCCTCCACTTCCTCCACAGTTGGCCAGTCTGAAGAGACAACTATTTTGGTGCAGCCGATGGATACTAGTTTGGTACCCCTAGGGTCTTCTACCGCACCACCTTCTTCTTTAGCCGAGCCAGTAGTTCCAGTTTCCAAGACTCATAGTTTCACGGACAACCAGCTCACTCATTCACTAGCCAGTTTGAACAACTGGATGTCGGTAGTGACATCTAAGTTGTCCACCTTGACAACAGCTGTTCAGGCCGAGAGAGCACCAGTGACGGTTGAGGTACCTGCTTCAATTGAAGACACCTTGAAGAAAATCCTGGAAAACCAGGAAGCAATGATGAAGAAGCAGGATTCCTTAGCCAAGTCGGTTGGCGAGCACAGCAAGGCATTGAAGAGCTTGGTAAAGGAACACAAGAAGCTCAGGAAAACAAAGACCTGAAAGGAGGAGGTAGCAGCATCGAGGACACAGGTGGACAAGCTAGTGGAAGATCAGCTGCCACTAGACTTGTTATTTGAGCAGCCTGTTATTGAGACCCCCACCGAGCAGCCACCAGCGGAGGAGCTTAGGCCTAGGAAGAAGAGGAAACTCCCAAACACTATG
Source organism: Nicotiana noctiflora (assembly GCA_032618575.1). NCBI lineage: Eukaryota > Viridiplantae > Streptophyta > Magnoliopsida > Solanales > Solanaceae > Nicotiana > Nicotiana noctiflora. The sequence continues at coordinate 349,319 of JASVEL010002696.1, read as the reverse complement.
GGAGTTGTGATTACTTTAGCCACCAAGCATGAGGATTCGCCTACTGTACAGTGAGATGAGCCTCCTGCACAGTCAGATGAGCCTCCAGAACCTGTCCTAGTAGCACAGCACAAGGCTGTGGACCAGTCTGAGGTCCCTGCCGACACATAGGACGTGGGAGCCACCGAGCAGCATAGCCAGGCAGATAAGACTTGAGGGGCCATTTTCTATATCCCTTGCTCCTTTCTTTTTTATGTTATATTTGGTAGTTAGCATTGGGGACAATGCTAGCTCTTATTCGTGGGGGTGTGGCCCTACTTTTTGTTAAAACTCGATTATTGTATATATTTTTCACTCTTTCTTTGTTTTCAGTACATTCATAGATATAGTTGGATTGTATATAAACTTTAATTCTGAATCTCTTTAGTTGTATATTCTACTATCTTGGTGTATATATTCGTTTGGTTATCAGTAATTGGTTTTTCTTTGGTTTTGTTATTTTCATTAGATTTTTCGTGATAGTTGCAAGGTTAGGGTCCTGGCCTTGTTTTGGTTTTGTTTGGATATTGAAATAAGCCCTTGGTTTTCTTTATGCCACGGTTCTTTCCAAGGTTAGAGTGTTGTGTGAACCGGGTGGCTCTTCCCAATGATAGATAGCGTGACAACTTTCTTAAGGGTCGAGTTAGTTTTTTTTTTCATGTTTTCATTCTTTTTAAGTTTTGGTAGTTAAGGGTACCACAAGAAAAGCTTCACTTGGGCCTAGCACATTTTCCCTTGATCTCATGGTCAAGGACATTAAGTTGTGTTTAGGAAGGTGAAAGTCATGGCCCTGAGACTCTTGCGTTGACCAAACAATAATCATATGGCTATATTGAACTGTTGTGCACTTGAAGTATACTAAAGGTTATTGTGGGCCCTCGACTCCATCCCTGGAAATCTTTAAGTGTATGTGTGGTGAGGACTTCATTTGTGAGCCCAAGTACTGTGCCAATGGTCTAGAACTTGCCCCGAATGTTTGTTGAGGCAAAATTATGGGTGAAACTTGACTCGTGAAGTGATTGTAGGCTATCCTTGAACCAACTATATCATATTGATCCTTTTTGATGAGCCACAAATATAATGATCCCTAGTTTACCCCTTTTGAGCCTTGAACGTTTTCTTTCATGAACCAAAAGTTACAAGCCTATACCCATTTTGATGAAACTCTCTTTTGGCACCCGAGTCTTCCCTTAAGTAATGGCAAATATCTAAGTTTGGGGGAGAGGCAACAAAGGCACCAATGTGATAAAAATGCATAAAAGCAAAAATAAAAAGAAAAGGGCAATGATAAAGAGAATAAGCAAAAGAAAGACAAAAGTGAATGAAACCTAAAAAGGGAGCCCAACGTCATCAATCAAATGACAAAGATGTGAAAAAGGTGAACAAAAAGGAGAAAATGTCTTGAAGTGCACAAGAAAGAGTGACATGGTGTCCCTCTAACCCCTTTCAATAAGGATTACTCCAATGAGGTATGCCAAAGCACACCAAAAGAAGTGTTTAAGGGAAGAGTGAACTCATGTAAACTAAAGCATATCCCACCATTACCCACAAGCCTTCACAATGACTCCTCAAAAGCTCTATATGATCTTGAGTTAAGGGAAGCCCTCATTAGTGGATACTTACATGAAGGGCAAGTATATGGTATCTAGAGTCGGACTTAGGGTATCTTCTTTGAGAGCCATGAGCGAGAAATACTTCCACCTCAAATTGTGTGCAAATACTCTAAATGGTGAGGTTCACTTAGGGAGAGTCGGGGATGTGTAAGTTTGGGTTCCACAATGACCATAGTACTTGCAAAAGGTTCAGTGATAAAATGTGTCAACTTTTGAGGTTCTTGTGTCACACTTGATCCACAATGTTTTCAAAGATTTATATGTGTTGATGATGCATTTGCATTGAGGGAAATTGTTAGTCCCAATTGATGCAATTGAGGTTACCTTAGGACAAAACAGGAATTTCTTGGATGTTATTCATTGAAGGGTAGGTCTTATGTTGTTTGCTTGAGGATAAGCAAGGGTTTAAGTTTGGGGGAGTTGACAACTGTGATTTTTACATGATTTATACCCCTCTTTGCCTATGATTTGTGAATAAATTAACATAAATCAGTCCTCAATTGCTTACAAATTGTGCTTGATTACAGGTTTTAGAAATTAGATGTCAAAGATCACAAATCGGCTCAGAAAGGAGTGAAATCTGCCAAGCATCAAGAGAGGAACTGAAATGTAAGCTAGAAGACCATTGGAGACTGCAACATTTTACCATGCGGCCGCACAAGAAGTTCATGAAAATTACCCAAGTCAAGAACCCTGAGCGGTCCACACTGATTTTCCATGCAAACGCACATGTGAGAATCAGAGAAGCTGAAAATGGGAGAAAATCTCACACGGATTGCATCCATTTCTACGCGGTCCGCAATGCTGAAGACAAGGAAAATATTCTAAGGCAGAATTCCCACGCAGCCGCACTCCAAAATAGTGCAGTCCGCGTGGAAGCAGGATCAGAGAACTAGCACGGAATGGCAACTAGCAGTGCGGCCGTGCAGCATTTCTACGCGGTCTGCATCATTCAACAGTGCGGTCGCACGACATATTTGTGCGGTCCGCGTGACTTAAACCACATTCGCGTGACATTCTGTTGTGGTCCGCATTCATGGTTGATAAGCCCAACATTGGCAGGCCTTTTTACCTATACGGCCGCATGTCTTTTTCATGCGGTCCGCAGCAGACCCTCAGGGGTATTTTGTCCAGATTTTCCTGGGTAGTATAAACAGAATATTTTACTTTTTTAGGTTAAGTTTTGATATACTGTATGAGCATCTGAGCACGAGGCAACATATTTGTACCTATTTTAGGCTATTTTATCTGGTTTTGAACGTGGAATTAATTGTAGTTGATTTATAATTCAATATTATGTCATTCTCTACCATTATTTCTTCTTTTTCTATGAGTAGCTAAACCCATTAGCTAGGGTTGTGGCTCAACCCTAGTGTGGGTAATTAATGGGTGTTGTTGATTAATGCTTGGATGGTATTGGGTGTATGGTATTTGGGTTGTTTGTATATTTTAACTAAGATTTGGTGGTTGAAAACACTAAGTCTAGCTTAGGGTTGAGATTTTGCTTGAGAAAGAGAGTCTAAGTCTTCTCAATCAACCCAACAGGGATTTGGGATGGACCCATGAGAATAGTAGTCCCAAGTAACGGGTTAAACCTCGAGAGAGTAATCACCCTATTTGAGCCATTAGTTGCTTGGGCTAATTAGCCTACTTGATTGGTCTCGAGAGAGTCAATTGGGCAAACTCACTCTCTCTACCGAGAGGTGTGAGAGTGAGAGTTAAGTGCGATGGTTAGCTTTGTATCCCACATTATCATCCTTACATTGAGATTCATTACCTGTTAATTAGCTAACTAGGCAAGTGCTACGACCTTAGTGTTCTTTCCTTATTGCATACAACTTAGTGTGATCATTTAGCAAATCTAGTTATAATTGTAGTTAAAATCATTAGTTGTCAATTGAAGAAAACCCAAAAATGTTAGATGCCAAATTAGGAGCTACAATGTTTAATTAGTCTCCACAAATACTTGATTCCAATATCAAGCTCTCTGAGGAATTGACCCCAAAAAATAACTATCGGGTATTATTAGAGCCTACTCATCCTAAGGGTTGAGTTTGCATCGATCAGCGAGAACCCATGCTACCGAACATGGCAGAGGACTACCATTGCCACCCTCTAGAAGTCTTGGGCGTGGTCGTGATCGTGGTCAAGGAGGAGTACCAGGGGCAGCACCAGTTGACCCACCAATTGCCCCCATTCAGGACCAGCCTCCTCCTGTGGATTTTCTACCAGCACCATTTCAGGCACCGACAGTGCCCATTGTGATTCTTGGTCTTTAGAAGGCTTTAGCTCAGATCCTATCCATCTATACTGGCCTGAATCAGGAAGTCTCAGCCACTACTACCGTAGCTACTTCTCACACTGGGGGTGGTCATCAGACCCTCGCAGCTCACACACCCAAGTAGGTTGTTTGGGGATTACAAACACCAGGATCAGCCCCAGCTCAGCAAGTTGCACCGGTTGCTCTAATTGTGCCAATTGCACCAGCTCCAGATTATATGGTCCCACTGATGCAAGAAGACGAGCAACAATGACTAGAGAGGTTTGGTATACTTCAGCCTCCAATGTTTAGTAGTACTGAGGGTGAGGATACCCAAGAATTTCTATACAAGCGTTAGCGTATGCTTTGCACTGCATGGATATTGGAGTCGAGTGGAGTGGTTTTTACTATTTTCCAGTTCTCAGGGCCTGCATTTATATGGTGGGAGGAGTTTGAGAGGTGTAGGCCCATTGGAGCAGCACCCATTACTTGGCAGTAGTTCTCCACTCTCTTTCTAGAGAAGTATGTGTCGCAGTCTCATAGGGAGGAACCGCATCGTTAGTTTGAGTGGTTGATTTAGGGGGACATGACTGTGACCCAGTATGAGTAGTGGTTTACGCAATTACCTCGACATGCTACTTGGATGATCCCGACAGATCAGGAGAAGATTAAGAGGTTCGTGGATGGCCTCAACTATCCGATTCATATTTTGATGACTAAAGAGAGGGTTGTAGCTTCTTCATTGGAGGAGGTAGTTTATAAGGCTCTCCAGATTGAGATAGATCATCGTCGAGAGCGTGAGGAGAGGAAGGCCAAAGTGCCTTGAAGTTCATGTAGCTTTAGTGGTGCTCTATCTAGGGGCCAGTTCCAGCGTAGCGAAGGTCATTCCTTCAGGCCTCCTCAGACAGGTCGCCCAGAGTACAGTGGGGCTTCTTCAGGCCATGGTCGTTAGGGAGTGCCCTTCCCTTTTTGGGCAAGTCATCACTTAGTGCCCTTCCAACTTAGAGTTCTAATCCTACCTCTTCAGCCTAGGGTTTATCTACACGAGGGGTTCCCTTTAGTCCCTTTCTCCAGCACCGGGTAATTGCTACGAGTGTGGTGATTTTGGCCACATGAGGAGACAATGTCCTCGATAGCGTGGTGGTCGGTCTCAGTAGAGGGATCAGCCCTCCTATTATACTCTATCTACTTCAGCACCATCCCAATCAGGTTGGGGCAGGGGTCAGGCAGCTAGGGGCCGCCCTAGGGGTGGAGATAGATCTAATGGTGGGAAGGCTCGGTTCTATGTTATCCCATAAATAAGGGATGTTGTTGCATCAGATGCTATTATCACATGTATTATCTCAGTCTCCCACATGGATGCTTCTATTTTATTTGATCCTGGGTCTACATACTCTTATGTGTCTTCATATTTTCCCATCATCTAGGTATGACCTGTGGTTGTCTTGCCTTGCATGTGCATGTATCTACCTCAGTCGGTTATACCATTATTGTGGATCATGTATATCAATCTTTTTTGGTGACTATTGGGGGTCTGAAGACCCGAGTTGACTTGTTATTAGGCATGGTAGATTTTGATGTGATCCTGGGTATGGATTGGCTATCTCCGTACCATGCTATTCTGGACTGTCATGCCAAGAGTGGTGAGGTTCAACCGATTATATTCCCAATATGGTGATCTCTTTCCTAACCCAACAGATGGTTGGGAAGGTTGTTTATCGTACTTGGCTTTTGTGAGAGATGGTGGAGCTGAGACTCCTAGTCTTGATTCTATACCCACTGTGAGGGATTTCAAAGCTGTAGTTGTAGCAGACCTACCTGGCATGCCTCCGGACAGGGACATTGATTTTAGTATTGATCTAGTGTTGAGCACTCTGCCCGTCTCTATTCCTTCCTATCATATGGCACCAACTGAGTTAAAGAAATTGAAGGAGCAGCTTCAAGAACTCCTACATAATGGGTTCATTCGTCCGAGTGTGTCGTCGTGGGATGCACCAGTCTTATTTGTGAAGAAGAAAGATAGCACAATGAGGATGTGCATTAACTACATGCAGTTGAACAAGGTGACGGTGAAGAACAGTATCCACTACCGCGCATTGATGATTTGTTCGATCAGCTCCAAGGAGCAAGGGTATTCTCGTAGATTGATCTCCGTTCAGGCTATCACTAGTTGAAGATTAGTAATTCTGATATTATGAACACAGCTTTCAGGACGAGATATAGGCATTATGAGTTTCCAGTTATGTCTTTTGGGCTGACTAATTCCCCGGCCGTGTTCATGCATCTGATGAACGGCATGTTCCGGCTATACCTGGATTCCTTGTGATTGTTTTTACTGATGACATCCTGGTATACTCGCGTAGCCAAGATGAGCATGCTCATCATTTGAGAGTAGTATTGCAGAGATTGAGGTAGGAGAAGCTTTATGCAAAGTTCTCAAAGTGTGAGTTTTGGCTTGGGTCTGTGGCGTTTTTGGGACATGTGGTGTCTAGTGATGGTATTCAAGTTGACCCAGAGATGATAGAGGTGGTGCAGAGTTGGCCTACACTGTCCTCAGCCATGGAGATTTGAAGTTCCCTCTGTTTGGTAGGGTATTATTGTCGTTTTGTTCAGGGTTTTTCATCTATTGCTTCGTCCTTGACCAAGTTGACGTAGAAGGGTGCACCATTTGTATGGTTGGACGAGTGCGAGGAGAGCTTTCAGAAGCTCAAGACAGCTTTGACCACAACTCCAGTATTAGTCTTACCATCAGCTTCAGGTTCTTACACCATGTATTGTGATACTTCGAGAGTTTGGGATTGGATGTGTGTTGATGTAGAAAGGTAGAGTTATTGCATATGCTTCTCGTCAGTTGAAGCCTCATGAGAAGAACTACCCCGTTCATGATTTGGAGTTGGCTGCCATAGTTCATACTTTCAAGATTTGGAGGCACTTATTATGCGACGTATCCTGTGAGGTATATACCGATCATCACAGTCTTCAACATTTATTCAAACAGAAGGATCTAAATTTGAGGTAGATGAGATGGTTTGAGTTTATCAAGGATTATGACATTACCATTTTGTATCATCCGGGAAGGCCAATGTAGTGGGCGATGCTTTGAGCCGAAAGGCGGTGAGTATGGGTAGTTTGGCGTACATTCCAATTGGGAAGAGGCCCTTTCCAGTTGATGTCCACGATTTGGATAATCGGATGGTGAGGCTAGATATTTCGGATCCTAGTCGGGTGTTGGTTTGGTGGTATCTTGATCTCCCTTGTATGACTGCAGTAGAGAGAGCCAGTATGATGATCCACATTTGCTTGTCCTTAAGGACAGGGTTCAGCATGATGATGCCAGGGATGTGACTATTGATAGTGATGGTGTGTTGAGGATGCAAGGCCGGATTTGCGTGCCCAATGTGGATGGGCTTCGGGAGTTGATATTGGAAGAGGCCCACAACTCGCGGTATTCTATTCATCCAGGTGCCGTGAAGATGTATAAGGATTTGAGATAATATTACCGGTGGAGGAGAATGAAGAAGGATACTGTGATTTATGTAGCTCGGTGTCTCAACTATCAACAGGTCAAATATGAGCATTAGAGGCCCGGTGGTGTGCTTCAGCGCATAGATATTCCTGAGTGGAAGTGGGAGAGGATTACTATGGACTTTGTGATTGGTCTCCCTCAGACAGCGAGGAAGTTTGATTCAATTTGGGTGATTGTAGATCGGCTGACCAAGTCTGCGCACTTCATTCTAGTATGTACTACCTATTCTTCGGAGTGGTTAGCAGAGATTTTCATCTGGGAGATTGTACTATTGCATGGGGTCCCAGTTTCCATTATATCATATAGGGGTATTCAGTTTACTTCTTTGTTCTGGAGGACTTTTCAGCGAGAGTTGGGTACAGAGGTAGTGTTGAGCATAACGTTTCTTCCTCAGACGGACGGGCAGTCCTGGCGTACCATTCAGATATTGGAGGACATGTTGTGTCCTTGTGTTATTGATTTTGGAGGTTCTTGGGCTGATTTCTTGCCACTTGTAGAGTTTGCTTACAACAATAGCTATCAATCCAGCATTCAAATGGCGCCATACGAGGCCTTATATCGGAGATGGTGTAGATCTCCGGTTGGATGGTTTGAGCCCGGCGAGGCTAGGTTGTTGGGGACAGAGTTGGTCCAAGATGCCTTAGATAAGATGAAAGTGATCCAAGAGAGACTTTGTACAACTCAGTCGCGTTAGAAGAGTTATGCGGACCAGAAGGTTCGAGATATATCTTACATGGCGGGAAAGAAGGTTTTGTTGAAGGTTTTGCCTATGAAGGGAGTCATGCGGTTTGGGAAGAAAGGGATGCTGAGTTTGAGGTTCATTGGCCATTTTGAGATTCTTAGAAGGATTGGGGAGGTGGCGTATATTCTTGCTTTGCCACCCATCCTATCGGGAGTTCACCCGGTATTTCATGTATCTATGCTTCAGAAGTATGTTGGGGACCCGTCTCATGTGTTGTACTTCAGTACAATTCAGTTGGATGATGATTTGACCTATGATGTGGAGCCGGTGGCTATTTTGGGTCATCAAGCTCGGAGATTAAGATCAAAGGATATAGCTTCAGTGAAGGTAATGTGGATAGGTCGTCCCGTGGAGGAGGCTATTTGGGAAACCGGACAGGAGATGCGGAGAAAATATCCTCTCTTGTTTGAGACTCCAGGTATGTTTCTTGACCTGCTCGAGGACGAGCATTTGTTTTAGCTAGGGAGGATATGATGACCCGACCCTTTGTCACATGAGTTACCTCACCATTTCCCCCATATTATGTTGCTCTATGTTTCAATATCAGTATTTGAGTTGATCGGGTAGAATTGGATTGGTTCTGGTTGGAATGAGGCACTTAGCCTCTTAGAATGAAGCTTATTTTGGAAAAGTCAACCGGAAGTTGACTATATAGTTAGAGGGCGCGAATGTAAATTCTGGTGATTTGGTTAGCTTCGGGCGATGATTTGTGACTTAGGAGTGCGATCGGAATTTAATTCGGAGGTCTGGTGTTGAATTAGGCTTGAATTGGCGAAGTTTGAATTTTGGCGAATTTCGGTTGATAGATGAGATTTTGATCTGAGGGTCGGAATGCAATTCTAAGAGTTGTTGTAGCTTTGTTATGTGACTTTGGATATGTGTGCCAAATTTCAGGTCATTCGGATGTCGTTTGGTCGGGTTTTTGATCGAATGTGAGTTTTAGAAGTTTGAAGAAAACTTAGGCTTGAATCCATGGTGAATTGATGATTTTTGTGTTGTTTGACGTGTTTTGGTGATTGGAACAAGTTTGTATGATGTTTTGGGGTATGTTGGTATTTTTGGTTGAGGTCCCGAGGGCGTCGAGGTGATTCCGGGTGATCAAATGGAAGAAAATTGGACTTGGGAAGTGCAGAAAATATAGCAGCAGTTGCAGGCTTATTTTAGCCTTCGCGTTCGCATAGGTCAAATCGTGTTCACGTTACTATAGGATTCTTGGACTTTGTATTCGCGAGGCATGGGCCGCATTCGCATAGGCCTGAGGCTGTTGGTCATCGCGTTTGCTGGTGGGACCCTGCATTCGCGTAGAAGGAGTTCGGGGACCTCTGGTCATTCCTCTTCGCGTTCGCGACTAGGGGGTCACGTTCGCGTAGGTTGGCTTGGAATTGCATCCTGTTCGTAGGATGGTCTCCGCGTCTGCGTAGAGTAAAACGGCCCATCTCAACTTTTTGGCCATCAAGCACGTGAGAGGGCAATCGTGTTCGTGTATAAGGAATTATCAGCTGGCAGAAGGGTTTTTATTATCATTTCATTTGCAACCCATTTGTTATTTTCTCCATTTTTGAACCACCTCAAGAGCTTTTTGGTAGAGATTTAAGAGGGTTTTAATGGGAATCGATTGGAGGTAAGTCTTGTGACCTAGAAATGAAATTTTATTGAAGAATCTACCTTGAATTCTTGGAAAATTGGGTGAAGAATTAAAGAACTAGGGCTTGGGGTTTTAAATGAGAAATTGGGATTTGGGGGAGCAGTTAGACTCCGATTTTGATGAATTTTATATGTACGGACTCGCGGCGAGACGAGGAATCCGGTGGTGTAAGTTTTATAATTTTTCGAGAAGTGGGACTGGGGATCGGTTTTTGCCAACTTCGTATTTTTGGGTGTTTTTCGAGTTCTTTCAATTGGGTTATGTTCGATTAGCTTATTATAATGTATTCCTTGTGATTTTGATAAGATTCGGCACAGGAAGAGGTTGATTCGAGATGAAAAGTCTTAGCGGACTAGTCTTGTGTCCGGTTTGAGGTGAGTAGTAGATGTAGATAATGACCTGAGGGTTTGAAACCCCGGTATATCACATCGTGATGCTATATTGAGGTGAGGCATGTACTCTACGGCGAGTGCAAGGTCGTTTGTGATTGGGGACTATGGCTTAGTCTGTCCGAATGATGTTCGTACTGTGTTATTGGCTAGAAATTAGTTGGTAAACATCCTACTTGAATTGTTATGAGTATATTTGGGATGTATGCCGATTACTTGGATCCCTTAGGGATTATTATCATTGTTTCCATGATTTTTGCATATTTTTATCATATCAGTCCTAAGTTAAACATTGTCTCGAAATGATTAGTAAATTTCTAAGGTTTTAAAAACTTAATATATAATTCCTGATAATTGGAACTGAAAATTAAAAATTTGACTGTGCCCGTGTTGCTTGCATGCATATAACTAGATTGATTGTGGATCAGGCTGCACGCTGCTGCAAATGCTACGATGATATTGTGCTTGGGATGTAGGAGCCCCTCCAGAGTCTGAACCTCCACAGTGAGCATGGATACCCAAATGGATCGGGTTGCGCGTTGCATCGGTCATGTGCATTGCATTGCATTCATGCATCGACATCTGTCAGTCTTACCTGTCATTACTTGCTGTTGTTCCACTGTTAAATGTGTTGAATTATTGGTTATAGCTTTGCAATGTTATATTTCAATATTTCTTACTTTCAGCCATTGTATATGTGTATTACCATTGAGTTGGAAGTACTCACTTTACTCCCTGCACCATATGTGCAGATTCAGGTGTCTCGGGAGCATAGTCGAGCTATTTGCTGCTTTCAGAGTTTTCAGGAGTTGTCACGGTAGCTTCCTGACGTCTGCAGGACCCAACTCCTCCCATATCCCTTTTATCTTTCCGCATTTTAGAACATATATATTACTGAGGATTTATTACTCTATATTATTAGAGACTCTAGACTCATGACCCCAGGTCTTTGGGGAATACTGGTTACATTAGTGCTTCATACTACTTCTATTCAGATAATTCGGTTAACAGACTTGTTAAAACAATTAAGTTTATGCTACTAATTGGTAATGGGATATGTGACTGGGTTGTGAGTATTAATCTGTTGGGCTTGCCTAGCAATGTTGTTGGTCACCATCACGACTAGAGATTGGGTCGTGACAGATAGACTCATAATATAACTCAAATAACTTAATTACAACACACAAAGTTTGTATTTTCAGTTATAGAAAAGATTTTAATCCGAAAAATTCCCCAAAAACAGAGCAATCGTCAGAGTTTCAATCCATTCTTTCTTTTTTTGTGGTATCTTTACTAAAATATTCTTTAGTATTATCTTTACAAACAGATTTATATATTGAAACTATATAATTACATTGAATACAATTAAAAACATAAAAATATATTGAATACATGAAGTATAGCAGGTCATCTATAGTGCAAAAACATACGAATACATACTGTAGATACATTTAAATACATATATACATATCTAAATATATAAATTATATTAATTAAAAAAAATGAATTAATTCATGTAATACAGTGAGACAGTGAATACAATGAAATACATGGAATACAGCTAGATACATTGAAAATACAATGAAAAAAGGACAGTGAATAAATGAAATACATGAAATACAACGAGATACATTGAAATACAATAAAAAAAAGGCAACAGACTCTTCAAGTTCCTCATCCCCAAACTCCATCCCCAATTTAACGATATCCAGGTAGCATCTATGTGGGGCATCGCTGTTGATTAAATAAAGAAAGTTGTTGAAGAAGCACCAATTTAAAGGATCAAACGAAAACAAGAGACAAAACTTCTTCAGATCTTATATGGCAAACATGAACAATCAATGAGCCAAATCTAAGAAAAATTTAGAATATGTAACACAACTGTGTGAAAGAAATCGTCGGCGGGAGGAAGGTGTTAGGGGTGACACAATAAGAAAGGGGGAAAGTGGCCGCCGGCCGGATCTATTGTTAGCGGAACACAATCCCCGCTAGGGTTTCTAAAAGCAGGGGAGGAAAAAACCGGGGGGAAAAGAGAAGAAAAAGGAAAGAGAAAGGCGGAGAGAGGGAAAAGAGAGGGAAAGAGAAAAATAATACATAGCGTATTTGATGGCTTAAAGGTAGGAAGTGACCATAAATAGATATTTTGCTATAAAAATTAAAAGGTAGCTATAGAAGATAATTTTTTAAAAGGATATTTATTTATAACAAATAAGGTATCAGCTTTTGCTATAGGAGGTAAAATTTCATATATAAAATGGTACTCAACTCTTTTTTCATCTATTTTGGACTCTCGAGCCCAAAAAATTATTATTTCGTCCGGTCCACAATAAGTGACCAATTTACTTTTTTATTATGGTCCAAAATTAGTGTCCATTTTGTAATCAAGAAAAAATTTAATTTATTTTTCTAAAATTAGCCTTTTGTATGTATCCCTAAAAAGTCATTTACTCCTCACATTTGAGAAGATAAGTAAGTACTACTATAACTATGGTGCAATATTTAATAAAAGGCAGCTTAGTCACACTAACTATTTTCACATAGAATTTATCATTTACTTAGAGCCTGTTGGGCCAAGCTTTTGGGAGGCCAAAAATATTTTTTTCCTCTAAAAAGTACTTTTAAAAAATTTAAGCTGTTTGACCAATATAGAGAAGTACTTTTGGCTAGAAGCAGAAATAATATTTCTGCTTTTAGGAAGAAGCAGAAAATTCTAGCTTTTTTCAAGAAGTAGAACTATAAGCGAAAATTTAATGTATTCAAGACAAAACTACTATCCTCACTATAAATTTATTTTTTCAAATTATCACTTACAATTGTAAGTTTTTCTTTTCATTTTAGTTTTTAGTTTTTACCATTCTTTTAAAATTAAAGATATCATATACATGAATAACATTGTAACTTTTCAACTTCTTTATTGACTTTTGTTTTTTGTTTTTGATTTGTTCTTTTTGTAATGTCTTGTGACTTTCCAAATTAGTTACTGTTTTTTAATTTAATTTTAAACATACTTAACTATTTTTTAACTAAAAAAATTATTTTATTATTTAAAATTATTTATATTTTACGTTAAATCTCATCTTAGTCTTACACTGAGAATCATCTAGTTGCAATTACCATATCTATATATAATTTTATCCGATGACACTCTTCTATCGATAAGGAATTCAATTATTATGCTAATGAAGATATTATTTGTGAAATTGAAGAAGGAGATGACCTTCTTATATTCCTTTAGAAATGCAAAGCTGTCACGACCCTAGTTCACCAATCGTGAACATGTCGTGATGTCACCCAGTCCCCACCACTAGGTAAGCCTAACACGTTGCGGTTAAATAAGAAACAGCGGAAAAATAGCATAAAAGATATGTAATCCGTGCCGCTTGGCACATACATCCGTCAACACACCGAATAAAACATTACCAAGATCCGGAACCCCACGGTAACACAGACTAAAAGAGAAATACAATTGTGGCTCTATGTGTAAAGAGTATCTAACAACGGAATGAAGAAAATGTCAACTAGTACTACTAGAATAGAAGGGAAGCCTCCGGATCCGCGGACGTAGCAGATCATACCTCGAAGTCTCCCAGAAAGCTGCGGAATCACCTAGCACGAGTCTGCTCTGATGTACCTGGATCTGCACAACAAAAGTGTGCAGAAGAGTAGCATGAGTACACCACGGCAGTACTCAGTAAGTGCCAAGCCTAACCTCGATGGAGTAGTGACGAGGAAGGTCAGGGCCCTACTGAGAGAAACAATAATATAATGATGATAACATTAATAAGCAGTTTAAAAGATAGTAATTCCGAAATAACAACAATAAATTGAGTACTGCAACCGTCTACAATTAAGCTAACAACAAGTAATTAACTCAATAAAACAAGTCCAGGACCGGTGGGAATTGAACCCACCGTCCCATTGACAGTACCCATGGGTCTCCGGGAATCGAACCCGCAGCCCATGTCTCAGTAAATCTCAGGATCTCCGGGAATCGAACCCGCAGTCCACACCTCAATAAATCTAAAGATCTCCGGGAATCGAACCCACAGTCCACATCTCAATAAATATCAGGATATCCGGGAATCGAACCCGCAGTCCACATCTCAATAAATCTCAGGATCTCCGGGAATCGAACCCGCAGTCCACATCTCAATAAATCTCAGGATCTTCGAGAATCGAACCCGCAATCCACAACAATATCACTCTGGGTCTATGGGAATCGAACCCACAGCCCCGGGATCTCCGGGAATTGAACCCGCAATCCACAAACACAGCAAGTAAAGGAATACACAGAGAGTGTATAATATGCTTAACTATAACTTCACCGATAAATAGTGCCAATAATTATCAAGAAACCCAAGTAAGACAATTAGGCAACTGGACAGTTAAATACTACCTAATCATGCTTTTCTAACTACTACTGGGTAAGAATATCGAATTAACAGCTAAAAGCAGAAATATCACTCATCGAACATTTTAAGTAAAGTATGTGTTCAACAACCAGCGCATGTACACGCCCGTCACCTCGCGTACAAGGCATTTAAACTATCACATAGTATCCTAGGGGTGAAAGTTCCCCCACACGAGGTTAGACAAGCCACTTACCTCAATTCCGGTACAAAACCGCTAAGAAATAACCCTCTTGCCACGAATGTCGGTCTCCACAGGTGTAGTATCTGATAAAAATTAATAGAATCACATCAAAATAGGCCAATTGGCATTACCCAATCAAAACAACTCAAAATACACGAAAACCCACAAGTTGCCAAAACCCGATTTTTGGTACGCTTATCGAAAAATCACGAAAGTTATATATTCGGGTTCCTTATCTCAATACGAGTTCGTACATATAAAATTTACTAAATTCGGACTCCATTTGCCCATTCAAACCTTTGATTTCCTAAGGTTTTGGTCTAGGGTGAAAACCCCCATTAATTACCCCAATTTCCTCCATTTTCATGAAAAACTTGCATAATATTATCAACAACAATCATAATTGGAGTCCATAATTGATTACCTGAAGAAACCTCTCGAATACTACTTCAAAATCGCCCAATTCGCACCTTAAGCCGAGCTCTCAAAGTTTGGAAATGTTTCTGAAATTTTAACCCTTACTGCTCATTAAACCCAGGCCGATTTCCGCTTCTGCGGATAATTTTCCGCTTCTGCGGATCCGCTTCCGCGATATTTTGTCGCTTCTGCGAAATACCAAGCCTTGCTGGCCTAATCCGCTTCTGTGAGCCCAGGGCCGCTTCCGCGATGCCGCTCCTGCGGACAGCAATCCGCTCCTGCGGATATTTCCGCACCTACGAATACGAGTCTGCTTCTGCGGACTCGCCCAAGCGAAGACTCAACCGCTTCTGCGGACTCGCCCAAGCGAAGACTCAACCGCTTCTGCGGAACTCCCTAATCCATCTCCTGACCGCTCCTGCGGTCTCATTCTCGCACCCGTGATGCCGCTTTTGCGGACAAGAGACCGCCCCTGCGCTCCAGTCCACTTCCGCGTTCCAATTTCCACTTCAGCGGACTCGCCTCTGCGGTTCCATTTCTGCAGGGGCGAAAACAATAGAGGCAGAATTCCTAAATCTGCAATTTCCACGTTTTCTCCCGTTTAACCATCCGAAATCACCCCGAGGCCCCCGGAACCTCACCCAAACACACCAACACATCCTAATACCTTATTCGAACTTGTTCCAATCATAAAAACACGTCTAACAACATCAAAACCCATAATTCACATCGAATTCAAGCCTAAATTTCTTAAAACTTTCCGAATTGCACATTCGATCAAAAACCCGACCAAACGACGTCCGAATGACCTGAAAATTTGCGGACATATCCAAAATCACATAACGGAGCTACATAAATTGTCGGAATTCCATTCCGACCCCCGGATCAAAATTGCACCTATCGTTCGGATTCGCCAAAATTTCAAACTTTGGCATTTCAAGCCTAATTGAGCTACGGACCTCCAAAATACATTCTGAACACGCTCCCAACCCCGAAATCACCTAACGGAGCTAATGGAACAATCGGATTTCCGTTCCGAGGTCGTCTTAACACTGCTCCAGTTACGGACCATTTTCTAACTTTAAAGCTCTCATTTAGGGAAGAAGTGTCCCAAAATACTCCAAGTTTCAGAACTGACTCTCCCAGCAAACCACAATAGCAGAAATGAACTTAGAGAAACAGTTAAATTAGGGATTGGGGCGTAAGTTTTCTAAAATGACCGGCCGGGTCGTTACATCTTCCCACCCTTAAAATATTCGTTCGTCCTCGACCGAGCATAGAAAACATACCTGGAGTAGTGAAAAGATGAGGGTACTAGCTGCGCATATCCTGCTCGGTCTCCCAAGTCGCCTCTTCGACCGGCTGGCCCCGCCACTGAACCTTTACTAAAGCGATGTTCTTTGACCTTAGCTTTCTGACCTGCCTGTCTAGAATGGCTACCGGCTCCTCAACATAAGACAGATCCTTGTCTAGCCGAACAGAAGTAAAATCCAACACATGCGACGGGTCACCATGGTATCTCCGGAGCATGGAGACATGAAATACGCGGTGAACTCCAGCTAGACTAGGAGGTAAGGCTAACTCATAGGCAACCTCCCCAATACGCCTCAAAATCTCAAAAGTGCCAATAAATCTGGGACTCAGCTTCCCTTTCTTCCCAAACCTCATAACGCCCTTCATGGGCGAGACTCGAAGTAGAACCCGCTCGCCAACCATAAAAGCCACATCGCGAACCTTCTTGTCCGCATAACTCTTCTGTCTAGACTGGGCTGCACGAAGTTTGTCCTGAATCACCTTGACCTTGTCCATAGCATCCCGAACCATATCGGTACCTAGCAACCTGGCCTCGCCCGGCTCAAACCAACCCACGGGAGACCTGCACCTCCTACAATATAGGGCCTCATACGGTGCCATCTGAATACTAGACTGGTAGCTGTTGTTATAAGCAAACTCCGCCAGTGGCAAAAACTGATCCCATGAACCTCCAAACTCAATCATACACGGACGGAGCATATCCTCCAAAATCTGAATAGTGCGCTCGGACTGCCCATCAGTCTGGGGGTGAAAGGCTGTGCTCAGCTCCACCCGAGTACCTAACTCCTCCTGTACGGCTCTCCAGAACCGTGAAGTGAACTGAGTGCCTCTATCTGAAATGATGGAAACTGGAATACCATGCAGCCAAACTATCTCTCTGATATAGATCTCTGCCAGTCGCTCCGACGAATAAGTAGTGCTCACCGGTATAAAATGGGCGGACTTGGTCAGCTGATCCACAATGACCCAAATGGAATCAAACTTCCTAACAGTCCGTGGAAGTCTAGATACAAAGTTCATGGTAATGCGCTCCCATTTCCACTCGGGAATCTCGATCTGCTGCATCAATCCACCCGGACGCTGATGCTCATACTTCGCCTGCTGGCTGTTGAGGCATCTAGAAACATAATCAACTATATCCCTCTTCATCCGCCTCCACCAGTAATGCTGTTTCAAGTCCTGATACATCTTCGCTTCTCCCGGATGGATAGAATACCGCGAGCTATGAGCCTCTGCTAGAATCACCTCTCGAAGATCATCTACATTGGGCACACAGATACGCCCCTGCATCCTCATGACTCCATCATCCCCGATGGTAACATCTCGAGCATCACCACGCCGAACTCTATCTTGAAGGACAAGCAAATGAGGGTCGTCGAACTGACGCTCCCTGATGCGGTCAAATAGAGAAGACCGAGAAACCACACAAGCCAGAACCCGGCTGGGCTCCGAAAGATCCAGTCTAACAAACTGTCTGGCTAAAGCCTGAACATACATCGCCATAGGCCTCTCCGAAGCTGGTAGATATGCCAAACTCCCCAAACTCTCTGCCCGACGACTCAAGGCATCGGCAACCACATTAGCCTTGCCCCGATGATAGAGAATAGTAATATCATAGTCCTTCAGTAACTCCAACCATCTCCTCTGATGCATATTCAGGTCCTTCTGCTTAAGCAAGTGCTGCAAGCTCCGGTGATCAGTGTAGATCTCACAAGGAACCCCATATAAATAATGATGCCAAATCTTCAAGGCGTGAACAATGGAAGCTAGCTCCAAATCATGAACAGGGTAATTCTTCTCATGCACCTTCAGCTGTCTCGACGCGTAGGCAATCACCCTACCGTCCCGCATCAATACCGCACCGAGTCCAACTCGTGAGGCATCACAATATACAGTATAGGACCCCGAACCCGTAGGCAACATCAATATAGGGGCCGAAGTCAAAGCTGTCTTGAGCTTCTGAAAGCTCGCCTCACACTCGTCTGTCCACTAAAAAGGGGCACCCTTTTGGGTCAATCTAGTCATAGGTGCTACAATCGAAGAGAACTCCTCTACAAAACGACGGTAATAGCCCGCCAAGCCAAGGAAACTGCGAATCTCAGTGGTGGAGGAGGGTCTGGGCCAACTCTACACGACCTCCACCTTCCTCGGATCTACTCGAATACCATGACTCGACACCACGTGGCCCAAAAACGCCACCGAACTCAATCAGAATTCACATTTAGAGAACTTGGCATAAAGCTGCTTCTCCTTCAGAATCTGAAGCACTATCCTCAAATACTGCTCGTGCTCTTCCCGGCTCCGGGAATATACTAGAATATCATCAATGAAAACAATCACGAACGAGTCCAGATAAGGCCTGAACACACTGTGCATCAAATGCATAAAGGCTGTTGGGGCATTAGTCAGCCCAAAAGACATCACGAGGAACTTATAGTGACCATACCGAGTCCCGAAGGCAGTCTTCGGGATATCTGGCTCCCGAATCTTCAGCTGATGATACCTAGAGCGCAAATCAATCTTAGAAAACACCTGTGCGCCCGGTAGCTGGTCAAATAAATCATCAATACGGGGCAAAGGATACCGGTTCTTCACCGTAACCTTGTTCAGCTGATGATAGTCAATACACATACGCATAGAACCGTCCTTCTTCTTCACAAACAACACTGGGTCGAATGAAACCCTTACCCAACAACTACTATAACTAATCCTTCAACTTCTTCAACACAGGAGGAGCCATACGGTACGGTGGAATAGAAATGGGCCGAGTGCCCGCAACAAATCAATAGCAAAATCAATATCTCTGTCGGGCGGCATGCCCGGGAGATCAGCTGGAAATACATCAGCAAAGTCACGGACCACAGGAACAGAATCAATAGAGGGAGTGTCAATACTGACATCCCGCACATAGGCTAGATAAGCCGCACACCCCTTCTCAACCATACGCCGAGCTCTGAGAAAGGAAATAACACGGCTGGGGGTGTGATCTAGGAGTACCACTCTAGTCAATACGTGGAATGCCCGGCATAGCCAGTGTCACGGTCTTGGCGTGACAATCAAGAATAGCATAATGGGGCGACAACCAGTCCATGCCCAGAATAATATCAAAATCGACCATCCCAAGCAGCAATAGATCCGCTCTGGTCTCAAAATCACAAATGGTAATCAAACACGACCGATATACGCGGTCCACAGCCAAAGAATCACCCACCGGAGTGGAAACATAAATGGGGGCACTCAAAGAATCTCGAGGCACACCCATATGAGAAGCAAAGTAAGAAGACACATATGAAAAAGTGGAACCAGGGTCGAATAGAACCGATGCCTCCCTGTGACTAACCATAATAATACATGTGATAACAGAGTTAGATGCAACAGCCGCAGCGCGATCAGGAATAGCATAGAATCTGGGCGGCCTCTGGTACCTTGATCCCCGCCCCTGGCTGGCTGGGCAGGTGGAGTGGCAACTGGAGCTGGATTGATGGCCTGCTGGCCCTGAGACCCACGCTGAGGCTGCGAAGACTGAGGAGGTGCTCCTCTCCTACGCCTGGGGCACTCCCTAACCAGATGGCGAGTATCCCCGCACTCAAAGCAAGCTCTGGGAGGACGCGATGGCTGTGACTGACCGGCCTCAACCCCACTAGTCTGACCCCTGGAAGGACCCCGCGCAGGAGGTGCACTAGAAATCGGGGGAGCATAATAGGGCTCCTAAGGTGCTGAAAGAGCTGGAGTGCTACCGGCTGCTGGCAAAGCTAAGTGAACTGGTCGGCCGAAATAACCCCTGCCAAAACGACCGGCTGCTGAAGTGCGGGCACCAGAGAAATGGCCCGACTCACGAGACCTCTTGGCCTCTCTCTCTCCCCGCTCTCTAGGGATCATACTCTCGATCCTCCTGGCAATGCTAACTGCCTGCTGATAAGATATATCTGTCTCCAACTCTCTGGCCATGCTGGACCGGATCGGCGGAACAAGGCCCTCAATAAATCTCTGCACTCTCTCCCGAACCGTGTCTACCAAAGCCGGTGCATGCCTGGCTAGATGGGTGAAACTGATAGCATACTCCGATACTGACATGGAGCCCTATCAAAACCGTTCAAACTCCGAGCGCCAAGAATCCCTAAGGCTCTGAGGAACAAACTCTCTCAAAAGCAGATCTGAAAACTGCGTCCAAGTCAATGAAGTAGACTCCTCTGGACTATCTAACTCGTACGTGCGCCACCAATCGTAAGCGGCCCCACGAAACTGAAAAGCAGTGAAGGAAACCCCGCTGGTCTCCACAATCCCCATAGTACGAAAAATACGATGACACTCCTCCAGGAAACCCAATGCATCATCTGAAGCCAACCCACTGAACACTGGAGGGTCATATTTCTCGAACCTCTCCAATCTACGCTGCTCGTCCTCAGAGGCAGCTGACTCACCTTCGGGCTGTGCTGGGGCGGCAGGTGGCATAACCATAATCTCTGGAACCTGTCCCACTGGCACACGCTGCTCAGGTGTAACAGTTGTGGGAGTCTGGGCCCCTCCCCCGGCCTGGGATGTAGCTGCAGCGAGAGGAAGCAGTCATGCCTGAGCTAAAGTGGTATACATACACATGAACTGGGCCAGGGTTTCCTGGAGTGCTGGAGTAGTGGCAGCTGTAGTCAGTGTACCAGGTGCCTGTGCTCCAACCTGGTCTACCGGTGGCACCTCAGCGGCAGCGCGCGCGGGTGCTGTGGCTGCACCTCGGGCACGTCCTCGTCCTCTACCTCGGCCCCGGCCTCTGACGGCGGCAACAGGGGGCGCGAGTACCTGATCGTCGCGAGTAGCTCGTGTCCTCACCATCTGTGAGAGAATAGAAAGCAATAGTTTAGATTTTTAATGCCAAAAATGTCGCACGACAAGGAATCCAAAAGAAATGAAGAGTTTCCTAAACAGTTACATAGCCCCTCATAGATAAAAACAGACATCTCCGTATCAATCAGCGAGACTCTAAGTAACCGGTCTGTGTCCCGTGACTCCTATAAACCTAGAGCTCTGATACCAACTTGTCACGACCCTAGTTCACCAATAGTGAACATGTCGTGATGGCAACCAGTCCCCACGACTAGGTAAGCCTAACACGTTGCGGAATATACAAGCTATGAACACTTAAATAAGCAACAGCGGAAAAATAGCATAAAAAGATATGTAATCTGTGTCGCTTGGCACATACATCCGTCAACACACTGTATAGATACTACCAAGATCCGGAATCTCACGGTAACACAGACTAAAGAGAATATACAACTGTGGCTCTATGTGTAAAGAGTATCTAACAACGAAAAAGGAGAATGTCAACTAATACTATCAGAATAGAAGAGAAGCCTCCGGATCAGCGGACGTAGCAGATCATACCTCGAGGTCTCCCTGAAAGCTGCGCAATCACCTAGTTTGAGCCTGTCCTGATGTACCTGGATCTGCACAACAAAAGTGTGCAGAAGAGTAGCATGAGTACACCACAGCGGTACTCAGTAAGTGCCAAGCCTAACCTCGATGGAGTAGTGACGAGGAAGGTCAGGGCCCTACTGAGAGAAACAATAATATTAATGATGATAACATTAATAAGCAGTTTAAAAGATAGTAATTCCGAAATAACAACAATAAATTGAGTACTGCAACCATCTACAATTAAGCTAATAACAAGTAATTAACTCAATAAAACAAGTCCAGGACCGGTGGAAATTGAACCCACCATCCCATTGACAGTACCCATGGGTCTCCGGGAATCGAACAAGCAGCCCATGTCTCAGTAAATCTCAGGATCTCCGGGAATCGAACCCGTAGTCCACACCTTAATAAATCTTAAGATCTCCGGGAATTGAACCCGCAGTCTACATCTCAATAAATCTCAGGATCTCCGGGAATCGAACCTGCAGTCCACATCTCAATAAATCTCAGGATCTCCGGGAATCGAACCTGCGGTCCACATCTCAATAAATCTCAGGATCTCCGGGAATCGAACCCGCAGTCCACAATAATATCACTCCGGGTCTCTGGGAATCGAACCCACAACCCTGGAATCTCCGGGAATTGAACCCGCAGTCCACAAACACAGCAAGTAAAGGAATACACAGAGAGGGTATAATATGCTTAACTATAACTTCACCGATAAATAGTGCCAATAATTATCAAGAAACCCAAGTAAGACAATTAGGCAACTGGACAGTTAAATACTACCTAATCATGCTTTTCTAACTACTACTGGGTAAGAATATCGAATTAACAGCTAAAAGCAGAAATATCACTCATCGAACATTTTAAGTAAAGTATGTGTTCAACAACCGGCGCATGTACACGCCCGTCACCTCGCGTACAAGGCATTTAAACTATCACATAGTATCCTAGGGGTGAAAGTTCCCCCACACGAGGTTAGACAAGGCACTTACCTCAATTCCGGTACAAAACCGCTAAGAAATGGTTCTCTTGCCGCGAATGTCGGTCTCCACAGGTGTATTATCTGATAAAAATCAATAAAATCACATCAAAATAGGCCAATTGGCATTACCCAATCAAAACAACTCAAAATACACCAAAACCCACAAGTTGCCAAAACCCGATTTTCGGTACGCTTATCGAAAAATCACGAAAGTTATATATTCGAGTTCCTTATCTCAATACGAGTCCGTGTATATAAAATTTACTAAATTCGGACTCCATTTGCCCATTCAAACCTTTGATTTCCTAAGGTTTTGGTCTAGGGTGAAAACCCCCATTAATTACCCCAATTTCCTCCATTTTCATGAAAAACTTGCATAATATTATCAACAACAATCATAATTGGAGTCCATAATTGATTACCTGAAGAAACCTCTCGAATTCTACTTCAAAATCGCCCAATTCGCACCTTAAGCCGAGCTCTCAAAGTTTGGAAATGTTTATGAAATTTTAACCCTTACTGCTCATTAAACCCAGGCCGATTTCCGCTTATGCGGATAATTTTCCGCTTCTGCAGATCCGCTTCTGCGATATTTTGTCGCTTCTGCGAAATACCAACCCTTGCTGGCCCAATTCTCTTCTGCGAGCCCAGGGCCGCTTCCGCGATGCCGCTCCTGCGGACAGCAGTCCGCTCCTGCGGATATTTCCGCACCTGCGAATATGAGTCTGCTTCTGCGGACTCGGCCAAGCGAAGACTCAACCGCTTCTGCGGAACTCCCCAATCCATCTCCTGATCGCTCATGCGGTCCCATTCTCGCACCCGCGATGCTGCTTTTGCGGACAAGAGACCGCCCCTGCGCTCCAGTCCGCTTCCGTGTTCCAATTTCCGCTTCAGCGGACTCGCCTCTGCGGTTCCATTTCTGCAGGGGCGAAAACAACAGAGGCAGAATTCCTAAACCTGCAATTTCCACGTTTTCTCCCGTTTAACCATCCGAAATCACCCCGAGGCCCCCGAGACCTCACCCAAACACACCAACACATCCTAATACCTTATTCGAACTTGTTCCAATTATAAAAACACGTCTAACAACATCAAAACCCATAATTCACATCGAATTCAAGCCTAAATTTCTTAAAACTTTCCGAATTGCACATTCGATCTAAAACCCGACCAAACGATGTCCGAATGACCTGCAAATTTGCGGACATATCCAAAATCACATAACGAAGCTACAGAAATTGTCGGAATTCCATTCCGACCCCCGGATCAAAATTTCACCTATTGTTCGGATTCGCCAAAATTTCAAACTTCGGCATTTCAAGCCTAATTGAGCTACGGACCTCCAAAATACATTCTGGACGCGCTCCCAACCCCGAAATCACCTAACAGAGCTAATGGAACCATCGGATTTCCGTTCCGAGGTCGTCTTAACACTGTTCCGGTTACGGACCATTTTCTAACTTTAAAGCTCTCATTTAGGGACTAAGTGTCCCAAAATACTCCAAATTTCATAACCGACTCTCCCAGCAAACCACAATAGCAGAAATGAACTTAGGGAAACAGTTAAATTGGGGATTGGGGCGTAATTTCTTTAAAACGACCGGCCGGGTCGTTACAAAAGCAATTCTTCTACTAATATGGAGGCGTTGTGTGACAGACGTAAAGATGAAATTGTTAGGAAATATTATCATGTGTGAGTGACTTTACTTATTATTTCATGGTAGACTATCAATGTATAGTAATTTGAAGAATAAACTTCTAATTTATACTGAATGATGTATGCTGATGATTCAATCATTGTAATTACACAAGATACTAATATATGCTTTGTTACAATTATATATGCAAAATTAATTTAAATCTTTAATATGTTTGTTTACTTTATATTTTATATTTTAATTAAATTACATAAAAAATAATAAAGCTTGTTACGATAAATATTTAAGTTTATTTTAAAAAACATTATATGAACTTGGTACTATCCTTCTTGGTAATTTGACACTTAAAAGTACTTTTTAGGATAATAGGCGAAACACAATTTGTTTACTAAAAGTTATAAAAAGTACTTATTAAATAAATTGGCCAAATACAAATTATTTTTTTTAAAATACTTTTGGAAAGTAATTTTAAGAAAAATATCTATCTATACTTAAAAGGAAGATAGTATGGCATACAAATTTGCCATTTGTCAAAAGCAGAGTCTGCCACGTTTTTTTGTTAGGACAGAGTAGTTAAAGTAGTTTGTTACTGCAAAAACCAGTTTTTTATTCCTAAAATTTAAAATAAATAATTTCTAAACTCCTACACTTAATAAAACTGTGAAACTGCTACGGTTAAGTCATTACTGAGCAGAATGTTTAATTAATTATTAATTACTTTTGTTTTTACGGTAAATTGCCCTAATGTATTAAAAACATTTCCCTCTACAGACTCACGATTCTCTTCACCTTCTTAGCCCTAGAAATAAGAAAACTACAAAATTGGATTCTAACCCACGATCTATCACCACCAATTCACGTTCTACCGCACGTAGTCCTGTTTCCAACAGTTTCGTTAACATGATTTCACAGTTATTTCTTTGTTGTTGTGGGATAATGATGCAGCTAAGATTATTGGAAAATCAGCAAATGATTTAAAGGAAGTTGTATATGAGGTATACCACAATAGTTGAAGAAAATAACATAGTAAACTTTGAATTAAGTGGAACATGTTCCAATGTCCAGCATCTCCTTTCGTTCTTATATTTTACTTTTCTTGAAGATAACTTAATTTGAATTTGATTATTGTGATTATGTCGTTTTTGTTAGGAATATGGTGTTGCAGACGACTTTTCTTGTCCAATAGAGATACAAAATATTGTTGATAAAGTCTTTATGTTTAAAGTGGATGTTAACACTTTGAACGGTAAGAATCAAGATGATGTCTTCAAAGTTGTTAAACGTACTGATGACGAGGAAATTATAAAGAAATACATTCCTTCTCCACGTGAAGAGGCATTCAAAGTATGTTTCTATTCTTCATTTTTCACAATTTTTGTATTTGTTTTTCTATTGATTGATTTCCTTAATATGGATCATTTTTTATAGGATCCAGATTTCAATAATAACGAAGTTAGTCGTGAAGATAATGAAATCACGGTGAATTTATAAGTCATTACTAATATTATAGCTTACATTTATAGCTTAACAATTGATTTTGACAACTATTTTCTTTTTAAATATGTAGGATTCTACTGAAAATAATGAGTTGATCGATGTTGCAAATACACCTGCGAAGATTGCAGCAGTGGTTGAAGAAGATTTGAATGTACAGTTATCGGGAAACAAGATCAAGAGAGTATTTAAAAAAAAAAAAGACAGCATAATATGATTTCCAATGTGTCTGTTGCAGAAACTAACATCTGCGTAATTACTTAGCTTATTAGATGCATTAGTTATGAACAAAAGCTTTTAATCAGTTCATGTTTTTGTTGGTATTGAAAATTACCAGTTTATTTAGTTTTCTATTGTCATTTGTTTTGGATATTTTCATTGTGTTAACAAAAAAGAAAATCTGAATTATTCTTCCGTTAATGCAATTCATGTGAGTGTTTTCCTGAACTACATTTGTCATGTGTTGACGAGCATCACTTCTGTTAGGCTGTACAGTAGTAGCAGTAGTACACATAGCAGATCTTTTCTCATCTGAGGCAGATGTTTTCTGTCTTTTGGACGTAATTCCAGAACATGGTTTTTATCCTATTTTGTCGATGGGTGTAGGGCTGGTAGTCATCCTGTTTTGTTATCCTGTTTTGTTACAAGTTTCAAGGAATTCTATTTTTTCATGAATGAAAATACCAAATATCAGAGAAATTCCAGCGTATTTTTTTATCTTAGACTCAGTGCTAGAAGCAACGATGATGGTTTGTATTATGATTCTGCCAGTGTCATCATATGTGCAATTGGTTCACCATATAGCAGCTATTGTTTGAATCTTGACAGAACGTTTCTAATTGATTCCTCTCAGAAATAGACTAAAGCTTATGAAGTACTTCTTAAAGCCCAGGAGGCAGCAATTGGTGCATTGAAAGCTGGTAACAAGGTTAGTGTTGTTTATCAAGCAGCTCTTGATGCGGTTGACAGGGACGCTCCTAAATGTGAATTTTGAAAGTTTAAGTTTAAGTTTGAATCGAATTCTAGGATTTTGGTGATTTTTGATGTTTAAGGTAGCGTTTTTATGATCCGAGCAAGTTTGAATGAAGTATTAGATTGAGTTTGTGTTTTTGGTTGTGGTCCCGAGGGTTTTGGGTGTGTTTCGGATGCCCAACGAGTCATTTTTTTGAAGATTATTGCCGTTTTGAGCATAAATTTAATGATCCAAAGGTCTATTTTTAGTTCTAGAAATCCAAATTTGATTTCGAGACTTTGAGAATTTAAATAATGAATTATAGGACTGATCCGGAAATTTTTGTTTAATTTCATCAAGTCGTGATTGGGTTTTTGACGCGAAATGTGATTTAATTGTTTAACAAGCGAAATTGATGTTGCACTGAGCAAATGAGATCCAAATTCAGTTTTGTTTGAACAACTGGATCCGTGTCGAAATTACGGAGCCATAGAAAAAAGAATCGTCAAATTCCGAGTTCGTATGACGGAGTTAAAGATATTTTAGAAAAACAAAAGTTGCTGCCATTATTTTGTATATTAGTGCTCTTTTACTGATTGTTGCTGCTCTGTTTGATATGCGTTTATGAAGATATGTTTTCTTTGTCATCGCCGCGGCCACAACCTGAATCGCTAGCTTATACAACTTATTATTTAAACACAATTTTTAATGCTCAAGGTCCTGTTTCTACTGTATTATTTCAGAGGAAACTTCATCTGTCACATCTTCCTTATGTGTACCCATTCACGCTGAATATTTATTTGAAGCAAATACACCTAAGAATCTACATTCTAGACAGGGGAATAAAGTACAACTATACGGGCATATGCAACATATGGATCCGATGTTCTTAAAACAAGTGTGTTCCCACTGTCTATTTAGAACACATCGAACATCAATTTTTTATCGAGCACGATGAACCACTGACATGTAGAAATAAATACTAGCATGCAAAGACAGATAACATTTTTAACTGGAAAATGATAATAGCGCATATTGAACTCAAGCAGACAACAAGCAGAAAAGCTATGGGAATTTGTAATAGGTAAAATGATCGACTATACTCATCAACCCCGATGCACTTTCTAAGTCATCAATATTATCATCATTCACCCGCTCTTCTGGTTTCTGCATAAACAGATGCAACAGCTCATTTCAACTCCTACCAAAATGTAGCAGTAAAATGAAAAATGGCTACAACAGCGGAAGAACTATATATAATTGCATTGAGAAGATTGCAATTTCTTTGGTCCCTGAACAAGCCGAGACCTGTAATATGCTTTCCGGATAACATTGGAAGATAGTCAAAGGAATAATTTGACGTTTAGAAACCAAAAACACCTGACCATCCACTTTATGGTCAAATTTTCACGTAATAGATGGCAAACAATAGATTCATGTCGTTTGCTCCTTGGTCCATTTACATTGAGTCTGTTTGGTTTGGAATAGTTGGTATATCAGATGATTGTTTAACTTCAGTTCATTGGTTCATTCCTCAGTTTTGGTAAATTTTGTAGACTGTTCTATCGAGCCTGTTTGTTTTTTTCAAACTATTCTGGGATTTGGAAATTCTAAGGATAATAGAGCACTATTTGATTGAGCCTGCTCATCACTTTTCATGTTTTGAATTTGAATTCAGTTCCTTGGTCCATTTGCTTCTTTCCATGATAACCAACTGACCCCTCAATAGTGCAGACAGCCATAGTTTTTGAAAAAGTTTGAAATAAACTTTGGTCCTAGAGTCCTATTTAGATCAGTGTGCATATTGCCTTTATGTTTTGTTTAATCTTTTTGGAGGAAAGTCAACTTCAATCTTAATTATCGGTAAAATTTAATGTGCAGAAGCAGAGGTCAATTCGTGCTAAATGGTTATTACACCTTAAAGCCACATTACAACATCTACTTCTTCCTTTTTAGTTCACTTTAAATCACGAATATGGCATGATTATACGATTTCTTAGCTAAAACATCTTTTTTCCAAATAAAGAAGAAAATATAGTACTGTTGACTATTTCAGCAGTTGTTTTCAGATTCCTAAGTAAATGTAACGACCCGACCGGTTGTTTTGAGCTCTGACGCGTCATTCAGCAAATTGAGGCTATGAACAGCTTCATCTCAGGTTATAGGTGTCCGTTTGGGATTCCGAGTCGGGGAATAGATCCGTATTGTGATTCTGGAGTTGGGAACATGATCGGAAGTGAATTCGGATGTCCGGAGGTCATTTTGAAGTCATTTGGCTAAATATAGGAATTTGAAGGTTTATGAGAAAATTCGACCGGAAGTGAAAATTTTGATATCGGTGTCGGAATGCGATTCCGAAAGTTGGCGCAAGTCCGTAATATCGAATGTGACTTGTGTGCAAAATTTGAGTCAATTCGGATCGATTTTGGTAGGAAATGGGACAATTAATCTCTTTAAGGAAAGCTTAAGTTGAAAAAGTCAAACCTAACGTTGAATTATAAGTTAGAGGGATCGGAACTGAATTACGATGATTCGGTTAGTTTCGGGGGATGATTTAAGACTTAGGAGCGCAATCAGAAGTAGTTTTGGAGGTCCGGTGAAGAAGTTAGCCTATTTTGGCGAAGTTGGAATTTTGGCGGAATCCGAACGATAGGTGATATTTTGATCCGGGATCCGGAATTGAATTCCGACAGTTGCAGTAGCTTCGTTAGGTGATTTTGGATATGTCTGCAAATTTTCAGGTCATTCGGACATCGTTTGGTCAGGTTTTTGATCGAATGTGAATTTTGAAAGTTTAAGTTTAAGTTTGAATCGAATTCTAGAATTTTGGTGATTTTTGATGTTTAAGGTAGCGTTTTTATGATCCGATCAAGTTTGAATGAAGTATTAGGTTGAGTTTGTGTTTTTGGTTGTGGTCCCGAGGGTCTCAGGTGTGTTTCGGATGACCAACGGGTTATTGTTTTTGAAGATTATTGCCGTTTTGAGCATAAATGTAATGATCCAAAGGTCTATTTTTAGTTCTAGAAATCCAAATTTGATTTCGAGACTTCGAGAATTTAAATAATGAATTATAGGACTGATCCGGAAATTTTTGTTTTATTTCATCAAGTCGCGATAGGGTTTTTGACGCGAAATGTGATTTAATTGTTTAACGAGCGAAATTGATGTTGCACTGAGCAAATGAGATCCAAATTCGATTTTGTTTGAACCAATGGATCCGTATCGAAATTACGGAGCCATAGGAAAAGAATCGTCATATTCCGAGTTCGTATGACAGAGTTAAAGATATTTTAGAAAAACAAAAAGTTGCTGCCATTATTTTGTATATTACTACTCTTTTACTGATTGTTGCTGTGAAAGATAAGCTTATTCGATAGCTTTCATTTTCAATAACATGTTGCTGTGAAAGATAAGCACCTTCTACCATATATTCAAAAATAAGTGATGGATAAACCATGAAAGGAAAAAGCAATATGCAAAAGTGAACGTTTCTTAGAGAATGTATTAGAAGCAACTTGTATTAGAGCTTCAAAAAAAGTTTCACATAATTATTACTATATCTGTTGTATTTAAAATTCAGTTGCCTTATGTTTCAATGGGCCATCAAATTTCTCCAATATCTGAAAGTTCCAATGGTGACTTTGATTGTCGTAAATATAGGTTCATTTTTAAATGTATATACTATAGATAGATAAAGGAGAAAATAAATAACCAATTTAATGGTTTGACAATGTTATCGTGAATGTCGTTTGGTTAAACTGCTTCCTCAGAAACATGGCATAAACACGATGTCTCTTCAGCTCCCACTTTCTATCTGTCAAAATCATCAAACCATTCATCTTGCTTTCAATTTTTTTAACAAAACAGGCATACGAAGAAGAGTCGCAAATCGTTCTTCATGGAAAAACAAAAAAAAACAAATTTTCGGACCAAGTAGGAACAACATAGACAATCAGAAACGTCGCAAACGGAAGTCAGTTACAACAGGTTTGTTCTTTGATTAACATTACCTTTTCTTAAGTAATATTTATGTATTTATGTATTTTTGATATGCAAGTTCAACTCTAAGACGATTACAGTCAAAAATATGTTATAATATCTTATTTTCTCTGCTTATAAATGAGGGAAAAATATTTTTTCGCTTGGTTTAGTCGACGTAGATGAGGACAGAGGAAGTAACAGGAGTAGTATCTGAGGAAGGGCTTAGTTTAGTCGAGGTACATAGTGCAATTACTGAAAACCTTCAAGGTGACGCAAGGGACTACTTAAACACTAAAATAACTGGACTTTTAACTAAGATTTATTAAAGGAAGATTGTAACCAAAAGAGGTGATGCAACAACAGAAACCGCGGGTGGCCAGCTGGCTTTACAAATTAAAGGAGGAAAAGAAAGTGTTAATATGAACAAACAGAATGTGATGAATGGAGTAATTAGTGATACCACTGCAGCTATAATGTCACCTGGTGGAGTTTCAAAGAGAGTTGTTGATTGTTTAAGTAAATTATGACTTTTAACAAAAATAAGGAGGTGCTTCAGAAGTCTCAACATCATGTTGAAAAGGAGGGATTGGACGATATAAAGTTTACTGAAGCAGATTGATAATTCGAATGGACAGGATAAATCATGTTGGAGTTAATAAAAAAAACCATCTTATAATGGAGGAAACAGATAATTTTGGTGATATTGATGATATATAAAATAGTCGGTACATTGAATGATCTATAGTAAAAGTGTAGAATAAAGTATTCTTATACATCGCTTCTAAAATAACTTGATCGCATGAACTATGTTGGAGAAGTTCTACATAATCGTTGTTCTTACCATCGCAAAGCTAAGTGTTGCAAACTTTAACCATCAGAGTGTGGAACTACGTTGTAGGTTGTTTCCACACGATATTCGGCATTTTATATTTTTATTTTTTACTTAAAAAGTTTCTTATTTGAATGTTTCGTTTAGTTATATAACTAATGATGCATATTAATATTCCTTTGTTGACATGAGAACACATCATATTGATACTTGCAATAATACACTTTATTCTGTTAGAAGTGAAGAAAGAGTTCATCCTTTGTCCGATATAACAAATGGTGAGTGAAAATAGCATGTATTTAATTGATTAGTTGTGTTGTTACAACATACTTTATCATAATTAATTTTTATTATAATATTTGGTCAAGTTGATTAATAGTTGTACAACTAACGATGGTTATAAAACTCATTGTGCAGACATGGAAATAAATTATCTTCTCCCCGATTTAAACACAATCTCCACTACCACCCACAATCTCCATTTCATCCCCACTACTTCACAACCCCCCACAAATTCACATTTCACAACTTCTTATCAGTTAACATACACATTATATATAGACATGTTTAGCTTTATTATGAATGTTATTCTGATTCTCAAAATTCCAACAGAAAAAACTAAGCTGCAACAACGAGCTCCTTCTATTTCAGGTACATTTTTTATTAGCCTCAACATTCATCGCTGTCCTACATTGAATTTATTAACATGTACAATTTAATTGCAATGTCTGATGTTTTCTAAATTTAACAATAATTCACCTACAGTCCCTATACTACAGAATGTCGTTTTCCATTTAACAAATTCAACAATATTTTTACTACACAAACGTCTAACCTCAGCATCCGTATAATATCAGTTAGAGTAATTGTTTTATATATATATATATATATATATATATATATATATATATATATATATGATATTATTCTATACATGAATATACTACATTTTAAGTGAATAGCCTAATTTGTTATGTGATAAATGTATTATTGGTTTTCACTGTTTGTATAAATTACTTATTAGTTGCAACTAAAATGCATTTCCTATATAATGACAACGATTTCTAATATAGATTCTTATTGTTTTATTAATGTACTTTCAGATATGGTTAAACAAGAAGTGATTCAAATTAATGCAAGTTTGAATAACCAAATCCAACAAGTGTGGCAGCGTAGAAGATTTCGGCGCCGAAGATTATTTTCGTTCAACAAATCAGACTCAAAGCCTGAAGTTATCAAGAAAATGACAACATCTATACAAAATTATCTCAGAGATGAAAGGGCAACAAGAAGAGAAAAGGATAAAAAATACAGAGAAATTAAGCATTTGTTAGACGAACAAATTAGAAATTACCAAATTACTCGAGATCATATGATTAATTCGATAGACGAAATTGAATTATTAGATTGGGAAGCTTTAATCATTTTGTTAGAATCACTTGGCCAACCTTTAGCTACAATTTTAACTGACATTTATCACGAAGTTTGGCCAAGCGAACCATTTTGGGTTTATATTGTTAATTTGAAGCTGAGTGGAAAAACCGTTTGTACAAATACCTTTAAATTTATAATTAATGAAAGTTTAATTTTTATTTCCAGTATTATATATCAATTTATTATAATTTATTCTTAACAGTGTAATAGTTTATATTCTGATTCGCCAAAGGTAAAAACAAATTTCAATGACGACTTAACTTTGATGAACTAATTACAAATATTTATTCTACCCAATTATAATTGCCTTACATTATAGCTGTATAAATTAAATTATAAAATAAACAAAATCATTTTTTAATCATTCAAACTTACATACACATTTATACTTTTCATATGCAACAATGTTCTTTAAACAAAATAAAAATAATAATTTGTAAACGAGTTCAATTTCTTTGCATGTCATTTATAAATTTTAGTAGATAGTTTTACACAAACATCCCCTATAAATGTTTTTTTATATATATACATTTTGGATCGTACATTTAAAACATTAGTAGTATTTGTAATCACTATAATACATATTCTTATTCATTATGCCATTTTCTTAATGTGGATGAACGTTAAATCATCATCTTATCTTACTTCTTATGATACTAAAATACAACTAACTTATATGTTGCGATGAATTATGACTAAAATTTAAAACTAATTTCCCAAGATATAATTACAATAACCATCAAATAACACTCTAAATACTATACTTTTAAAATTATTGCTTACCGCGCATCGCGCGGGTAACATACTAGTTTTTATAAATAAGTAGATTTTGACATTTTGACTAAACGGGTGAAGTCACGAGTGAGCCAAAAACAAATTAGTCACCGAAAAAAATACTATTTAGGCCCTCGACTTGGGTCTTGCCTCTTTTGCCTCATAAGTTACGCTTCACAATATCAAACAGTGTTTTTAAGTTAGGCGAACCTTTTAGGAAATAGAAAAGCCAAAACACGAATGACTTCGCCTCCTCTATCTCCAGGTTAATCGATCGCATTGAAGATCAGTCATGGCAGCTAAGCGCAAGACGCGAAGTGGTGAAGGCTCTTCCATTTGGAATTTTTCTACTAACATTACTCAACCAAAGTTCTTCAAGATTATATTATCCCAACATGAATGCAGCCGTCTGGTCAGTACTTTGTTCCTCCTTTAATTTCTTTTCATTCTGCTGTTTTCAATCTTGATTCATGGACTGATTCAGATTTTCTTGTTACTGGAACTGTACCATCCCTCGTTAGTAACAGTGATTTTCTTTGTGTGTGTTTTTGTGGGGGGTGGGGGGGGGGTGGTCTTTTTCTTGTTACATAATCTTGGAAAATCCTCACTTCATGAGCTACTCTTTGAGGTGAGCTAGAACCCCCCCCCCCCCCTTCCTTCCCCTAATCAATGTGGAACAATCTATAACATTCCTAGATCAACTAATGCTAATCATTTGGAGCTTGAACATATAACATGGTCCAACATTTGATATACCAAGTATAAAAGGATGGGATTTAATCTGATACCATGTAAAAAAGAAGGGACCTTTGGCCTAATTTGCAAAAGATAGCTCATGAGGTGAAAATTGGGGAGAACCAACAATTTATTCTCTCAACATGTGGAAAAATCTAACATATGTCGAACCAAATGCTGAGTGCGCAGGCATCTATTGCCAATTTTACAGATGTGCCACTGTCTTGATTCCGAGATGTATGAAACTGAGTGCATATTTCCTTTGCACGCAGAGGATTCCAGAAGATTTTGCCAGTAGATACTGCAAGAACATGCTAAACCCTGTGTATCTTGAGGTTCCTAGTGGAGAAGTATGGGAGGTTGAAGTGGTTCATTCTCCAGGCCAAATTTGTTCTATTCAATAAGCTGCGGGCACTTTTTGATGTTCGGATACAATGCTCGTTCCCATTTTAATGTCACTATATTTGATTTGAGTGCTTCAGAAATTGAATATCCAACAAAAGAGATTGAGTCGGATGATTCCATAGATATTTCGGATGTGGTTGAGCATTCTGTTGAAAATCTGAGCCATGGTCCCTTAGGCCAGGAGAGAAAAAGAAAAAGACAAGAAGAGGAAGCAGAGGATGATATTCCAGTTAATGTTCAAACTAAAGTAATCGAGGAAGAAAAGTCTCAAGGGAATGTAGTTTCCCTAGGTAAGAATGCATCTTATAATCTCGTTAATTTGCTATGAACAGAATGAAATCAGTCATTGTATTACATTACAATTTGGTAGTAATACTTCTCTTTGGATATCTGTTTCAAGAAAGCTGCGAAGGCTGTAGGGAGCAGGAGCAACAATCCAACATTGCTACCAGTAAGAGCAACACAGAGAGGGACAAAGAGAGAGCTGAAAACTATCAAAGAGCAAAAGCTTTTAAATCTAAGAACCCATTCATTATACCTTTTATGCATCCATCTTATGTCACGAGACCACACAATCTGGTGAGCTTTCAAATTTTGTGGAATGCCCGATACGTGATCTGTTTTTATTCATTCCATACATATGCACAACTTTAAACTCAATTTATAATTGATCTTTTTTGGCAGGCCGTACCATTGAAATTTGCTCGGAAGTATTTCATGCAGAACCGTGGCAAGTTAGTGCTTCGTGTTCAAGGAAGTGGATTTTGGACTGTCAAATGCACTTTACGAACGAAAAATGCTAAAATTAATTGTGGATGGAAGGCATTCGTGCTGGAAAATAAGTTAAAATTAGGTGATGTGTTTGTCCTCGAAGTGATTAAAGACACTAAGCTCTTATTGATAGATGTCACCATATTTCCAGGGGTTTCTGATAGTACAAACGAGTCTATCAACCCTGAGCCTTCAGTTCCATGTTCTCCAGCCTATCAAAGAGCAAAAGCTTTTACGTCTGAAAATCCATTCTTCATATATCCTATGCAGCCATCATATGTTTCTGGCCCTTCATTGGTAAGATGCTTACTCTCTGAAGATCTAGCAAGCTTTCATCCTTTTGTGTCCAAAAAACGCTAATCTGTGACAAAGACACTATTAAATGATGAATCTTTTGGTCTAAATGATGAAGTATCATTCATTTTACAGACCATATCACGGGTGATTGCTAGTAAATTTTTCCCCAATAGATATAGCGGTGTTGTACTTCAAGTTCCAAACAAGAGATCGTGGGCTTTGAATTGCACTGTTGGAACAAAAAATGGTAGGTTGAATTCAGGTTGGAAGAAGTTTGTGCAGGACAATAACATAAAAGTAGGTGATGTTTGTGTCTTCGAACAGGTTAGTAGAACCAAGTTTTTATTCAATGTCTACATATTTCCTGCAGTCGAAGGTGTGTGACATGGTCCCACTTGTTTAAGATTCTGACTTCAATGTATACTTGATCAATTTGCCTTTTGTGTTTCTGCTTTTAGCAAAGGGGAGTATTCCTCCCAACATAAATTAAAGCAATATCTTTCACCCGAAGCATGTAAAACCTTATGTTTCTTATTTTGTATAGTATTAACTTCTTGTTTTTTTTTTTTTTTACTTCATGACGTCTTGTTTAGAGTTGAGTATAGTATGGCCAATGTTATAAGGAGGTAGGCAACACGTATCCCCTCCTTCATGTATTTTGTTTTGGATGTTAATGTTCGAAGTAGGGCTCAAAACCCTAACCCTAGGGCACCTAGACATTGATTCCAGAAATTAAAGAACTGGCTCAAAACCCTAACCCCAGGGCACCTAGACGTTGATTCCAGAAATTAAAGAACTGGCTCACAACCCTAACCCCAGGGCACCTAGACGTTGATTCCAGAAATTAAAGAACCTTTCTAATGGTTGACTTTGATGATTTCAACATTTTGGATTCTAAATAAACATATGTATGGTCGACTTGATCCTGAACTGCATTGATGAAGACAAGCAAACACATTTTGCATGTAATATGAAAGATACCTAGTTGTACATAAAGTTTCTTGTTTGTAAAATCTATTCACGGTCATAACTCATGAGGAGAAAGAAGGAGCCGAGTAGGAACATAAATTTGTTGGAGTGACAGTGATGTTCTTGAGCATTGCAAATATGGCGCTCACAATGTTTCGTTGTCCCCAAAAGAAATCTCAGAGAACGAAAGATCAAACTCTTTGAAGGAAATATCAACAGTTCCATAGTTAACTTGTCTCTGCAAGAAAGTGTTCTGATCAGAGATTTTGGACTACTTCCTTTGTAACCCGAGGCTTTGATAAATGGATGTTCCCTTCTACAGCATGACACATGGAAACATCAAACACAATTGGTCCTTTACATGAGATAGTTCTCAAATAAATTATTGGTTTCTTTTGTTCTGGGAGCTTCTGTATGCAGACATACTGAGCAAAGACCTGAATTAACTCAAAGTCGAATATGATTACAGAACTAGTTTGATTATCTTGGATAAAACTATCGCGAGGATTGCTTTTGTTGGATTATTATAAGCAGTATCGAAGTGTATTCTAAACAATTAGCACATACACGGCTTCATGAGTTACCCCGTGAAGCTTGAACAAAGCTCGTCAATCACATGACCCTCTTGAAAACGCTAAGTTGAGTTTTGGTTGGAAGGAGTTTGTGCTAGCTAGGTGATGTTTATGTCGTTGAACGGGTTAGTATATCCAGACTTTTGTTCAATTTCATCATATTTTCTGCTACTGAAAGTATCTCACCTCTCTTGCTTCAGGTTCCCTACTCTCCCCATCCTGTATCATTTTTATCCCTTCTTTATCTCCGCTTTCTCTTCTCTTCTTCAACTATGTATGTTATAACTTTTTTCTTATTTGATGTGTTAAAAATTACTGTAGTACGATGTATAATTAAAATAGTATCTGTTTATTAAACAAAATAGAAGTTTCTTTGCTATTGGAGATAATTTTGCTATCAATCCATGCATTACTACTGCTTCACTCTTTTTCTACATTCTTTCCTAATATTATACACGTTATAATTATGCTGGATTTTATTGGAGATCAGAACAACCCCTTAAATTATTTGCTACGCTTCTATCTTTTGTTATGACTCGGTATCACTTTTCCAAATGTCAACGACTAAAATACATAACTATGATGCAAAAATTTTCTATCAGTTTCAACTACTATTTTAACTTCTTATCATGTTGATATGATACATTGCACAAGACATTGCTCTCAAACAATCTCTAATTTTGGTGTCAAATATCGGAGGAAAAATGGGAGGACACGTTACAAATTAACATGAGATATGGTGTAAATCATGATACAAGAAAGTTGATAAAAAATAATTACCCCCACCCCAAGGGGCGAAGCCACCTCTTATCGGAAAATCTTTAAAATCAAACATGTACCCTTGAGCTCCCGTTTGGTCATAACATTAAGAGTTTCTTTTTCTCAATTTTTTTTTCATCTGTTTGTTTATAAATTTTAACCATTTTCCGGCAAATAATACCAAAAACATCTCTAGAGTAGTTTTTGATGTTTTATATTCATAAAAATTCAAATTCTTTTTAAGTAAAATGCACGCCCAAACATGTTTACCCTTAAAAATGAAAAACAATTAAATTTATACGCTATTTTAAAAATATGTGGATTGATTCAACACAAATGATTGATAATAGGTGAATTTGACTATAATCACGCCTTAAGTAAACCTTCTTATGTTGTTTTGATGAAATACAACAAAATGTTCTTATTAGTGCTTTTCATGATTTATATGTGATAAATGGCTAAGGAAGGCTAAGGAGTAGTTTTGGAGTCAAAAATTGGAAAAAAAGGCCAAATCTGCAAATTCCCATTGAAGCCACGCCCATACAACCCTTAGGATTCAGAGGAACGATTTGGCTGCGGTTCTACCGCGACCGCGGCAGAACTACGGTAGAAGCTGTTGCAGAACCTGTGAAGATTCAGAAGGGGTGTTTGGCCGCGGTTCTACCGCGACCGCAGTCGAACCGCAACAGGCGTCGAAAACTTGAGAGGCCAAAGTGTCAAACGTAGGATTTTTAGACTTAAACCCTATTTAAAATATTCAAATTCGCCCAAAGGAGGCATGTATTAATTTTAGAGTACTTTTGCAAGAGAAATGTGATGTCCCAAATCGAGGGACATTACCGGCGCCTGACCGGGTAGCCCCAGTCAAGCGGATCTGGGTGCCTTTCCTAACCCGCGCGTTACCCCTGTATTGTTCATTACTTATAAGTCAAAGATCTTACCAATTATAACTGAATTCACATTTTTCAAATATAACCACATGATTAACTGACTAACAAGTTTATAAATTACAACGCCCGACATATATATATATATATATATATATATATATATATATATATATATATATATATAGGCCATAATCCCAGAGTTTACTATCTACGGAGCCTCTAGGATACAAGGGATGATACAATACTTGCCGGTAACAAGGCTCCGGCTATACCTTACACAAAATCAAAATAAAATCTAAGACAGAGGTCGCATGAGCCACGCAGTGCCCTGAGAGGAAAGGGGCTCACCACAACGACCAGTGGAAGATGAAAGATGCTACTGCCAATGAGCTGAAGTACCTGCTACTGATCCACCTACAATCATAACACGAATGTAGCGTCCCCGGCAAAAGGGACCTCAGTACACTAAAATTGTACTAGTATGTATGGACAAACTTTGTCCCAAGTAAACTCAAGCCATTAAACAGGTAAATCACGATGATAAAACAACCAATGATTACACCAAGAAATAATAAATCCAGCTAATCATGTTCCCACATTTACTTCGTTTCAAGTAGCCCTCAGCCCAAGTATAATTAAAGTTCAACAAGGAAGGCAACAACCAAACAAACACGGGAAACACAATCAAGTCAAACAAAGGGGCAATCAGTGCCCCACAGGTTGCAAACTCTCCTGCTGTCTCCTTTCACAAATTCACATCAATGATTTTCATATCAATTTCAATGGCAATTTCGATCGCTTTCCACCATTATTACCTCGGCCACCCTTATCACCCCAACCCACACGTTATTATTTCGTGTTACGACGTGCAACCCGATCCCACCGTATTAGTTTCAAATCACAACAATCACAAACAGCAATCAAAAGCACCATACAAGATCACAAACAAATGCAATAAGCAAATTTACAACTTTGTTCATGTTTCCAAATTCTTTTCAAGCCAGTGTCACCACAAAGTTACAATATTTTGATTTTCGAGAGTATCCATACCATTATGTTCACATTTCATCACAATTCATGCGTTTCATTAGTTTCCCACAAGATGCCATGTATGCCATCACTACAATTGTTCTCAATTTTTTACCAATTATAACTTTCTTTTTCATCTTTCGGTTCATATCCCATACCACACCACACATAGTTCAACATCAATTGAATACCCAACAACTAAATCAAAGAATTACACAACAATTCCTCAAAATTATCACATACCAAACGAATCGTACACATAATGGCGATTTCACAAGAATCAAAGTTAGCCATACATACCTGGTGTCGGATTTTACTTTCTTCATCCTCATACTTCTACCCACTTCTTTTTACAAAATTTCAAGTTCAAATAACATGCATGAGTGTTAAATTCTATTTTCAAAAGCTAAAGCATGAAACTTTCTCCACTTTTGACAACTGAAAATTAAAGAAAATTGGCTAGCGTTTTTACCTTTTAGAGATTGGGGAAGATGACACTTGCTCTAGGATCTTCCGGACCAAACGATTAGAAACAATCCTTGAAGATGGTTACACTTCTCTCTCTAGAATCCCTCTTTCCTCTCTCTAGTTTTGCTAAGAAAATATGAGAAAATGAAGGTTTGAGGTGTTTTATTAAAGGAGTCGGGTTAAAAATATATAAAAATCTGGGCCGAGTCAAATTTGCGGTCGCATCTGCGATCGCAGAATAAACATGCGGTCCGCATAATGGACCACTGTCACGCCCCAAATCAGGGAACATGACGGGCGCCTGACCGGGTTGCCCCAGTCAAGCGGACCTGGGTGCCTTTCATTCCCACGCGTTACCCCTGTGTTGATTGTTTCTCATTAACCAAATATCTTACTAACCATGAATGATTTCACATTAAACAAATAAAACCATACGAGTGATTCATTAACAAGATTTCAATTTTTACAACGCCGACATAACACAATATATATACATAAGACTGGAGTCCCACAGTTTACATGTCTACAGAGCCTCTAGGATACAAAATGGGGAATACAATACTTGCCGGTAACAAGGCTCCGGCTATACCTTGCAAAAGAAACCAAAATGAAATCTAAACAAAAGTGGAGTGAACCACACAGGGCCCCAGGGAAGAAAGGGGCTCACCAAAACGGGCAGTGGAAGGAGAAGGATACTACCGCCGATGAGCTGAAGTGCCTGCTACTGATCCACCTACAATCATAACACGAATGTAGCGTCCCCGGCAAAAGGGACGTCAGTACACTTGAATTGTACTGGCATGTATGGACAAACTTTGTCCCAAGTAAACTCAAGCCATTGAATTACATCAACAATTAATTAAGCCAGCCAACCATGTTTCCACATTTTCCTCATTTCAAATAATTCTCAACACAAAGCACTTTCTACGATCGACCAATTTAACAATAACCAATCAATCACGTAAAGCACAAGTAGTCAAACAAAGGGGCAATCAGTGCCCCACAGGTTGCAAACTCTCCTGCTGTCTCCTTTCACAATTTCACATTATTGATTTTTGTATCAATTTTTCAATAGCGATTTCGATCGCTTTCCATCCTTATTGCCCCGACCACCCTTATTACCTCGGCCACCCTTATCACCCCAACCCACACCTTATTTCCCCACGTTGCGGCGCGCAACACGACCCCGCCTTACAGTTTAAAACACAACAATTTCAAACAGCAGATAAGGTACTACACACAATTTCAACAAGTTCAAATAAGCAACTTGCACATTGTTTCATGTTCTCAATTATTTTTCAAATCAATATCACAACCATGTTACAATATTTCCACAATTCAAGTGTTTCATCTCTTTCCACAATAAACAAATTCTCAAGAGTTTTGTTTGTTTTACACAAGGTGCCATATAGGCCATCATAATCATTATTCACAATTCTTTACCCAATTCAACTCTCATTTAACTTCGGTTCATATTCTATACCACATCACTCATATTTCAACAACAACTTTGAGAATTTCACACAATTTGTCAAATTAACACTAACCAAACAAATTTCACACATATAGGCGATTTCACAAGAATCAAAATTAGCCATACATACCTGATGATGAGTTTTCTTCCTACTTTATGCTTACCCAAGATATCCTACTCTTGCCAACCTTGTTCTTGAAGACTCTTACTTCTACTCACTTCTTTTTACTAGAAATCAAGTTCAATAATCATGCATGAGTGTAAAAATTCTATTTTCAAAAGATATTATATGCAAACCTCTCTTTACCCAATTTAAAACTGAAAATCAAAGAAAATAGTTAGGGTTTTTACCTTGAAAAGATTGGGGAGTTGAATCCTTGCCCTAGGATCCCTTGGAATTAAGTGGTTGGAACAATCTTTGAAGATGAAGAACTTCTCTCTCTAAAACCTCTCTCTTCTCTCTCTAATTTTGGTAAGATGATATGAAAAAATGAGGGTGAAAGGTGTTATATTAAAGAAGAGATCGGGTCAAAATGTTACAAAAATCTGGGCCGGGGCGAAT
Organism: Nicotiana noctiflora; assembly: GCA_032618575.1. Lineage (NCBI taxonomy): Eukaryota > Viridiplantae > Streptophyta > Magnoliopsida > Solanales > Solanaceae > Nicotiana > Nicotiana noctiflora. Next base: position 306,352 of record JASVEL010002696.1, on the reverse strand, counting down.
CTGCGGTGCACTTTGCGACCGCAGAATCAACATGCGGTCCGCATAGTGACCGCAGAATGGCCTAAAAAATGACTCAAGTTCTGTTACAGAATGCGACCAATATGCGGTCCGCATTCTTGATATGCGATCGCAAAGTGCATCGCAGATTCACTATGCGATCGCATATCGACCGCATTTTCAACACGATTTTGGGGGACTTTCTGGAACGTTTTGCGGCAAGAATGCGGTCCGCATAACAGGTTTGCGGTCGCATTCTTGACGCATATTTGACACTTTTCGGAAAAATTAATTCTCTACATTTTTGAAACTTAAATCACTACCAAGGGTCCGAACCGCGGCGAGCTTTGAAGAATTCTACGCATTCCTAACACATTATTCGGACCATGACACCACAGCTACTAGGTTTTATGCACAAAAATTTTACGGGGTCTTACATCCTCCCCCCTTAAGATCATTCGTCCTCGAATGAGGATTTGAAAACAAGTTGGCTTTGAAAGACATGCTATGCAAACTATCAAAATTTTGACTAACTCTTATATTTTAGAAAAATTTCGCCAGAGTTTCCTTTGTATTATGGACATATCCACCTGTCATAGGGCCCCCGAAACACGTTACCAAACAACAATACACAAATATAACACTTTTCACAACTGGTATACACTTTCTTACCTCAACGAATGCACATATTCTATCACATTGTTACAATTGCACATAAACTAGTCACTTCAATGAATTCTTACCTTATTTAACCATTTTAACACACCATGTACACTTAACAAACCATTACCAGTCTATACTTACTATTAGTTGTTTATTTAACACGCGAATATTTATAAGGCTTTCATTTATCAAGAACGGTTCAAGTGACCCAAGGTAACAACACATTTAACTCATTACAAAATGAAGGGGACTTTACTAATACTAAGAGAGAAACGACTTGGACAAGATGAAAATTACTAGGAGTAGAAGGGTCACCTAATTTCTTCTAGGCTTGATCAAACAAATGTGGGTACTTTTCTTTCATCTCTTTTTTTGCTTCCCATGTGGCCTCCTCAACTTGTTGACTTCGCCACAATACTTTAACAGAGGCAACTTCCTTATTTCTCAACTTACGGACTTGCCTATCAAGAATGGCAACTGGAACTTCTTCATATGACAAATCTTCATTAACCTCTATAGCTTCGATTGGCATGATGGTGGATGGATCTCCAATCACTTTCTTCAACATGGACACATGGAATACCGGGTGCACTGATGACATCTCAGGAGGCAACTCTAGCCTATAAGCAACTTGACCAATCCTTTGAACGATCCGGTATGGCCCGACATACCTAGGACTCAATTTCCCTTTCTTTCCAAATCGCATGACTCCCTTCATAGGAGATACCCTCAAGAACACCCAATCATCGACTTGAAACTCCAAATCCCTTCGGCGAACATCTGCATAGGATTTTTGACGACTCTGTGCTGTTTTCATTCTCTCCTGAATAACCTTGACCTTTTCCATAGCTTCGTACACCATATTTGGCCCTAGAAATTCCGCTTCACCTACCTCAAACCACCCGATTGGCGACCTACATCTTCTCCCGTACAATGCCTCAAATGGGGCCGTCTGAATGCTAGCATGATAGCTATTATTGTAAGCAAATTCTATCAGTTGGCAAGTGTTCATCCCAATTACCTTTAAAATCTAAGACACAAGCCCGTAACATATCTTCGAGCGTCTGAATGGTCCGCTCGGCCTGGCCGTCGGTCTGCGGATGGAAAGCTGTGCTGAGATTCACCTGAGTTCCCAAACCTTGCTGAAACTTCTTCCAAAAGTTAGCGGTGAACTGAGCCCCGCGATCCGAGATAATAGAAAGTGGAGTGCCATGAAGTCTTACTATCTCCTTGATGTACAATCTTGCATATTGCTCCGCAGTATTATCAGTGGACTTGACAGGCAGGAAGTGAGCTGATTTGGTGAGTCGATCCACTATCACCCATATTGAGTCAAACTTACGCCGAGTGCGAGGTAACCCTACCACGAAATCCATATTGATCATCTCCCATTTCCACCTTGGTATTTCTATAAGGCTGAGTTAATCCACCGGGCCGTTGATGCTCGGCCTTCACTTGTTGACAGTTTGGACATTTAGCTACAAAGCTTGCCACATCCCTTTTCATACCGTTCCACCAATAAATCTCCTTAAGGTCATGATACATTTTCGTGGAACCTGGGTGTACCGAATACTTGGAAATATGAGCCTCTGCCATTACCCTTTCCCGAAGCTCGTCCACATCCGGAACACATAGCCTATCTTGACACCGCAATACACCATCTTCGCTGCTGAGTACAAATGCTGAGGTCTTGTTATTCATGACTGCTTCCTTTACCCGAACCAATGCTGGATCCATGAACTATTTTTCCTTGATTTTCGCGACCAATGATGATTCTGCTCCATTATGCACCAAAATATCCCCCTCGTCTGACGCCGAGATACGAACCCCCAAACTGGCTAATTGGTAAACCTCTCGAGCCAGGGGTCTCTGATCTACACCCAAATGAGCCAAACTACCCATGGATTTTCGACTAAGAGCGTCGGCTACCACATTTGCCTTCCCTGGATGGTACAATATGTCCATATCATAGTCCTTGAGCAATTCTAACCACCGCCGCTGTCTCAGATTTAGCTCCTTCTGCTTGAACAAATACTGGAGGCTCTTGTGGTCTGAAAACACATCTACATGAACTCCATAAAGATAGTGCCGCCATATTTTCAAAGCAAACACAACAGCTGCAAGCTCCAAATCATGCGTCGGATAATTCTTCTCGTGATTCTTGAGTTGCATGGAAGCGTAAGATATGACTTTCCCGTGCTGCATCAATACACATCCCAAACCAACCCTGGAGGCATCACAATAAACTACAAATCCCTCTGTGCCTTCTGGCAAGGCCAATACTGGTGCCGAGGTCAATCTTGACTTCAATTCTTGGAAACTTTTCTCACATGCTTCGGACCACTGGAACTTAACTGCCTTCTGCGTCAGTTTTGTCAATGGGGAAGCGAGGGTTGAGAATCCCTCTACAAACCTCCGATAGTACCCTGCTAAACCCAAGAAGCTACGAATCTCTGTCGGGGTCGTGGGTCTAGGCCAATCTTTCACTGCCGCAATCTTTTGAGGATCCACCTGAATTCCCTCACTGGAAATAACATGCCCTAGAAAGGCTACGGACTCTAACCAAAACTCACATTTTGAGAACTTGGCATACAATTGATGCTGATGAAGGGTCTGCAATGCTGCTCTGAGGTGAATGGCATGATCTTCTCTGCTCCGAGAGTAGATGAGGATGTCGTCAATGAATACAATCACAAAGGAATCTAGGAATGGCTTGAAAACACGATTCATAAGGTCCATGAAAGCTGCTGGGGCATTGGTTAGCCCAAAAGACATGACCAAAAACTCGAAGTGACCATAACGAGTTCTGAAGGCGGTCTTAGGAACATCCTGCTCCCTGATTTTCAACTGGTGGTACCCAGACCGTAAATCAATCTTTGAGAAGAACTTCGCTCCCTGCAATTGGTCAAACGGATCATCCACTCGAGGCAAAGGATATTTATTCTTGATGGTGACTTTGTTGAGCTGCCGATAATCAATACACATTCGAAGTGACATCCTTCTTTCTGACAAAGAGAACCGGAGCACCCCACGGCGACACACTCGGTCGTATGAACCCTTTCTCTAATAAATCCCTCAGCTTCTCCTTTAACTCCCTTAACTCTGCTGGCGCCATTCTGTATGGTGGAATGGATATTGGCTAAGTATCCGGCAATACATCAATCCCAAAATCAATCTCCCTATCTGGCGGAATGCTTGGAAGCTCATCCGGAAACACTTCAGGAAATTCATTCACAATCGGCACGGACTCGAGGGTAGGCACCTCTGAGGTGGTGTCCGTTACCCGAACCAGGTGATAGATACACCCTTTCTTAATCATCTTCGAAGCCTTAAGGTAGGAAATAAACCTACCCCTTGGCACTACACCATTTCCTCTCCATTCAATAACTAGCTCGTTAGGGAACTCGAGCCTCATAACTCTCGTTCGACAGTCAAGTTTGGCAAAGCACGAATAGAGCCAATCCATCCCCATAATTACATCAAAATCTACCATCCCAAGCTCAATAAGATCGGCTGTGGTATCACGACCACCCACCGTAACAACACAATTCCTATAGACTCGTAAGGCTGTAATAGAATCACCAATTGGAGTCGACACAGAGAACGGCTCATGAAGTTCTGTTCGGGTTCTATCCCAAAACTTGAAGCAATGAATGGAGTAACATAAGACAAGGAGGACCTTGGATCAATAAGGGCATGGCAATCAATAGTCTGAACAGACAGGATACCTGTAACAACATCTGGAGAAGCCTCGGTATTTTGGCGGCCACTCAATGCATAGAATCGGCTAGGTCCACCCCTACCCCGAGCTCCACCCCTAGCTGCACCACGCCCTGCTGATGCTGGAGTACGCGCTGATGATGTAGCAGCTAAAGAACCGGATGACTGAGCAGATCCCCTACCTATACCCTGACGGGGTGCACGACAGTCCCGCTGAATGTGACCTCTCACCCCACACCCGAAGCACACTGGAAGGTCAAGGTAGGAAGTCTCTGTATGAAATCTCCCACACTTGGGGCATGTAGGTCTTCCCTGGTGTTGGGATCTCACCCCAGGACGACCAGACTGACGAGACCTCCTGTTGTCTGAACCAGGTCTCGAGTAACTGCCCTGCTGATGACTGTGCACGGATGGCGGTGCACTCGCGGAGGACTGAGCATATGACCGGGATGGCCCTGATGACCCCTTCCCTGGAAGTGATCTCCCTGAACGACCCATTGACCGGGCCCTGCTGCTACTTTCTCTTTCTGCACGAATCTTCAATTTCCTAGCCTCTGTGGCCTGAGAAAACCCCACAATCCTCCCATAGTTCATGTCTGAGTGCAAAGCTGCCGTGGCGGCCTCATTCACTACCAAAGGGCTAAGGCCCTGAACAAACCGTCGAACCCGGGCATCCATGGTCGACACTAAATGAGGAGCGTACTTGGACAACCTTACGAACTCCATGTGATACTCCCAAACACTCATACTGCCCTGTTTGAGAACCTCGAACTCAGTGGCACGGGCTGCCATTGCCTCAGTAGGTAAGAAGTGGTCCATAAATGCATCCACGAACTCATCCCATCTTGCCGGAGGGCTCCCTTCCTCACGGGAATCCTCCCACGTTTCGAACCATGAACGTGCCGCTCCGTTCAGCCCTGTAAGAAGCTAACTCTACTCCCTCTATATCCGTAGCCTTCATCACTCGCTGAGGGTTTTGTATATCTCATCAAGGAAGTCTCGTGGGTCGACCTCCGGATCGGTACCTGAGAATTCCGGAGGGGCCAATCGCAAGAACCGGTAGACTCTGGAGCCAAAGGAATCTCCCTGTCTGCTGGAGGATGCAGGGGCATCATGGGATCTCTGGGCCTGGGCGGCCACTAACTATGTTAAAATATGAATGGCTCCCCTAAGATCTTCATTAGAGATACCAGAGCCCGAAGCGGGAACTGTATCTGAGTCAGGAACACTGGCAGGAGGAATGGTGGCATCCTCTGCCGCAGCTGGAATAGGGACACTTGGGTTTAGAACAGATGGGTCAGGCAAATTCGGGACTGGTGGTTCATTCTCTCCCACGGCATCGGGTGCATGATTAACAGCCGCACTTGGGCCGGCATTGGCCCTAAGGCCGAGTCTAGCCTTCTTCTTAGGTGCCATATTCTGAAAATTTGGGAACAAGGCGCGAATTAGACACGGATATTTCCACATTGCACTTTACCGCACGATATAGATTAACAAAGAAATAGGTAAATTCCTAAATGCCCGTGTAGCCCCTACTTATATGATGTGGTCGACAACACACCTATAAGAAGGGCACTACTAGACACGGCTCCGAGACATCCTAGGACACTTTAAAACCTTAGGCTCTGATACCAAGTTTGTCACGCCCCAAATCGGGGAACATGACCGGCGCCTGACCGGGTTGCCCCAGTCAAGCGGACCTGGGTGCCTTTCATTCCCACGCGTTACCCCTGTGTTGATTGTTTCTCATTAACCAAATATCTTACTAACCATGAATGATTTCACATTAAACAAATAAAACCATACGAGTGATTCATTAACAAGATTTCAATTTTTACAACGCCGACATAACACAATATATATACATACGACTAGAGTCCTACAGTTTACATGTCTACAGAGCCTCTACAAAATGGGGAATACAATACTTGCCGGTAACAAGGCTCCGGCTATACCTTGCAAAAGAAACCAAAATGAAATCTAAACAAAAGTGGAGTGAACCACACAGGGCCCCGAGGAAGAAAGGGGCTCACCAAAACGGGCAGTGGAAGGTGAAGAATACTACTGCCGATGAGCTGAAGTGCCTGCTACTGATCCACCTACAATCATAACACGAATGTAGCGTCCCCGGCAAAAGGGACGTCGGTACACTTGAATTGTACTGCCATGTATGGACAAACTTTGTCCCAAGTAAACTCAAGCCATTGAATTACATCAACAATTAATTAAGCCAGCCAACCATGTTTCCACATTTTCCTCATTTCAAATAATTCTCAACACAAAGCACTTTCTACGATCGACCAATTTAACAATAACCAATCAATCACGTAAAGCACAAGTAGTCAAACAAAGGGGCAATCAGTGCCCCACAGGTTGCAAACTCTCCTGCTGTCTCCTTTCACAATTTCACATTATTGATTTTTGTATCAATTTTCAATAGCGATTTCGATCGCTTTCCATCCTTATTGCCTCTGACCACCCTTATTACCTCGGCCACCCTTATCACCCCAACCCACACCTTATTTCCTCACGTTGCAGCGCGCAACACGACCCCACCTTACAGTTTAAAAACACAACAATTTCAAACAGCAGATAAGGTACTACACACAATTTCAACAAGTTCAAATAAGCAACTTGCACATTGTTTCATGTTCTCAATTATTTTTCAAATCAATATCACAACCATGTTACAATATTTCCACAATTCAAGTGTTTCATCTCTTTCCACAATAAACAAATTCTCAAGAGTTTCGTTTGTTTTACACAAGGTGCCATATAGGCCATCATAATCATTATTCACAATTCTTTACCCAATTCAACTCTCATTTAACTTCGGTTCATATTCTATACCACATCACTCATATTTCAACAACAACTTTGAGAATTTCACACAATTTGTCAAATTAACACTAACCAAACAAATTTCACACATATAGGCGATTTCACAAGAATCAAAATTAGCCATACATACCTGATGATGAGTTTTCTTCCTACTTTATGCTTACCCAAGATATCCTACTCTTGCCAACCTTGTTCTTGAAGACTCTTACTTCTACTCACTTCTTTTTACTAGAAATCAAGTTCAATAATCATGCATGAGTGTAAAAATTCTATTTTCAAAAGATATTATATGCAAACCTCTCTTTACCCAATTTAAAACTGAAAATCAAAGAAAATAGTTAGGGTTTTTACCTTGAAAAGATTGGGGAGTTGAATCCTTGCCCTAGGATCCCTTGGAATTAAGTGGTTGGAACAATCTTTGAAGATGAAGAACTTCTCTCTCTAAAACCTCTCTCTTCTCTCTCTAATTTTGGTAAGATGATATGAGAAAATGAGGGTGAAAGGTGTTATATTAAAGAAGAGATCGGGTCAAAATGTTACAAAAATCTGGGTCGGGGCAAATCTGCGGTGCACTTTGCGACCGCAGAATCAACATGCGGTCCGCATAGTGACCGCAGAATGGCCTAAAAAATGACTCAAGTTCTGTTACAGAATGCGACCAATATGCAGTCCGCATTCTTGATATGCGATCGCAAAGTGTATCGCAGATTCACTATGCGATCGCATATCGACCGCATTTTCAACACGATTTTGGGGGACTTTCTGGAACGTTTTGCGGCAAGAATGCGGTCCGCATAACAGGTTTGCGGTCGCATTCTTGACCGCATATTTGACACTTTTCGGAAAAATTAATTCTCTACATTTTTGAAACTTAAATCACTACCAAGGGTCCGAACCGCGGCGAGCTTTGAAGAATTCTACGCATTCCTAACACATTATTCGGACCATGACACCACAGCTACTAGGTTTTATGCACAAAAATTTTACGGGGTCTTACAACCACAGAATTGCCCCAAAAATTCACCTGTTCTGTTACGATATACGACCAGAATGCGGTCCGCATTCGTGTTCTGCGGTCGCAGAATGCACCGCATAATTGACACTCAAAAATTCTTAAGGAATTATGCGATGGATCTGCGGTCCGCATTTCCGTTATGCGATCGCATATTGGATCGCATTTTCAACACATTTTGGAAAACATTCTGTTAAACCCTGCGGTAGGAATGCGGTCCGTATAGCAGATCTGCGACCGCATTCTTGACCGCTGAATCAACATTTTTTGGAAAATTTATTCTTTCAATTTTTAAAGCTTAAATCACTACCAAGGGTCCGAACCGCGGCGAGCAAACTCGTCACAAAGAATTCTACGCATTGCTAACACATTATTCGGCCCATGACACCACAGCTACTAGGTTTTTAAGCACAAAAATTTTACGGGGCCTTACATCCCCCCTTAAAATCATTCGTCCTCGAATGAGGATTTCGAAAATCAGTTGGTTTTGAAAGACATGATATGTAAACTGTCAAAATTTTCACTAACTACCATATTTTAGAAAAAGTTTGCCAGAGTTTCCTTTGTATTATGGACATATCCACCTGCCAGAGAGCCCCCGAAACACATTACCAAACAACAACACACATTTACAATATTTTCCCCAACTTGTACACACTTTCTTACCTCAACGATTGCACATATACTATCATATTGTTACATTTGCACATAAACTAGCTACTTCAATGAGTCCTTGCTTTTTTTAACCATCTCAATACACCATATACACATAAACAAACAATTATCGATTTACACTTACTATTAGTTGTTTATTTAACACATGAGTCTTTATAAGTCTTTCATTTATCAAGGAATGTTTAAGTGACCCAAGGTAACAACACATATAACTCTTTTGCAAAATGAAAGAAACGTTACTAACACTAAGAGGAAGCAATTTGGACAAAACGATAGTTGTTTCAAAAAGGTAGAAGTGTCGCCTAATTTCTTCTAAGCTTGATCAAACAAATGGGGGTACTTTTCCTTCATCTCTTTTTCTGCTTCCCATGTGGCCTCCTTAACTTGTTAACTTCGCCACAATACTTTGACAGAGGCAACTTCCTTATTTCTCAACTTACAAACTTGCCTATCAAGGATGGCAACCAGAACTTCATCATATGACAAATATTCATTAACCTCAATAGCCTCGACTGGCATAATGGTGGATGGATCTCCAATCACTTTCTTCAGCATGGACACATGGAACACCGGGTGCACCGATGACATTTCAGGAGGCAACTCCAGCCTATAAGCAACTTGCCCAATCCTTTGAACGATCCGATATGGCCCAACATACCTAGTACTTAATTTTCCTTTCTTCCCGAATCGCATGACTCCCTTCATAGGGGATACCCTCAAGAACACCCAATCATCGACTTGAAACTCTAAATCTCTTCGGCGAACATCTGCTTAGGATTTTTGGCGACTTTGTGCAGTTTTCATCTTCTCCTGAATAAACTTAACTTTTTCCATAGCTTGGTATACCAGATCTGGCCCTAGCAATTCCGCTTCACCTACCTCAAACCATCCAATTGGCGTCCTTCACCTTCTCCCATACAATGCCTCAAACGGGGCCATCTGAATGCTAGCATGAAAGCTGTTATTATAAGAAAATTCTATCAGTGGTATGTGTTCATCCGAATTACCTTTGAAATCCAAAACACAAGCCCGTAGCATATCTTCAAGCATCTGAATAGTCCGCTCGGCCTGACCGTCGGTCTGCGAATGGAAAGCTGTGCTGACATTCACCTGAGTTCCCAAACCTTGCTGAAATTTCTTTCAAAAATTAGCTGCGAACTGAGCCCCGCGATCCGAGATAATAGAAAGTGGAGTGCCACGAAGCCTTACTATCTCCTTGATGTACAACTTAGCATATTGCTTCGCAGTATCAGTGGACTTGACTGGCAAGAACTGAGCTGATTTGGTGAGTTGATCCACTATCACCCATATTGAGTCGAACTTACGCTGAGTGCGAGGTAACCCTACCATGAAATCCATATTGATCATCTCCCATTTACACCTTGGTATTTCTATAAGCTGAGTTAATCCACCTGGCCGTTGATGCTCGGCCTTCACTTGCTGATAGTTCGGGCATTTAGATACAAAACTCGCCACATCTCTTTTCATACCGTTCTACCAATAAATCTCCTTGAGATCATGATACATTTTTGTAGAACCTGGGTGCACATAATACCTGGAAATATGAGCCTCTGCCATCACTCTCTGCCGAAGCTCGTCCACGTTCGGAACACATAGCCTACCTTGACACCGCAATACACCATCCTCGCTACTAAGTACAAATACTGAGGTCTTGTTATTCATAACTGCTTCCTTCACCCGAGCTAATGCTGGATCCATAAACTGCTTTTCCTTGATTTCTACAACCAATGATGATTTTGCTCCATTCTGCACCATAACATACCCCTCATCTGACGCCGAGATGCGAACCCCCAAACTAGCCAATTGGTAAACCTCCCGAGCCAGGGGTCTCTGATCCACCCCCAAATGAGCCAAACTACCCATGGAGTTTTGACTAAGCGCGTCGACCACCACATTTGCCTTCCCTGGATGGTACAATATGTTCATATCATAGTCTTTAAGCAATTCTAACCACCGCCGCTGTCTCAGATTCAGCTCCTTCTGTTTGAACAAATACTGGAGGCTATTGTGGTCTGAAAACACATCTACGTGAACCCCATAAAGATAGTGCCGCCATATTTTCAAAGCAAACACAACTGCTGCAAGATCCAAATCTTGCGTCGAATAATTTTTCTCGTGATTCTTGAGTTTCCTGGAAGCATAAGCTATGACCTTCCCGCGCTGCATCAACACACACCCCAAACCAACCCTGGAGGCATCACAGTAAACCCGAAGCTCCTCTGTGCCTTCTGGCAAGGCCAATACTAGTGCCGAGGTCAATCTTGACTTCAATTCCTGAAAACTTTTCTCACCAGCGTCGGTCAACTGGAACTTAACGGCCTTCTACATGAGTTTAGTCAATGGGTAGGCAAGGGTTGAGAATCTCTCCACAAACCTCCTATAGTACCCTGCCAAACCCATGAAGCTACGAATCTCTGTCAGGGTCGTGGGTCTAGGCCAATCCGTCACTGCTGCAATCTTCTGAGGATCCACCTGAATGCATTCACTAGAAATAACATGACCCAGGAAGGCTACGGACCATAACCAAAATTCACATTTCGAAAACTTGGCGTACAATTGGTGCTGATGAAAGGTCTGCAATGCTGCTCTGAGATGAATGGCATGATCAGTCCTGCTCCGAGAGTAAATGAGGATGTCGTCAATGAATACAATTACAAAGGAATCTAGGAATGGCTTGAAAACCCGATATATAAGGTCCATGAAAGCTGTTGGGGCATTGGTTAGCCCAAAATACATGACCAAAAACTCGAAGTGACCATAACGAGGTCTGACGTCTTGGGAATATCCTGGTCTCTAACCTTCAACTGGTGGTTCCCGGACCGAATTTTTGTGAAAAACTTTTCTCCTTTCAATTGGTCAAACAAATCATCTACCCGAGGCAAATGATATTTATTCTTGATGGTGACTTTGTTGAGCTATCGATAGTCAATGCACATTCGAAGTGACCCATCCTTCTTTTTGACAAAAAGAACTGGAGCACCCTATGGTGATACACTCGGTCATATGAACTCTTTCTCTAATAAATCCCTCAGCTGCTTCTTTAACTCCCTTAAATCTGTTGGCGCCATTATGTATGGTGGGATGGATATTGGCTGAGTATCTGGCAGTACATCAATCCCAAAATCGATCTCCCTATCTGGCGAGATCCCTGGAAGCTCATCCGGAAACACTTCAGGAAACTCATTCACAATCGGCACGAACTCGAGGGTAGACATATCTGAGTGGTGTCTGTTACCCGGGCCAAATGATAGATACACCCCTTCTTAATCATCTTTGAAGACTTAAGGTAGAAAATAAACCTACCCCTTGGCACCATACCATTTCCTTTCAATTCAATAACTGGCTCATCAGGGAACTCGAGCCTCATGACTCTAGTCCGGCAGTCAAGCTTGGTAAAGCACGAATAAAGCCAATCCATCCCCATAATTACATCAAAATCTACCATCCCAAGCTCAATAAGATCGACCGTGGTAACACGACCACTCACCGTAACAATACAATCCCTATAGACTCGTGAGGCTGTAATAGAATCACCAATCGGAGTCGATATAGAGAACGGCTCATAAAGTTGTTCGGGTTCTATCCCAAAACTTGAAGCAATGAATGGGGTGACATAAGACAAAGAGGACCCTAGATCAATAAGAGCATAAAAATCAATAGCCTGAACAGACAAGATACCTGTAACAACATCCGGAGAAGCTTCAGCACTCTAGCAGCCACTCAACGCATAGAATCAGCTAGGTTCACCCCTACCATGAGCTCCACCCCTAGCTACACCACACCCTGCTAGAGCTGGAAGACGCGCTGATGATATAGCAACCGATGAACCAGATGATTGAGAATATCCCCTACCCATACCCTGACTGGGTGCACGGCAGTCTCGCTGAATGTGACCTCTCACCCCGCACCTAAAGCATATCAGGATATCTACGTAGCAAGTCTCTATGTGAAATCTCCCACACTTGGGGCATGTAGGTCTCCCCTGCTACTGGGACCTCACTCCAGGACGCTCAGACTGGTGAGACCTCCTGCTGTCTGAACCTGGTCTCGAATGACTGCCCTGCTGATGACTGTGCACAGATGGCGGTGCACTCACTGAGGACTGAGCATATGACTGGGATGGCCCTGATGACCCTCTCTCTGGAAGTGATCTCCTTGAACGACCCATTGACCGGGCCCTGCTGCTACTCTCTCTTTCCGCACGAATCTTCAACTTCCTAGCCTCTGTGCCCTGAGCAAACCCCACAATCTTCCCATAGTTCATATCTGAGTGCAAAGTTGCTGTGGCGGCCTCATTCCCTACCAAAGGGCTAAGGCCCCGAACAAATCTCCGAACTCGGGCATCCATGGTTGACACTAGCTGAGGGGCATACTTGGACAATCTCACGAACTCCATGTGGTACACCCAAACACTCACACTGCCCTGTTTGAGGACCTTGAACTCAGTGAAACGGGCTGCCATTGTCTCGGCAGGCAAGAAATGGTCCATGAAGGCACCTACAAACTCCACCCATCTAGCCGGAGGGCTCCCGTCCTCACGTGAATCCTCCCACATCTCAAACCACGAACGTGCCGCTCCCTTCTGCCTATATGAAGCCAACTCTACCCCCTATATATCTGTAGCCTTCATCACTCTGAGAGTCTTATATATCTCATCAAGAAAATCTTGCGGATCGGCCTCTAGGTCTGTGCCTAAGAATTCTGGAGGGGCCAATCGCAGAAACTGGTGGACTCTAGAGCCGGAGGAATCTCCCTATCCGCTGGAGGATGTAGGGGCATCATGAGATCTCTGGGTTTGGGTGGCCACTAACTGGGTCAACATATGGATGGCTCCTCTACGATCCTCATCGAAAACACCGGAACCAGAAGCTGGGACTGTATCAGAAACAAGACTACTGGCAGGAGGGATGGTGGCACCCTCTGCCGCAGCCGAAACAGGAACACTTGGGTCTGGAATAGATGGTCCGGGCAAATTCAAAACCGGTGGGTCATTCTCACCCACGGTGTCAGGTACATGATTCGCAGCCACACTTGGGGTGGCATTGGCCCCAAGGCCGAGTCTAGCTTTCTTATTAGGCGCCATACTCTGAAAATTTTAGAGCAAGGCGCGAATTAGACATAAATACTTCCACTTTGCACTTTACCGTATAATATAGAATAACAAAGAAATTGGTAAATTCCTAAATGTCCGTGCAGCCTCCAACTTATAGATGTGGTCGACAACACACCGATAAGAATGGCGCTACTAGACACGGCTCCGAGACATCCTAGGACAGTTAAAAACCTTAGGCTCTGATACTACGTTTGTCACGCCCCAAATCGAGGGACATGATCGGCGCCTGACCGGGTAGCCCCAGTCAAGCGGACCTGGGTGCCTTTCCTAACCCGTGCGTTACCCCTGTATTGTTCATTACTTATAAGCTAAAGATCTTACCAATTATAACTGAATTCACATATTTCAAACATAACCACACAATTAACTGACTAACAAGTTTACAAATTACAACGGCCGACATATATATATACATACATTGGCCATAGTCCCACAGTTTACTGTCTATGGAGCCTCTACGATACAAGGAATGATACAATACTTGCCGGTAACAAGGCTCCGGCTATAACTTACACAAAATCAAAATAAATTCTAAGACAGAGGTGGCATGAGCCACGTTGGGCCCCGAGAGGAAAGGGGCTCACCAAAACGGCCAGTGGAAGATGAAAGATGCTACTGCCGATGAGCTGAAGTACCTGCTACTGATCCACCTACAATCATAACACGAATGTAGCTTCCCTGGAAAAAGGGACGTCAGTACACTGGAATTGTACTGGTATGTATGGACAAGCTTTGTCCCAAGTAAACTCAAGCCATTAAACTAGTAAATCACGATGATAAGACAACCAATGATTACACCAAGAAATAATAAATCCAGCCAATCATGTTCCCACATTTACTTCGTTTCAAGTAGCCCCCAGCCCAAGTACAATTAAAGTTCAACAAGGAAGGCAACAACCAAACAAACACGGGAAACACAATCAAGTCAAACAAAGGGGCAATCAGTGCCCCACAGGTTGCAAACTCTCCTGCTGTCTCCTTTCACAAATTCGCATCAATGATTTTCATATCAATTTCAATTTCGATCGCTTTCCACCCTTATTACCTCGGCCACCCTTATCACCCCAACCCACACCTTATTACTTCGTGTTGCGGTGCGCAACCCGATCCCACCGTACAGTTTCAAATCACAACAATCACAAACAGCAAACAAAAGCACCATACAAGATCATAAACAAGTGCAATAAGCAAATTTACAACTTTGTTCATATTTCCAAATTCTTTTCAAGCCGGTGTCACCACAAAGTTACAAGATTTCAATGTCCAATAGTATCCATACCATTATGTTCACAGTTCATCACAATTCAAGTGTTTCATTAGTTTCCCACAAGAAGACATGTATGCCATCACTACAATTGTTCTCTATTCTTTACCAATTATAACTTCCTTTTTCATCTTTCGGTTCATATCCCGTACCACACCACACATAGTTCAACATCAATTGAATAATTAACAACTCAATAAAAGAATTACACAATAATTCCTCAAAATTATCACATACCTAACGAATTGTACACATAAGGGTGATTTCACAAGAATCAAAGTTAGCCATACATACCTGGTGTCGGATTTTACTTTCTTCAACCTCTTACTTCTACCCACTTCTTTTTACTAAATTTCAAGTTTAAATAACATGCATGAGTGTTAAAATGCATTTTCAAAAGCTAAAGCATGAAAATCTTTCTCCACCTTTGACAACTGAAAATTAAAGAAAATTAGCTAGGGTTTTTACCTTTTAGAGAATGGGGAAGATGACACTTGCCCTAGGATCTTCCGGACCAAATGATTAGAAACAATCCTTGAAGATGGTTAGACTTCTCTCTCTAGAATCCCTCTTTCCTCTCTCTAATGTTTCTAAGAAAATATGAGAAAATGAAGGTTTGAGGTGTTTTATTAAAGAAGGAGTCGGGTTAAAATTTTATAAAAATCTTGGCCGAGTCAAATCTGCGGTCGCATTTGCGATTGCAGAATCAACATGCGGTCCGCATAATGGACCGCAAAATTGCCCCAAAAGTTCACCTGTTCTGCTACGATATGCGACCAGAATACGGCCCGCATTCGTATTCCGCGGTCGCAGAATGCACCGCAGAATTGACACTCAACAATTCTTAAGGAATTATGCGATGGATCTGTGGTTCGCATTTCCGTTATGCGATCGCATATTAGACCTTATTTTCAACACACATTTTGGAAAACAATCTGTTAAACTCTACGTATTCCTAACACATTATTCGGACCATGACACCACAACCACTAGGTTTTTAAGCACAAAAATTTTACGGGGCCTTACAAGAAACGATTGTGAGAGATTTCTCCAAACATATTTCTTCTTTTCTTTTGTTTTTTATGATGAATTCTACTATAGATTATTTTCCCATAGCCATGAGTAGCAAAATTGTTGTCTAAGGTTTTGATGGAACTTATTGGATGATGAACTTCTGGTTTATGTAAATACAAATTGTTAGTTTAATCTCTATTTGTTCAACTTCGTATTTGTTGTAGTTAATTGACAGGATCCTCAATTAGTTGTGCCTATTTAGTGTGCATAACTTAGGTTATTGTTGAACAACACCATTCCTAGATTATTAGAGGAATAATTGCGCGTTTAAAGGCGTGATTAGGGATAACGAAGAATTGAGTGTAATCTAAAGTGAAATGTGTTAATTAAAGTAAGCTAGTGTAACTTGGGAGAGTGCAATAGTATATTACTGTGATTACTCGGGAGAGATTTACCGTAAGATTAGCGTTCATGATTGATATAGAGGTATTGGTAAATTTGTATGAGCATAAATAGAAGAGATTCCATCATTAAGGGAAATCATTACCTTAGTTCTTTCTCATTATTGTTTACAACATACTTAGTTTATTTTACAGTTATTTAGTTTTCTGCAAAAGTAGTTATTAAAGAACACACAACTGGGATTTGAATATTTGGGAAACTAATTCTGAAGAGTTAGTGGGTCTGAAGATAGTAGTTGATAGGTTAACTCTCTGAGGATTCGACCCCGAGCGTAATACTTGGGTTATATTTGCTGCAACCGCATTGTCCTTTTTAGAAGGCACAGTTGGGCGTGATCAAATTTTAGCGCCGTTTCCAGGGAGTTAACGGAATTATCAATTGCCATTGACAGAAATACAAAGATTCTTATTGTAGTCAGTTTTCTCTCTACCCAACTTTTGAGTGAAAGTTTGATGGTTGTTGACTTGGTTGCTTAGGTGCATGCCTAGAAAATCTACAAGGACTGGAGAGCTACTTGAAGGACTTTCAGACCAAAAGAAACATTCCGGGCATTGAACCGTGCCGACAAACAAATTCAACAATCCCAACAGACACTGAAATTCGAAACTGACATGGGAGACGTGAATGATCCCAACGAAAACGGTAGGAATAAACAAGTGGTTTTAAATTCTAGGGGAGAGGCACCTCCTATGCCTGAGGGTGCACTTTATGACTGAGCACAACCAACAACTAACAATTTGGCTACTTCCATTGTTGTGCCCGCAATACAAGCTGAATCGTTCCAGATTACAAACAATATTCTACACTTGTTGCAAAACAAGGGACTCCTTTCTGGGACACAAGTAGAAGACCCTCAGCAGCACTTGAAGAACTTCCTATCCATATTCAAAATACAAAGGCAACCCAACGTGACTTTGGAAGCAATCAGGCTATTTGTCACGACCCCAAATCCGGCCGTGATGGCGCCCAGCACATTGCTAAGCCAGCCTGACCAATCAATATCAACAACGGAGCTAGAAGCTCTCTTTAACCCATTTAAGCATTTCAAAATATGAAACAATAGTAATACTTATACCAACAGTGGGGAGACCAAGTCCCAAAATATACTAACTCCCATAGACCGAAGGGTCAAGAGGCATGAGCCTCTACTGAACGTAAGTGTAGAAAGGTTTACAAAAATACCAAGTGCGGAAAGAAATGTCAATACAAAATCAAAAGACAATAGGAAGGAATATCGGGTCCTGCGGACTCTGCAGCTACCTCGTATATCCCACGGATGTCGCCTCGCACAGCCTATCGGATCACCGCTGAGAGGTACCCGGATCCGCACACAAGGTGCGGGGAGTAAAATGAGTACTGCCGGACTCGGTGGTAATAAACAAGGGTAAGACAAGCGCAGATAAGAATTCCACGATAAAGCACTATGTAAAGCTATAATCGACTACCCCTGTCATAGAATCAATATTCACTGTACCCGTACCAACAAATACCAATAAATAGCATAACAGAGCTAGCGGATGTAGCTAAATGCAATGCAATGCATGATATGACCGCTACGACGCGTAGCCCGACTCCAATTTTTGGGTACCCGTGCTCACTATGGGGGTTCAGGACTCCGGAGGGGCTCCTACAGCCCAAGCACATCTCATAGAGATTTATTGCGGCGTGCAGTCCGATCCAACATATATCTCGCTGCGGCGCGCATCCCGATCCACTACTAGTCAGCTAATATGCAGATACAGCCTCGAGGCTCAAAAGTAGTTTTTGAAAACTCTTTTATCATTTTTCAGTTGGAAAACAGTAATATCAAGTTCCAGAGATTGGAATTAGCATAATAACAGAAATAGTTGCGGACTAGTAGTAAACTAGCATGTCTATATGATAAGACAATGATAACGATCCTCGCGGGATCCAATAACCGGCTCACGGCCCACAAGTATACTCAACCGCCCAAGAAGGGGGTTCAACGGCTCGAGAATAGCCAATAATACAGTATCAACAGGTCGGACTAATATATAGTCTCCAGTTCATGATCGACCCCGCACTCTCAAGAGTGTGCGTGTCTCGCCGCTATACGGCGTCACAAAGTGGTATACCGGGGTTTCGAACCCGCTGGTCATCACCCACATCTATTACTCACCTCAATACGGCGCGACGACTACTCCGCAATGCCCTTGCCACGAGAATCAAGCTCCACACGTGTAGAATCTGATCAAATACAGTAGAAACACAACAATTTAGGCCAATGGGACGACACCCAATCAATACAACTCAATTTACATCAAAATTCCCAAAGTTGTCAAAACCCGACTTTCGGTACGCTTATCGAAAAATCACGAAAGTCACATATTCGGAACCCTCATCTCGATAAGCATATCAATTTTACCAAATTCGGACTCCATTTGCCCATTCAAAACCTTGATTTTCTAAAGTTCAAGCCTAGGGCTAAATCCTCCATAAATTACCCCAAATTCCTCCATTTTCATGATATAATTGCATTATATTACCAATACTAATCATAGTTTAAGTCCATAGTTGATTACCTGATGATTTCCCTTGAGTTTCTCTTCAAAATCGCCCAAATCGCCTCTAAAGCCGAGATCCAAATGTGTGAAATGTTTCTGAAATTTTTCTAACTTCTGATACACTTAACTCACAGCGATTTTCGCTTCTGCGGATAAAATTCCGCCCCTGCGGAACCGCTTCTGCGACCAAATGGTCGCTTTCGCGAACCCAGGCCCTTTTGGCCATTTTCGCACCCCCGATCCATGGACCGCTCCTGTGGGTTCGCTCCTGTGGAATCCCCTCCGCCTCTGCGGTCTTTCGCACTTCTTTGTACAAGTGTCCGCTCCTGCGGACTCGCCTATGCGATCACCATTCCGCTTCTGCGGAATTCCCCATCTCCCCCCTTGGCCGCTTCTGCGGTCTAGACCTCGCTCCTGCGTAGCCGCCTCAGCGGACATGCTTCCGCTTTTGCGAAGCCAAGTGCCTCTGCGCCCCCTTGTCCACTCCTGTGGACTCGCTCCTGCGCCCCCATTTCCGCAGGAGCGAAAACAGCAGAACCAGAACACAATTCTGCAATATTTCCATGTTTTCTCCCGTTTAACCATCCGGAATCACCCCGAGGCCCCCGGGACCCCAACGAAAACCACCAACATACCCCAAAACACGATACGAACTTGTTCAAATCATAACAACACCATCCTAAACATTAAAATCACCGATTACACACGGATTCAAGCCTAAATTCCTTCAAACATTCAGAATTACACAATCAATCAAAATCCCGACCAAACAACGTCCGAATGACCTGAAATTTTGCAGGCACATCCAAAATCACCTAACGAAGCTACTGCAACTGTCGGGATTCCATTCCGACTCCCGGATCAATATCTCACCTACCGTTCGGATTTCGCCAAAATTCAACCTTAGCCAATTCAAGCCTACTTCTACACCGGGCCTCCAAATTCAATTCCGATCGCTCCCCTAAGTCACAAATCACCTCCCGGAACTAACCGAATCATCAGGAATCCGATTCCGAGCCCTCTAGCTAAATAGTCAACTCCGGGTTGACTTTCCTTATTCAAGTTTCCTTCACAAAGGCTATATGCCTCATTTCCAATCCCAATCACTCCTAACTCACCCGATAGACTCTAACACTGATATAAAATCATAAAACATGTATTTACAACATAACAGGGTGGTAATTTCCCATGACGACGGGCCGGGTCATCACATTCTCCCCCTCTTAAGCAAACGCTCATCCTCGAGCGGGTCAAGAAACATACCTGAAGTCTCAAACAAATGAGGATATCTGCTCCGCATCTCCCGCTCGACCTCCCAAGTGGCCTCCTCCACGGGTCGACCTCTCCACTGAACCTTAACTGATGCAATCTCCTTAGACCTTAATTTTCTCACCTGCCGTCCCAAAATGGCAATAGGCTCCACATCATAGGATAGATCACCATCAAGCTGAATGGTGCTGAAATCCAATACATGAGACGAATCTCCAATGTACTTCCGGAGCATAGACACATGGAATACTGGATGAACGCTGGATAAGCTGGGCGGCAAGGCCAACTCATATGCCACCTCTCCAACTCTCCTAAGTATCTCAAAAGGACCAATGTACCTGGGACTCAACTTTCCTTTCTTCCCAAACCTCATGACACCCTTCATAGGTGAAATCTTCAACAATACTCTGTCACCAACCATGAAAGACAACTCTCAAACTCTACGGTCCGCATAACTCTTCTGACGAGACTGTGCTGTACGAAGCCTCCCCTGGATCAACGTTTCTCTATCCAGAGCATCCTGGACTAACTCAGTCCCTATCAATCTAACCTCACCAAGCTCAAACCATCCCACGGGGATCTACACCGCCTGCCATACAATGCCTCATACGGGGCCATCTGAATACTCGACTGATAACTGTTGTTGTAGGCAAACTCAGCAAGTGATAGGAACTCATCCCACGAACCACCAAAATCAATCACACAAGCTCGCAACATATCCTCCAAGATCCGAATAGTGCGCTCAGACTGTCCGTCTGTCTGGGGGTGAAATGCTGTACTCAACTCAACCCGCGTACCCATCTCTCGCTGAAATGCTCTCCAAAACTGAGAAGTGAACTGAGTACCCCTGTCGGATATGATAGACACCGGGACTCCATGCAACCGAACAATCTCTCGAATAAAGATCGATGCCAACCGCTCCGATGAGTAGGTAGTACTAACTGGAATGAAGTGAGCTGACTTGGTCAGTCTATCCACAATCACCCATACAGAATCAAACTTCCTCGCCGTCCGAGGGAGTCCCGTAACAAAGTCCATAGTGATCCTCTCCCATTTCCACTCAGGAATAACAATGCGCTGAAATACACCATCGGGCCTCTGATGCTCGTACTTAACCTGCTGACAGTTGAGGCACCGTGCTACATGTCTGACAATGTCCATTTTCATCTTTCTCCACCAATAGTGTTGTTTCAAATCTTGATACATCTTCGCGGCTCCTGGATGGATAGAATACCGCGAGCTATGGGCCTCCTCCAGAATCAACTCACGAAGGCCATCAACATTGGGCACACATATCCGGCCCTGCATCCTCAATACGCCGTCACTATCAATGGTGACATCTCTAGCATCATCATGCTGAACTCCGTCCCTAAGGACAGCCAAATGTGGATCATCATACTGGCGCTCACGAATACGATCATATAGAGATGACCGAGATACAACACAAGCCAATACCCCGCTGGGCTCCGAAATATCTAACCTCACTAGCCGATTGGCTAGCACCTGAACATCATAAGCAAATGGCCTCTCCTCAGCTGGAATATATGCCAAGCTCCCCATACCGACCGCCTTCCGGCTCAAAGCATCGGCCACCACATTGGCCTTCCCCGGATGATATAATATAGTGATGTCATAATCCTTAAGCAACTCAAGCCATCTCCGTTGTCTCAAATTAAGGTCTTTCTGTTTGAACAAGTGCTGGAGACTACGATGGTCGGTATACACCTCACAAGACACGCCGTACAAATAGTGCCTCCAAATCTTCAATGCATGAACAATGGCGGCTAGCTCCAAGTCATGAACATGATAGTTCTTCTCATGCGGCTTCAACTGCCGAGAAGCATAAGCAATCACCTTACCTTCCTGCATCAACACACAACCTATCCCCACTCTCGAGGCATCACAATAAATGGTATATGAACCTGAAGCTGATGGCAATACTAATACTGGAGCTGTGGTCAAAGCTGTCTTGAGCTTCTGAAAGCTCTCCTCGCACTCATCCGACCACACGAATGGTGCACCCTTCCGGGTCAATTTAGTCAATGAAGAAGCAATGGATGAAAATCCCTGAACAAACCGGCGATAATACCCCGCCAAACCAAGAAAACTCCTGATCTCTGTAGCTGAGGACGGTCTAGGCCAACTCTGCACCGCCTCTATCTTTTTCTGATCAACCCCTGAATACCATCACGAGACACCACATGTCCCAGAAATGCTACGGACTCGAGCCAAAACTCGCACTTGGAGAATTTAGCATATAGCTTCTCCTCCCTCAATCTCTGCAACACAATACTCAAATGCTGAGCATGCTCCTCCCGACTACGGGAGTAGACTAGAATGTCATCAATGAACACAATCACAAATGAATCCAAATAAGGCCCGAACACACTGTTCATCAGATGCATAAATGTTGCTGGGGCGCTGGTCAGCCCAAACGACATCACAAGGAACTCATAATGACCATATCGGGTCCTGAATGCAGTCTTCATAATATCCGAGTCTCTGATCTTCAGCTGATGATAGCCTGAACGAAGATCGATCTTAGAAAACACCCTCGCACCCTGTAACTGATCAAACAAATCATCTATGCGCGGTAGAGGGTACTTGTTCTTCACTGTTACTTTGTTCAATTGCCTATAATCAATACACATTCGCATGGAACCATCTTTCTTTTTAACAAATAATACCGGTGCACCCCACGGAGACACACTAGGGCGGATGAAACCCTTATCCGGAAGCTCTTGAAGTTGCTCTTTCAGTTCTTTCAACTCGGCTGGTGTCATTCGATAAGGAGGAATGGATATAGGCTGAGTGCCCGCACCAAGTCAATGCCAAAATCAATATCCCTGTCCGGCGGCATGCCCGGCAGGTCCGAGGGGAATACATCTGGGAAGTCCCTCACAACAGGTACAGAATCAATGCTAGGAGACTCAGCTCCCACATCTCTCACAAAAGCTAAGTACGATAAACACCCTTTTTCAACCATCTTCTGAGCTTTTAGGAATGAAATAACACGGCTAGGGACGAAATCAGTCGAACCCCGCCACTCAATCCGAGAAATACCAGGAATGGCCAACGTAACTGTCTTAGCATGATAGTCCAATATCGCATGATATGGAGACAACCAGTCCATACCCAATATAACATTAAAGTCCACCATCCCCAACAATAACAAATATGCCTGGGTCTCCAGACCCCCAATAGATATAACACAAGATCTATAGACATGATCCACAACGATCGTATCACCCACGGGGGTGGATACATGAACAGGTAAATCAAGACTACCACGAGTCGCACCCAAATGACGTGCAAAATAAGAGGACACGTATGAATATGTGGACCCCGGATCAAATAGACAGAGGCATCTCTGTGACAGACAAAAATGATACCTGTAATCACTGCATCGGAGGCAACTGCATCACGCCTGTCAGGAAGGTGCATAGAACCGTGCCTGGCCTCCACCAGATCTCTCCTCGCCCCTGGGGCGACCACGAGAAGACTGACCTCCACCTCTACTAGACTGAGATGGTGCTGAAGAGGAGGGCTGATCCCTCTGCTGAGTCCCGCCCCTACGTAGTCGAGGGCACTGTCTCCTCATGTGGCCAAACTCACCACACTCATAACATGCACCTGGTGCTGGATAAGTAGGTGTTGCACTCTGGGGCTGGGAGGGCACCAAGCGATGACTGACCCTGCTGAAACCCCTGTCGACCACGACCATAAGAACCTCTGCTCTGTTCAGGGCGGCCTGAATGAGAAGGTCTAGATGAGCGACCTCCGCTCTGCTGGGAATGCTCTCTGGACGGAGCACCACTGAAACTACCAGAACCACGAGGCCTCTTGGCCTCCCGCTCTTCTCTCTCTCGGCAACGATCCGCCTCAATAGAGCGTGCCATATCGGCAACCTGCTCAAACGATGATGACAGAACTCGCTCGCTGGTCATAAGAATACGGATAGAGTAGTTGAGGCCATCAATGAACCTCCTGATCCTCTCCCTATCAGTGGGGATCATCCATGTGGCATGCCTAGCCAACCGAGTGAATCTAAGCTCATACTGGGTCACAGACATGTCGCCCTGAATCAACCACTCGAACTGGCGACGTAGCTCCTCGCGACGAGACTGAGGTACATATTTCTCTAGAAAGAGAGTAGAGAACTGCCGCCATGTGAGAGGTGCTGCTCTTGCAGGCCTACGCCTCTCAAACTCCTCCCACCAATCAAATGCGGGACCAGTGAACTGAAATGTAGTAAATGAAACTCCGCTGGACTCAAGAATACCAGCCGTACGCAGCATCTTCTGACACTTATCCAAGAAACCCCGGGCATCCTCGCCCTCAACGCCACTGAAATGGGGTGGCTAAAGTCTACCAAATCTCTCAAGACGACGCTGCTCGTCATCGGGCATAACCTCAACCATATGCTCTGGAGCTGGAGCTGGTGTTGTTGGAGGAATAACCGGTGCAACCACCTGAGCGGGGACCGCCTCTGGCGTCTGAAGTCCCTGAACAACCTGCTCCGGTATGTGAGCTGCAGGGGTCTGCTGACCACCCCCTGTCTGAGATGTCGCTGCAGTGGCAGTAAATGAGACTACCCGAGCCAAACCGGAACACACCGATAATATTTGAGCAAGAGTCTCCTGAAGACCAGGAATAGCAATAGATATAGTCTGGCCCTGAACTGGGGCTGCTGGAGCATCAACCACTGGGGGCTGCTCCTGAACTGGTACAACAGGCGGGTCAGCTGGCACTGCCTCAGCTGCCCTACCTCTAACTCTAGCACGACCGCGCCCACGGCCTCTAACAGGTGGCAATGGAGGTCGTCCACCTCGTCCCGATGCTCGCGTTCTCGCCATCTGCGAGAGAATAGAATATAGAAGTTCAGTTCTCAGAACAACAAGATCGCACGACGGAGTTCAAGAAAAGTGAAGTTTTCCTAAAGGTTCGCAGCCTCCCGAGGATAAGTACAGGCGTCCCCGTACCGATCCACAAGACTCTACTAACCGACTCAAGACTCAAGAGGCCTAGTAAACCTAGGCTCTGATACCAACTTGTCACGACCCCAAATCCGGTCGTGATGGCGCCCAGCACATTGCTAAGCCAGCCCGACCAATCAATATCAACAACGGAGCTAGAAGCTCTCTTTAACCCATTTAAGCATTTCAAAATATGAAACAATAATAATACTTATACCATCAGCGGGGAGACCAAGTCCCAAAATATACTAACTCCCATAGACCGAAGGGTCAAGAGTCATGAGCCTCTACTGAACGTAAGTGTAGAAAGGTTTACAAAAATACCAAGTGCGGAAAGAAATATCAATACAAAATCAAAAGACAGTATGAAGGAATATCGGGTCCTGCGGACTCTGCAGCTACCTCGTATATCCCACAGATGTCGCCTCGCACAGCTACTGGATCACTGCTGAGAGGTACCTGGATCTGCACACCAGGTGCAGGGAGTAAAATGAGTACTGCCAGACTCAGTGGTAATAAACAAGGGTAAGACAGCGCAGATAAGAATTCCACGATAAAGCACTATGTAAAGCTATAATCAGCTACCCTGTCACAGAATCAATATTCACTGTTCCTGTACCAACAAATACCAATAAATAGCATAACAGCTAGCAGATGTAGCTAAATGCAATGCAATGCATGATATGACCGCTATGGCGCGTAGCCCGACTCCAATTTTTGGGTACCCGTGCTCACTGTGGGGGTTCAGACTCCGGAGGGGCTCCTACAGCCCAAGCACATCTCATAGAGATTTACTGCGGCGTGCAGTCCGATCCAACATATATCTCGCTGCTGCGCGCAGCCCGATCCACTACTAGTCAGCTAATATGTAGATACAGCCTCGCAGGCTCAAAAGTAGTTTTTGAAAACTCTTTTATCATTTTTCAGTTGGAAAACAGTAATATCAAGTTCCAGAGATTGGAATTAGCATAATAACAGAAATATCTGCGGACTAGTAGTAAACTAGCATGTCTATATGATAAGACAATGATAACGATCCTCGCGGGATCCAATAACTGGCTCACGGCCCACAAGCATACTCAACCGCCCAAGAAGGGGTTCAACGGCTCGAGAATAGCCAATAATACAGTATCAATAGGTCTGACTAATATATATATAGTCTCCAGTTCATGATCGACCCCGCACTCTCAAGAGAGTACGTGTCTTACCGCTATACAGCGTCACAAAATGGTATACCGGGGTTTCGAACCTGCTGGTCATCACCCACATCTATTACTTACCTCAATACGGCGCGACGACTACTCCGCAATGCCCTTGCCACGAGAATCAAGCTCTGCACGCGTAGAATCTGATCAAATACAGTAGAAACACAACAATTTAGGCCAATGGGACGACACCCAATCAATACAACTCAATTTACATCAAAATTCCCAAAGTTGTCAAAACCCGACTTTCGGTACGCTTATCGAAAAATCACGAAAGTCACATATTCGGAACCCTCATCTCGATACGAGTCTAAGCATATCAATTTTACCAAATTCGGACTCCATTTGCCCATTCAAAACCTTGATTTTCTAAAGTTCAAGCCTAGGGCTAAATCCTCCATAAATTACCCCAAATTCCTCCATTTTCATGATATAATTTCATAATATTACCAATACTAATCATAGTTTAAGTCCATAGTTGATTACCTAATGATTTCCCTTGAGTTTCTCTTCAAAATCGCCCAAATCGCCTCTAAAGCCGAGACCCAAATGTGTGAAATGTTTCTGAAATTTTTCTAACTTCTGATACACTTAACTCACAGCGATTTTCGCTTCTGCGGATAAAATTCCGCCCCTGCGGAACCGCTTCTGCGACCTTTTGGTCGCTTCTGCGAACCCAGGCCCTTTTGGCCATTTCCGCACCAGCGATCCAAGGACCGCCCCTGCGCATCCGCTTCTGCGGAAATTAGTCCGCTTCTGCGGAATGATCCGCTTCTGCGACCAAGAGTCCGCTTCAGCGGACTCGCCTATGCGATCAAACATCCGCTTCTGCGGATTTTCCCAAGACGGCTCAAGACCGCTTCTGCGATCGACCTCTCGCACCAGCGAAGCCGCTCCTGCGGGCCAGGCTCCGCTTCAGCGGTCTATCCCGCTTCTGCGCCTTCTTGTCCGCTCCTGCGGACTCGCTCCTGCGCCCCCATTTCCGCAGGAGCGGAAACAATAGAACAGACTCAAAAACCTGCAATTTTCCACATTTTCTCCCGTTTAACCATCCGGAATCACCCCGAGGCCCCGGGACCCCAACGAAAACCACCAACATACCCCAAAACACGATACGAACTTGTTCAAATCATAACAACACCATCCTAAACATTAAAATCACCGATTACACACGGATTCAAGCCTAAATTCCTTCAAACATTCCGAATTACACAATCAATCAAAAACCCGACCAAACAACGTCCGAATGACCTGAAATTTTGCAGGCACATCCAAAATCACCTAACGGAGCTACTGCAACTGTCGTCGGAATTCCATTCCGACTCCCGGATCAAAATCTCACCTACCGTTCGGATTTCGCCAAAATTCAACCTTAGCCAATTCAAGCCTACTTCTACATCGGGCCTCCAAATTCAATTCCGATCGCTCCCCTAAGTCACAAATCACCTCCCGGAACTAACTGAATCATCAGAATCCGATTCCAAGCCCTCTAGCTAAATAGTCAACTCCGGGTTGACTTTCCTTATTCAAGTTTCCTTCACAAAGGCTATATGCCTCATTTCCAATCCCAATCACTCCCGACTCACCCGATAGACTCTAA
This sequence comes from Nicotiana noctiflora, assembly GCA_032618575.1. Lineage (NCBI taxonomy): Eukaryota > Viridiplantae > Streptophyta > Magnoliopsida > Solanales > Solanaceae > Nicotiana > Nicotiana noctiflora. The sequence goes on along the minus strand of JASVEL010002696.1, from coordinate 277,995 downwards.
CACTGATATAAAATCATAAAACATGTATTTACAACATAATGGGGTGGTAATTTCCCGTGACGACGGGCCGGGTCGTCACACTATTATTGTTTCCATTCTTGGTGACAGGAGCTACACATGTGTGGTTGAATTCACTCCCTATCAACTCTATGGCAACTTAGGATGAATTAGTCAAGTATTTTAACAACAAATTCCACCCACCCAACAAAATTGCTCAATAAATTGATGAGATTGTGAGCTTCAAGCAAAAACCAATTGAGACTTTACATGAGACATGGGGCAGGTTTAAAGGAATGTTGGTTATGTGTCCTCACCACGATGTTCCAAAACAGATGTTGGGACAAGGGTTTTACATAGGGTTGTCTGATAGCATGAAGAATATTGTTGATGCCTCAGCAGGTGGGGCATTTTTTAGCAAGACTTGGAGAGAAGGTTAGCTTCTGCTGGACAAAATGGCACAAAATTCAGGATGGACAACTGGGAATGCACCTATCACTCCAGTAGTGCATTCAGTGCCTCTTAATCTTTCGAACACGATGGCTGAAAATATGGTGACTCTCTTGACACAAATGAGCATTCTTACCAAGAAGGTGGAGGAATCAGGAGTTAAGCAGCAGGTACACATAGTAGACACTACCAATGACGGCTTGTGGACATCTTGCATTAGCCAACAAATTGGCAGTCCATGGAATGCTGAACACGATCATCATCATCAACATGAAGACATGAACTACGTGAACAATTATGGGGGTCAGAGACAAGGAAACCAGAATGGGGTCAGCAGACTCAACAATAGTACAAGCCACCTCAACCACAGTATAATGCAAGAAACATGGGAGGTATGAGACCCCCAACAACATGGCTCCATATCCAAGACCATAGGTGTTCAACAATCAGCAGCAGGGGTACCATGCACCTCAACAACAGCATGGTGGAAGACAAGAAGATGAGTTTGCAAGACCGGAAGCAATGATGCAGCAGGTTATTGGGTCCAATGCCAAGATTAATGAAAGAGTGGATGCACATGATGTAGCCATTAAAAATATTAAGGTACAAGTGTGCCAGGTTTCAATGTCGTTAAACAATCATCCTCAAGGGACATTACCTGCAGATACCCAAATTAGTCCAAAAAATCAGGGCCTAAAGCAACTGATGGCAGTGAGTCTTCGAAATGGTAGAGATCTTGATGTTGAGCAAGATAGAGCACGAGGTAACTTACAGGCTGAAACACTCATTCCAGTACCCATTGAACTGGATGAGTCTACAGGATTGACAAAAATGACAGTCCAGCCCACACCTGAAAAGAAGGATACGCAGCAAGAGACCGAAAAAGTAGCTGAACCAGTGGAAGAGCCAATAGTTGAGATTGTAGCTGAGAAAGAAAAATTCCAAGTGACTAGGAAGAAGAGACCTCCCGCACCATTCCCACAAAGGTTAGCCAAGCACCAAAAGAAGGAGCAGTACAAAAAGTTCTTTGAAATTATCAAGAAAATTCATGTAAACATTCCATTGATTGAAGCCTTAAATGAGATGTCTGGATATGCGAAAATGATGAAGGATTTGATGTCTCGGAAGTTTGACTTCCAAGACTTGGCCACTGTGACTCTTACTGAGACTTATAATGCAATTGTATCCAGGCCAATTGCTGAAAAGTTATCTGATCTAGGTAGCTTTACAAATCCTTGCACTATTGGGAACTTCACTTTTACTAAGGCACTGTGTGATTTGGGGGCCAGCATAAACATTATGCCCATGGTAATTTATAAGATGTTGGGCATTGAGAGAGCTAGACCCACATTTATGTTGTTGCAGCTGGCTGACATGACTATGAAACGTTCTTTTGGGATTCTAGATGATGTACGTATTCGAGTGGGGAAATTCATGTTCCCCGCAGATTTTATATTCTTGGACTGCAAGGTGGATGAAAAAATTCCTATAATCTTAAGAAGACCATTTTTTCCACGGGGAGAGCATTGATTGATTGTGAAACATGGGAGCTCAAGATGAGGCTCAATGATGAAAAAATAATATTCAATGTGTAGAAATCTATGAGGCGACCGAGTAAGTTCACAAATTGCTCTCTCATTGATATATTGGATGTGATTGTAGAGACATATGATGAGGTGTTGACGGCTAAGGACCCCATATTAGCATGTTTAGTAAACTTGAATGAAGTGAATGTGGAGAATTTGGAGGAATGGGTGTTAGCACTGGAAGATAGAGGGTCATGTGATAGAAATCTTAAGTTTGAGCCCTTACACTTAAAAAAGAGAGAGACCCCTCCAGCAAAACCATCCATTGAAGAACCACCGAAGCTGTAACTAAAGCCATTACCAGCCCACCTCAGGTATGAATTTTTGGGTCCCAACTCCATATTACATGTTATTATCTCATCTAGCTTGTTAGATGTGCAGGTTCAACAACTTATACATGTACTAAAGGAGTGCAAAACTGCCATCGGGTGGACCATGGCAGACATCAAAGGGATCAATCCCGCTTATTGCATGCATGAAATTCTACTGGAAGAGGGACACAAACCTTTCAGGGAATATCAGAGGAGGCTGAATCAAAATATGAAGGAAGTGGTGAAGAAGGAAGTGATAAAATGGTTAGATGCGGAAATTATTTTCCCGATTTCTTACAGTAGCTGGGTTAGCCCAGTTCAGTGTGTACCTAAAAAGGGTGGCATGACGGTGGTGAAGAATAACAACAATGAACTTATCCCAAAGAACCGTCACAGGCTGGAGGATTTGCACGGATTACAGGAAATTGAATCTAGCCACCCAGAAAGACCACTTCCCACTTCCCTTCATTGATCAAATGCTAGATAGGTTGGCAGGGAGGTCACACTTTTGTTTTTTAGATAGGTACTTAGGGTACAATTAGATCTCCATTGCCCCCGAGGATAGAGAAAAGACCTCATTCACATGCCCATATAGCATTTATGCCTTCAGGAGGATGCCATTTGGCTTATGCAATTCACGCGCCACATTCCAACAATGCATGATGGCCATATCCACTGACATGGTAGAAGTTATAATGGAGGTGTTCATGGATGACTTCTAAGTGGTTGGAAATTCATTTGAGGAATGCCTTCTAAATCTGACGCGAGTGTTGAAACGGTGCATCGAGACTAACTTGGTTCTGAATTGGGAGAAGTGCCATTTCATGGTACAAGAAGGAATAGTCTTGAGGCACCGGGTGTCAAGCAAAGGAATAGAGGTAGACAGAGCAAAGGTTGATGTCATAGCAAAGCTGCCTCCACCAACTTCAGTGAAAGCCATAAGAAGCTTTCTTGGACATGCCGGTTTCTACCGGAGTTTCATTAAGGACTTCTCAAAATCGCCAACACCCTCAGTAAGTTATTAGAGAAAGATCACCCTTATGTATTTTCTGATGATTACAGGATAGCTTTTGAGGATTTAAAGAAAATGCTGGCGACAACACCAATCATTGTTGCCCTCAACTGGGAGCAACCGTTCGAGCTAATGCGTGATGCTAGTGACTATGCGGTGGGGGCAGTGCCGGGCTAGCGGAAGGACCAATTGATGCACCCAATCTACTATGCTAGTAGAACGCTGAGCGAAGCCCAGTTGAATTACCCAGTGACAGAGAAGGAGATGCTTGCTGTAGTATTTACTTTCGGCAAGTTTCGATCCTATCTGATAGGATTCAAGGTAATCGTATACACTGACCATGCAACTCTTAGATATTTAATAGAAAAGAAGGACTCTAAGCCATGCCTGATTCGTTGGGCGTAACTACTGCAAGAGTTCGATCTTGAAATTTATGATAGCAAGGGCACTGAAAATCAAGTCTCTGATCACTTATCATGACTTGAAGGAGCTGAAAATGTTGTAGAAGTTGAAGAAATTCTGCAAACTTTTCCAGACGAGCAATTACTCGCTACCACTCATATCAAAGTGCCAAGGTATGTAGACTATGCTAATTACCTAGCCAGCGTTATTATTTCTCACGACCTATCATCGGTCCAAAGGAAAAGATTCTTTCATGTAAGCCAACTGTATTACTGGGATGAGCCCTACTTGTTTAGAATTTGTCTTGATAACATGATTCGGAGATACGTCCCCGAGATCAAGCAATCTTCTGTCTTGCAGGCTTGTCATGCTTAGGCATATGGTGGTCACTTTGGAGGGATCAGGACAACAACTAAGGTGTTAGAGGCCAGCTTTTTCTGGCCAACAGTGTCTAAAGATGCTCACTTGTGGCTCAGGTTTTTAACGAATGTCAATGCACCGGAAACATTTCCCGGCGTCATGAGATGCCCATGAACCCAATTCAAGAGGTGGAAGTGTTTGATGTTTGGGGGATAGATTTCATGGGTCCCTTCGTCAGCTTCTACGGTAATAAGTAGATTCTTTTTGCTGTAGACTATGTGTCCAAACGGGTGGAAGCTACAGTGTTACCCACCAATGATGCTAAGGTGGTGGTTGGGTTTCTCAAGAAGAACATATTCACCCCCTTTAGGACACCGCGTGCAATTATAAGCGACAGAGGCGCTCACTTTTGCAACAGGGCCTTTGAGAAGTTGTTGGATAAATATGTGTGTGCCATAAGGTGGCTACTCCATACCACCCACAATTTAGTGGACAATTTGAGGTTTCTAATAGAGAAATCAAAAGCGTATTAACGAAATAGTGAATGCTACAAGAACTGTCTGGTCAAGGAAGCTAGATGATGCACTATGGGCTTACAGGACAGCTTTCAAGACACCAATTGGCATGTCACCATATAAGTTGGTGTTTGGGAAGGCCTGTCACTTACCGGTTGAACTTGAACATAAAACGTGGTGGACACTGAAACAACTGAATTTATACTTAGAAGCTGCGAGCACGATAATGGTCAATGAATTACATGAGTTATAGGAGTTCCGATATTTGGCTTTTGAAAGCACAAGGCTATACAAGGAGAGAATGAAACGGTTGTACAATCAAAATATCATTGAGTGAAATTCAAGTCTGGAGATAAGGTATTACTCTATAACTCAAGATTGCGATTGTTCCCGGGTAAGCTAAAGTCAAGGTGGTCCGGACCGTTTCACGTGGTTGAAGTATTTCCATCTGGAGTTGTGGAAGTTGCTACTGAAGATGACTCCCACACATTTAGAGTCAATGGTTAGCGTTTGAAATTGTACATAGGTATGGACGAGCCTAAGGAGATGTCTGGGCTACATTTGAATGATCCACAGAGGTCGAGCGAACCTTAAATGCGCTCAGATGAGTCATGCCACAATGTTTAATCAGGCGCTATGTTGGAGGCAACCCATGAAATAGTTGTACTTATAACCTTTATATTTTAGTTTAATCAAAAGAAAAAAAAATGATGAAAATCTAGGCATGAAATTCAGAACAGGGTATCGATCGCGGTGAAATAGCGGTCAAAGCCCCTCTCTGATGTTAAATCACCGCATTTGTACCACGACCGCGGTCAAACCACATTGATTAACCCTCTCTGAACCTTCTCGCTCGCGGTTCTACCGCGACTGCGGCAGAACCCCGGCTAGACCAGACGCGGCGAGACTAGGTAAGTTTTTTTAATTTTTATTTTTTTCTTTTCCCCCTTTATCCCTTTACCCTAAATTATTTCCCCTCCCTCACATAATTTTTGCCCCTCCCATTCTACTCCCCCCTCTTCCTCTCTCTAAAATACACCAAACCCTCACCCTTCTCTCTTCTTCTTCTTCCTCCATCAACTCTAAAACCTCCATTGAAGCACCTCCACTCTCCCTCTCTTCAACACAAGTAAGTTTTCTCTCTTCTCTCTCTATTTATTACTTTTTAAATAGTGTAGTTTAGTTTTAATTTGTAGTTTTAATTAAACCCTAGTTAGGCTTTGTGTAAAACTTGAATTTTTACTTTATTTTTAGAGTTGCCATTGTTGTAGTTGATGATAATGCAGTTGTTTGGTGCTAAATTGATTAGGTCTTCATTATTATTTAACTGTGAATTTGTTTTGGTGGCTTTGAAGCCTAAATTATATGTTTGTGGTGAAGTATGGTGTTGGGCCATGTGTTGGCCAAAATTTGGTATACCGTTGTATGTTCTTGGGGTGGTTTACACCTAACTTAGGATTGGGGTATTTTAATTGAAAGATAATGTCATGTAATTGATTGGTGGTAGTGTTGTAGTGGATGTGTGAGATTGTTGTAATAGTATATGGTGGTTTTGTAAGTTATGTTTAACATTGAAAGGTGTAAGTGTGGGTGTATTATGCCGGAAGCGACATAAATTGTTTTTTGGACTATTGTGGAAGTGTTATGAATGAATTAAGGGAGCATAGTTGGTGTTATTGGGTGGTGAAGTCTGAGTAACCATCCGATTGGCTACTGTTAAGGGCATATTTTGATAGTTGATTGATTCTTTGCAGGTCATATGGCTCCAAAAAGAGCAAGAAACTCAGGAGGGCCTTCTAGGCGGCCGACATATGATGAGGCCCGGTTCGCATCGGAACTGGCTGAGGATGATTTCCATGCCAAGGCTACAAAGAGTTTCATTCAGGATATTCCGATCCATCGGGTGGCTCTCCGTGTTAAAAAGGAAGATATGTATGAGGAGATAAAGATGCGGGAGATGGAATTTCTATTCAATGACCCCAATCCTGTCGACAAGATGTTTGTGCGCGAATTTTACGCCAATTGCTCATTCCATTTGAGTAGGGAGGTAATTGTTCGGGGAAAAATAGTTAGTGCCAATGTTCCGACAATTCAACAAGTGTTGAGGCTACCTCCATTCACCTGTGATATAGACTATTATCATCATAGGCCTAATGTCACATGGGAGGTTATGATAGTTGTACTATGCACAGAGGGGTGACCAATTTGGATAAGGGACCAAATCACCCTCAACTCCAGCTCCTTCACTCACTTGGCCAAATGTTGGCTGGCTGTTATCTGCAACAGATTCCTGCCACCCAGCAATACAACGGATGTAAACTTCAACCGGGCAATACTGACTTGGTGCTTTGTCACTCAGAAGGAGTTTGATCCAGCCCGGATAATTGGAGACAAGATGGTACTCCGAGGACTAATGCAGACAAAGGGATTCTATTTCCCTTCTTTTGTAACCACTTTGTGCTTAATGAAGAATTCACCCACATACCTAGCTGATGGAGAATTGCCAGCAAAAGCTCCATTCTAAGCCTCTGGAATCAGGGTTGGACGAGGTGTCAGAACAACAATTGACCTTGATCACGAAGATGACGGCCCGGTCCCTGTTGCCCCATCTAGGAGGTCCACAGACACTGTTGGTCCTTCTCGTCACGCATATTCTGGGGCTAGGTTATCACGATCATAGTCCACCAGACCTATGCTAAGGTCTTTGAAAGAATAGGTAGAAGATCTTCTCTTCTCGGTGAACGGATTGCACATGAGGATGGATGCTATGTCCCACAGGCAGTCTAGGACTGAGAGCCGATTAATGGCTTGGTTTCGTGCATTGGAGAGAGCCTGCTATGTCGACCCCAGCACTGTCTCTGACTCTGACTAAGTCTCAGGGAAGTTTTCTCACATTTATGCTCTTTACTTTGTTTATATGACATGGGGACATGCCATGATTTTAAGTGTGGGGTGGGAGACTTACTCTGTTTGTATGTTGTAATTTATATAGTTGTAACACAAACTTCACATCCTTCTCCAACAACTTGCACAATGGGTTCACGACCTTTGAAAAATACTTGATGAAATGTCGATTGAATCCGGCATGACCTAAGAAACTCCTCACCCCCTTGACAGAGGTGGGGGGCAGTAGCCTCGAGATGACTTCTATTTTTTCTTTGTCCACTTCAGTGCCATTCTTCGAAATTTTATGCCCCAAAACAATTCCTTCTTGCACCATAAAATGACATCTCTCCCAATTTAGCATAAGATTAGTCTCTTCGCATCTCTTCAACAATTTATCCAAATATCCCAAGCATTCATCAAAAGAACCCTCCACTACACTGAAGTCATCCATGAACACTTCCAATATGTCCTCCACCATGTCGGTGAATATGGCCATCATGCATCACTGGAAGGTTGCGGGTGCATTGCAAAGTCCGAATGGCATCCTTAAGAATGCGAAAGTGCCATATGGACAAGTAAATATTGTCTTTTCTTGGTCTTCTGGGGCAATGAGAATTTGGTTATACCCCGAGTAGGCATCAAGGAAGAAATAGTTAGCCCGGCCGGCTAAACGATCAAGCATTTGGTCCAAAAATGGTAGAGGGAAATGTTCCTTCTTGGTAACCTTATTGAGCTTTCTATAATCCATGTACACTCTCCACCCCGTGACCGTGCAGGTCGGGATCAACTCATTGTTTGCATTTGTGACCACCGTGATGCCACCCTTCTTAGGAACACATTGGACCGGGGAGGTCCATGATATTGGGTAGACCACACCGGCATCCAACCACTTGATAACCTCCTTCTTGACCACCTCTTGGATAGCTTCATATAATCTTCTTTGGTGTTCAAGTGACGGTAGTGCATCATCCTCCAAAATGATCTTGTGCATGAAAAAGGTGGGGCTTATGCCCCAAATATCCGCCAAGGTCCATCCAATTGCCCGCTTGCGCTTTTGTAAAACCGCCAAAGTGGCGTCCACCTACAAGTTCGTTAAGCAAGACGAAAGAATAACAGGTAAAGTGAAATTGGGTCCCAAGTATTCATACCTGAGGTAAGTAGGAAGTGGTTTCAACTCCAACACTGGTGGCTCCTTAATAGATGGCTTCGTTGGAGGGTTCTTGCAATTCTCAAGATCCAATGACAACTTTCTTGACTCATAAGAGTACGAGCCCATACCATGCAAAGCATTAAGACACTCGATTCTTCCGGCATCATCATTAGCTTCCATGTTCAAAAGTACCGCTTCAAGTGGGTCCTCAACATTGATCATGGCACTTATGTCATCCACTATCACTGCCGTGACAATGTCGACAAATGAACAAACTTCGGTACTATTAGGTTGCCTCATCGATTTGCATACATGGAAAACTACTTTTTCATCACCAACCCGGAAAGTTAACTCCCTCGCTTCAACATCCACCAAAGCTTTTCCAGTTGCCAAGAAAGGCCTTCCAAGAATGATAGGAACTTTAAAGTCCACTTCACAGTCAAGGATTACGAAATTGGCCGGCAAAATGAACTTGTCAACTTGAACAAGCACGTCATCAATGATACCCAACGGCCGCTTCATGGACCTATCCTCCATTTGCAACCGCATTGATTTCGGGCGAGGTTGCCCAACCCCCAAGGTTTTGAACACTGAATATGGCATGAGATTGATGATTTCCCCCAAATCACATAGGGCTTTTGCGAAATCGGTGCTTCCAATAGTGCATGGGATGGTGAATGCTCCAGGATCTTCAAGTTTTGGGGCCATGGAGTGCACTATCGCACTCACTTGATGTGTCATTTTGATCGTTTCACATTCCATCGACCTCTTTTTGGTGACCAACTCCTTCATGAATTTCGCATACCCGGGCATTTGTTCTAACACCTCCACCAAGGGCACATTTATGCTCAAGCTCTTCATTATGTCAATGAATTTTTTAAACTGATTATCACTCCTTTGTTTCGCCAAACGTTGAGGGTAAGGTGGAGGAGGCCTAGGCAATGGTGCCTTGGCCTTTTGCACTTACGGCTCGAGCATATCTATAACATGTTCCCTAGACGGGTTCACGTTCTCTTGAGTCTCTTCCTTCGTTTCTTGAATGTCAATTCTCACCTCATCTCTTGCACTTGTCTCTACAACATCATCAACCCCCGTAGGCATATCACAATTGGGGAACTCATCTTCTTCCACTATGGCTTGATTCTTTCTTGAGGCGTTCACTTCACCTCCTCGTCCACTACTTGTGGTTACCGCCATTACGTTGTTGTTTTGCCCACCCTTAGGATTCACCATCGTGTCACTAGGTAATGCACCTTTTTGGTGAGTATTTAGGGATTATGAAATTTGTCCAAGTTGTACTTCCAAGTTGCGGATGCAAGTATTGTGAGAAGCTAATTGCGCATCCCAATCTTGATTCCTTTTCATCATTTGTTCAAACATCACTTCGATCCTTCCAAATTCATTTCCCGGTGAGCTTTGCCCTTCTTGTTGATAAGGTGGCGGATTTTTGGGTTATTGAAACATCGGGGGACTTTGAAATCCTTGCCCCCGATTACCTTGGCCTCCATTGTTATTGTTCCAATTGTTGTTCCAGTTGTTGTTATCTCCACTCCAATTGCCACCATTATTTACATGATTTCCCTAATTTCTTTGGTTACCCCCATTCCAATTTCCGCTGCCTTGGGGTTGATTATTATTGTTCCAATTGTTGCCACCTTGTTGATTATTCCAATTCCCTTGAGACCACCATTGTTGGTTGCTTTGATTCCCACTATTACCTTGAAAATTATTCACATATTGGCAATCTTCGTCTTGTTCATCATAACACTCCTTTGAATACCCACTACCATCATCATAATTGTCACAAGCTCCTTGTTGTTGTGGCCCCCTTTGCCTTCTCTTCATTATGTTTAGCCCTTCCATTGCATTAACTTGCCTTGGATTTTGCACTTGTTGCAATTGTGCTTTTTCTAATTGATTCATGGTGGTAGTAAGTTCGGCTATGGCTTGGCCGTGGTCATGTAACTCTTTGTGCATGTGTATAACATTTGGATCGCCTTGAGGAACATTCGCCCGACTTTGCCATGCTGATAAAGTATCGGCCATCTCATCAAGCACGTCACATACTTCATTATATGGGAGCTTCATGAAATTTCCTCCCGCCAATTGGTTAACAATGCATTGGTTTGTTGTGTTGATACCTCTATAGAACGTCTGTTGGATCATAACATCATTCATGTCGTTGTTCGGACACTACTTTACCATGGTTCTAAACCACTCCCATATTTCATGGAATGGCTCTGTCGGTTCTTGTTTGAAGGCCAAAAGCTCGTCACGGAGCGCTGCCATATGACTCGGGGAGAAGAACTTGACAATGAACTTGTCCGCCAATTTGTCCCATGTAGTAATTGAACGAATTAGCAACCTTTCCAACCAATCATGAGCTTTACCCCGAAGAGAGAACGGGAAAAGCCTCAACCTTAGAGCATCTTCGGAGACATTGGTTTGCGTACTTCCCCAACAAGTATCCATGAATCCCTTTAAGTGCTTATATGCATTTTGATCGGAGGCACCCGTGAAATACCCTCATTGTTCAAGAAGAGTCAACATCACATTTGTAATTTGGAAGTTCCCCGCCCGGATTTGGGGAGGAACTATTGCACTTGCATAACCTTGGTTGGGAAGAACCCTTGGAGCAACTCTTGGTGGAGGCGGAGGAGGGTCTGGGATTGCTTCATTAGGATTAGCATTTGCATTTCTACCTCTCCGTATTTGTGGTACTTGGAGTTCATCTTGTTCTACCTCATCAGCCTCCTCCCCCGCGACAACATTGTCAAGAGGGATATTCCCGTTCAAAGCCATTTGTACCTGTTGGATGGACACTAATTAATTTAGTATAAAGAAGGAAAGAGAAGCTAAACACTAAACTAGCTACAGAAATAGTTGAACACCGTAAGCTCCCCGGCAGCGGCGCCAAAAAGTGATCGTTGCAAACTCAACCCTCAGGATGAGTAGGCTCTAATAACTTTTACCCGATAGTGATTTGTCGGTGTCAATTCCTCAGAGAGCTTGATATTGGAGTCAAGTATTTGTGGAGACTAATAAAGCAATGTAGCTCCTAATTTGGTTTCTAACATTTTTAGGTTTTCTTCAATTAACAACTAATAATTTTAACTACAATTATAACAAGATTTGCTAAATGATCACACTAAGTTGTATGCAATAAGGAAAGAAAACTAGGGTCATAGCACTTGCCTAGGTGGATAATTAGCAGGTAATGAATCTCAATGTAAGGATGATAATGTGGGATACATAGCTAACTGTTGCACTTAGCTCTCACTCTCACACCTCTCGGTAGAGAGAGTGATTTTGCCCAATTGACTCTCTCGAGACCAATCTAGTAGGCTAATTTATCCCAAGCAATTAATGGCTCAGGTAGGGTGATTACTCTCTCGAGGTTTAACTCATTACTTGGGACTACCATTCTTATGGGTCCATCCCAAATCCCTGTTGGGTTGATTGAGAGGACTTAGACTCTCTTTCTCAAGCAAAATCTCAACCCACTAAGCTAGACTTAGTGTTTGAAACCACCAAATCTTTGTTAAAACATACAAACAACCCAAATACCATACACAAAATACCATCCAAACATTAATCAAAAACACCCATTAATTACCCACACTAGGCTTGAGCCACAACCCTATCTAATGGGTTTAGCTACTCATATAATCAATAGAAAAAGAAGAAATAATGATAGAGAATGACATAATATTGAATTATAAATCAACTACAATTAATTCCATGTTCAAAACCAGTTAAAATAGCCTAAAATAGGAACAAATATGTTGCTTCGTGCTCAGATGTTCATACAGTGTATCAAAACATAACCTAAAAAAGTAAAATATTCTATTTATACTACCCATGAAAATATAGACAAAAATACCCCTGAGGGTCTGTCGCGGACCGCATGAAAATGACATGCGGTTGTGTAGGGTAAAAGACCTGCCAAATTTGGGCTTCTGAACCATGAATGCGGACCACAACAATATGTCACGCGACCGCGTGAATTAAGTCAGGTGGACCGCACAAAGATGTTGTGCGGCCGCACTGTTGAATGATGCGGACCGCGTGGAAATGCTGCGCGGCCGCACTGCTAGTTGCCATTCTATACTATTTCTCTAATCCTGCTTCCATGCGGACCGCGCTATTTTGGAGTGCGTCCGTGTGGGAATTCTGCCTTAGAATATTTTTCCTTGTCTTCAGCATTGCGGACCGCGTAGAAATGGATGCGGTACGCGTGAGATTTTCTCCCATTTTCAGCTTCTCCGATTCTCACCTCTGCGTCCGCATGGCAAATCAGTGCGGACCTTATAGGGTTCTTGACTTGGGTAATTTTCATGATCTTCTTGTGCGGCCGCATGGCAAAATGTTACGGTCCGCAATGGTCTTCTAGCTCACATTTCAGTTCCTCTCTTGATACTTGGCAGATTTCACTCCTTTCTACGCCGATTTGTGATCTTTGACATCTAATTGCTCAAACCTGCAATCAAGCGCAATTTGTAAGAAATTGAGGATTGATTTATGTTCATTTAGTCAAAAAGATTAGGCAAAGAGGGGTATAAATCATGTAAAAATCACAGTTACTCGCCATCTGCGATAGAATATAATATAGAATTTTAGTTCTCAGAACGACAAAGCCGCAGGACAAGAGTTCAAGTATGAAGTGTTTCCTAAAGGTTCTGCAACCTCTCGAGGATAAATACAGAAGTCTCTGTACTGATCCGCGAGACACTACTAGCCGGCTCATGACTCTTGAGGCCTATTAACCTAGGTTCTAATACTAACTTGTCACGACCCAATCCCCGGTCCTGATGGTGCCCAACAACATTGCTAGGCAAGCCCGATCAATTACTACTCACAACCCAGTCACATATCCCATTACCAATTACCAGCATTAAATTAATAGTTTTAACAAGACTATTAACCGAATAATCTGAATATAAGTAGTATGAAGCAATGACGTAACCAATATTCCCCAAAGAGCTGAGGTCATTAGTTTAGAGCCTCTAATAACACAGAGTAATAAATCTTCAGTAATCCAAATGTTCTAAAATGCGGAAAGATAAAATTGATAGGGGAGGAGTCGGGTTGTGGACGTTAGGAAGCTACCTCGAAAACTCTTGAAAAGCTACGAAAGTAGCAAATAGCTCGTCAGTGGTAATAGACATATATAATGGCTGAAAGTAAGAAATCTCAAAATAATGACAGGTAAGGCAGATGAATGTCAATGCATGAATGCAATGCAATGCACATGACCGCTGTGGTGCGTAGCCCAATCCATTTGGGTACCCGCGCTCACTGTAGGGATTTAGACTCTAAAGGGAATCGTATCACCCAAGCGCAATATCATCGTAGAATTCGCTGTGGCATGCTACTCGATCCACAATCCATCCAATTATATGCATGTAAGCCATACAAGCACAGTCAAATTTATCATTTTCTGTTCCAGTTATTAAGAATTATAGATTAAGTGTTTAAACCATAAAAATTTACTAATCATTTCGAGACAGTGTTTAACTCACTATTCATATCATGATAACATGCTAAACATCATGGATACAGTGATAATAATCTCTAAAGGATCCAAGTAACCGACATACAGCCCAAATATACTCATAACAATCCAAGTATGATGTTTACCAACCAATTTCTAGCCAATAACACAGTACGAACATCACTAGGACGGACTAAGACATAGTCCCCAACCACAACGACCCTTCACTCACCGTAGAGTACGTGTCTCGCATCAATATAGCATCATATTGTGATATACCGTGGTTTCAAACCCTCATGTCATCATCTACAATTATTACTTGCCTCAAACCGGCCACAAGACTAGTCCGCTAAGCCTTTTCCTCTCGAATCAAACTCCTCGCGCGGCGAATCTAATCAAAACCACAAAGAATACGTTATAATAAGCTAATGGAACAGAGCCCAATTGAAAGAAATCAAAAAACACCAAAAAACACAAAGTTGGCAAAACCCGAGCCCACTTCTCGAAAAATTACGAAATTCACATCACCATATTCCTTGTCTCGCCACAAGTCCGTAAATATAAAATTCATCAAAATCGGAGTCCAAATGCTCCCTCAAATCCTTATTTCTCATTTAAAAACCCAAGCCTTAGTTCTTCAATTTTTCACCAAATTTTCCAAGTATAAAAGGTTGATTCTTCAATAAAATAGTGTTACTAAGTCATGAGACTTACCTCCAATCGATTCCCGTCAATACCCTCTTTAATTACTACCAAAAATATCTTGAGGTGGTGAAAAAATGGAGGAAATAACAAATGGGTCACAGATAAAATGATATTAAAAACCCTTCTGCCAATTGATAATTCCTTATATGTGAATGTGATGGCCCTCTCGCGTTCGCGATGGCCAAAAATTCCTCTAGGCCATTTTACTCTACGTGAACGCAGAGCCCATCCCGCGAATGCGATGCAACGCCAGGCCAAGTTATGCGAACACGGAGCCCATCCCGCGAATACAATGCAATGCCAGACCAACCTACGCGAACACGTCCCCCTGCTCCCGAATGCGATAAGCAATGACCAGGGGCTCCCAAACTTCTTCTACGCGAATGCGGGGTCCCATCCGCGAATGCGATGACCAACAGCCTTAGGCCTACGTGAACGCGGCCCATGCCCCGCGAACGCGAAGGCCAAGAATCCTACAGCTACGCGAACGCGATTAGACCTACGCGATGAAGGCTAAAATAAGCCTGCAAATGCTGTTGCATTATTTTCACTTCCCAAGTCCAATTTTCTTCCGTTTGATCACCCGGAATCACCCGGCCCCCCTAGGACCTCAACCAAAAATACCAACATACCCCAAAACATCATAAAAACTTGTTACAATCACCAAAACACGTCAAACAACACAAAATCATCAATTTACTATGGATTCAAGCCTAAGTTTTATTCAAACTTCCGAAAGTCACATTCGATCAAAAACCCGACCAACCAACGTCCAAATGACCTAAAATTTTGCACATATATCCAATATTACCTAATGAAGCTACAACAACTCTTAGAATTCTATTCTGACCCTCGGATCAAAATCCTACCTATCAATCGGAATTCGCCAAAATTCAAACTTCGCCAATTCAAGCCTAATTCTACACCAAACCTCCAAATTCAATTTCGATCGCACCCCTAACATCCCCTGAAGCTAACCAAATCACCAGAATTCACATCCGAGCCATCTAACTATAAGTCAACTTCCGGTTGACTTTTTCAAAATAAGCTTCCTTCTAAGAGGCTAAGTCATTTCCAACTAGAACCAATCTAATTCAACCCAATCAAGTCAAATACTGATATTGAAACATAGAGCAATATAATATGGGAGAAACGGAGCGGTAACTCATGTTACAACGGGTTGGGTCGTCACACTGTTGCACGAATTGATTCACTTATAATTTTTAAATAGTTGAAGACCTTTGTTTTCGCAAATTTCGTTACTATATTCATGAACACAGCTCGCGAATATATTCTCTACTTACCTGGACTTCCCTATTTTTTTCCAAGTTTTGCTACTATATTCATGAATACAGTAGTAAAAATACGTCGAAAATAGTCTATAATAACTGAAAACATAGCTATAGGAAATAATTTAGTAAATGGTAGCTATAGCAAGCTAATAATCACTAAAACATAGTGATGTCTGAATTTTTTTTTTTATATTTAGCACATGTAACATAACGATTAGTTACCCTATTAAGCAATATATGCTCTATAGTCAATATTTTGAACTGACTTTTATAGCGCAAATATTACATGTGCTAAGTATAGCGCGCCCCAATAAGTTAAAACCATCATTCTTCCCCAAGCAGTCTCTATGGTTCCCCCCTCCCCCTAGATTGTTTTCCCACCATTAGAGCCCACCTTACCCATGAAAATCACATGACGCTAAAGATTTTCGAAAAAAATATAAGATTCAAGGTTAGTTGGTAGTGTAGAACAAGAATTGAGGTCGATTTGCTAGAAAAGGAGACGTATATTCACATTTCAAAAAATAGGTATCTCCCTAAATTCTTTTAAGAGGAATTGTCAAGAAGACCTTCTCAAAACTTAAATTGGTCAAGTGACCTCCTATTTTCTTTCTGAATTTCTTTTGGGTTGGAAATAATTAAATGAGTGTATTAAGATGTATGGGGCCTTTTAATATTTTTATAACTTGTGGGTCACCTATAAGGTTTAAAAATAATATTTCTCTCTTATTTTTTCACCTAAATTCTCTCTCATCTCTCTAATCTCTCTTTTCTCTCACTCAATCTCCACAACCACGGTGGTTTTCGGCGGGAAAGGATAAGAATCAAGCTTTGATTTTTACTAAAATCTTCTCTATAGACCCAACAATTACTGTATTGTTGCTAAGAACGTGTCAATTTTGGTAAATCCCAATTCTTTTTATGTTTCTTGCATTTGTGATTTCGGTTTTGTAGAGTGGTTCTTTCTAAGCATGTTCAAGATCGATTGGGTTGTGTATAACCATATCTTATATGTCATGAGTGATTATATTTACTTATTAGACTACCTTTGTGCTCTGTTGTGACGACCTGGCCCGTCGTCACAGGAATTTCCACCCCGTTATGTTGTAATTACATATTTCCTGCTTTTATATCGGTGTTAGAGTCTATCGGGGGAGTTAGGAGTGAATTGGATTGAAAATGAGGCATATAGCCTTTTTGAATGAAACTTGAATAAGGAAAGTCAACCTGGAGTTGACTGTTTAGTTAGAGAGCTCGGAATCGAATTCTGATGATTCGGTCAGCTTCGGGAGGTCATTTGTGAGCTAGGAGAGCGATCGGAATTGAATTTGGAGGTCCGGTGTAGAAATAGGCTTGAATTGGCTAAGGTTGAATTTTGGCGAAATCCGAACGGTAGGTGAGATTTTGATCCGGGAGTCGGAATGGAATTCCGACAGTTGCAGTAGCTCCGTTAGGTGATTTTGGATGTGTCTGCAAATTTTCAAGTCATTCGGACATCGTTTGGTCGGGTTTTTGATTGGATGTTGGTTTCGGAAGTTTTAGATGAAACTTAGGCTTGAATTCGCTTTGATTTGATGATTTCCGTGTTTAAGGACTTGTTTTGATGATTGGAACAAGTTTTGATAATGTTTTAAGTCATGTTGGTGCTTTTGGTTGAGGTCCCGGGGGCCTCGGGTGTGTTTCGGATGCCTAACGGGTCATTTTTGGAAGTTTTTGAAGTGCTGTTGCTGGTATCTGGTGTTGTCCTTCGCGTTCGCGATGTCCCATCGCGTTCGCGAAGAAGAAATTGGATTCTGAGACTTTTGTGCATCGCGTTCGCGACAGTGCTTCGCGTTCGCGATGAAGGATTTGTCATCTGGGACTTGTGTTCTTCGCGTTCGCGACAGTGCTTCGCGTTCGCGAAGAAGGAATTTCTGTCGCGCAGGTCCTACTTCGGAAGCTCATATCTTTTTATCTACTAGGAATTTTGAGGTGATTCAAATATGAAAGTTGTAGCTCATTGAATCTAGTTTTCAGCAATATATTATACTAGTCATTTGGAGTTGTGTGTAAAGAGTTATCGCCATTTCAATAGAGGGTGTCCGAGCAGAGGTGAAAAACAAAATTTTGGGAGTTTGTTCTTCGCGAACGCGAGGGTATGACCGCGAACGCGAAGAACAAGTCTCTGGGCAGCAAAATAAAATCCAAACTTCGTCCCATTTGTCATTTTTGACGATTTGGAGCTCGGGTAAGGCGATTTTTCGGGAGATATTTTGAGAGAACAACGGGGTAAGCACTCTTAACTCAATTTTGGTTGTATAACTCGAATCTATTGCAAGTTTTGGTGTTTAATTTGAGAAATTTTGTTGAAAAGGGTAGAAAACCCTCTTGGATAGAAATGGTGATTTAAGGGGTCAAATGAACTCCAATTTTTATGAATTTGGTATGTATAGACTCGTGTTGAGACAAGGATTCCGAATATGTAACTTTTATAATTTTTCGAGAAGCGCACCAAAAGTCGGGTTTTGACAACTTGTGGGTTTTGATATAATTTGGGTTATTTCGAATGAATTTCGTGAAGTTAGCATATATTGATGCATTCTCTATGATTTTGAGCAGATTTGGCACCCGAGGAGATTGATTTGCGAGGCAAGCGCAAGGCGGATTGAAGCTTCTACCGGTTCGAGGTGAGTGGTAGTAGTAAACAATGTACCGAGGGTTTGAAACCCCGTACTAGCACTTCACAGTGCTATATTGAGATGAGACACGCGTTCTATGACGGGCGTGGTGACACTGTGATTGGGGGTTTGGACGTAGTCCTTCCCGACTAATAGAATACTGTGTTGTATGACTGTTACTGAGATTATAACCGTACAATTGGGCTAATAGCCATGTTTGGGGCCTTGTGCCGATCAGTAGAGCATTAGGGAACCTATAAAGCTAGGTGACCCTTATATCATGTTGGAAACATACACTCAACCGTAGCTCGAGCTGTATAGCATAATATGAGCCAGTACTAGATAGGTACATTGAGAGAGATTATCTAGGGTAGAATTCCTTGTTCTAGCTGAGTGGGCCTGAAAGGCCAAGTCTATATTGACTGAGACAGGATCTATGACCCACTGTGATATATTATATTGGGCCTTAGAGGCCAAACACATATTGACGGACTGCACGCCGCAGTAATATACATGTAATATACATGTAACATACATGTGGGACGGACTGCACGCCGCAGTATTATTGCGCTTGGGCTGTAGGAGCCCCTTCGGAGTCTGAGTCTGCACACATTCTCAGTGAGCACCGGTGTATATGATGGGATCGGGCTGCACGCCGCAGCAGTATAGAGATATATACATATATATATTGGATCGGACTGCACGCCGCAGTAATATTTGTGTGGATCGTGCTGCACGCCGCGGTATTATAGTGCTTGGTCCTAGGGAGCCCCTCCGAAGTCTGTATACACCCCCAGTGAGCGCCGTCGACGTAAAATGGAGCGGGCTGCGCGCCGCAGCGGTATATGTATTGGAGTGGGCTGCACGCCGCATCATTATACTTAATCATACCCTACTATCTACTTAAATACTTATACATTATAGACATAAGTATGTGTCTTTATATGTTGAGATGGCCGTACACCGTAGGGGTACGAGTGAGGGTCGGTTCAGTGTGGAATCTTGTAAAGATAAACATAGATTGGAGGTTAGAGTACCACTACAGTGATGACGTACCTGTGAGGGTTGTCTTAGAACTGCTAAGTGATAGCACAGGATTTCTTACCTTCAGTTATTATTTATTATTGTTACTCACTGAGTTGAAATATACTCACCCCACTCCCCTGCACTTTCTGTGCAGATCCACAGGTGCCCGAGAGCAGTTGACACATTGTAGCTACTGATCCTTGTCTACTTTGCGGAGATTACGAGGTAGCTGCCAGCGTCCGCAGAGCTTGTTTTCTCCTTCTTTATCATCTTGTTGATTTCCTATTTGCCTAGACTTGGTTGTATTAGGATGCTATTCTGTAGAGGCTCAGTCTCGTGACACCACGATATGTTTGGGACCGTATTTTGTATGTTTCACGTTTCGGTTATTACCTGATATGATTAACTATTGTTTAAGTTTAATTTATTTAATAATTGGCTGGTTTAAGGGATAATATGGTCGGGCTTGCCTAGCATTGTGTTGGGCGCCATCACGACCAGGGTTTGGGTCGTGACAAGTTGGTATCAGAGCCTAGGTTAACAGGTCTCGCGAGTCATGAGCCGGTTGGTAGAGTCTCGTGGATCGGTGCGGGGACGCTTGTACTTATCCTCGGGAGGCTGCAAACCTTTTTAGGAAAAGTTTCAATTCTTGGAATTCTTGTCGTGCGATTACTTTTGACTTGAACTGAACTTTGACATTCTATTCTCTCGCGGATGGCGAGAACTCGATCATCCGGACGTGGAGGACGACCACCACTACCACCTACTAGAGGTCGTGGACGCGGTCGTGGTCGTGGCGGAGTTAGGGCAGCTGAGGCAGCGCCAGCTGACCCACAGCCCCCAGTTGCAGAGGTGCCAGCAGCACCAGATCAGGGCACCAGCTGTGCCCATTGTTATTCCGGGTCTACAGGAGACCCTGGCTCAGATACTAGTAGTCTGCACTGGCCTAGCACAGGCGGTTTCAGTTACTACTGCAGCAGCTGCATCGGGGATCGGGGGTGGTCATCGGACCCCCGCGGTACGCACTCCAGAGCCAGCAGTGCAGGGCTTACAGACACTAGAGGCTCCTCCAGTTCAGCCTGTGGTACCGGTTCAGCCAGCAGATCAGATTCAGGGGGACAGGGTCCCAGCTATGACGGACGATGAGCAGCGTCGTCTCGAGAGGTTCACCAGGTTATCTCCTCCAGTGTTCACTGGTGCTCCGGGCGAGGACGCCCAAGGTTTTCTGGATAAGTGCCGTCGGATGCTTCGTACGGCAGGGATATTGGAGTCCAGTGGGGTATCTTTCACTAATTTCAGGGGCCAGCATTCGCTTGGTGGGAGTATGAGCACCGTAGGCCAGCAGGGGCAGCACCACTATCATGGCCAGAGTTCTCCACCATGTTCTTGGAGAAGTGGGCGCCTCGATCTCAGAGAGAATAGATATGTAGGCAGTTTGAGGGTCTCCGTCAGGGGGACATGTCAGTGTTAGAGTATGAGATCGGATTTATAGAGTTGTCTAGATATGCGCCGTGGTTGGTTCCTTCCGACAGAGAAAGGATTGGACGCTTTGTGGACGGCCTCATCTATCCCATTCATATTCTGATGACTTGGGAGAGGGTTTTGAGTCGTATGTTTGAGGATGCTGTGGATATTGCTCGCGACATAGAGACAGATCGTCGTAGAGAGCGGGATGTGAGGGAGGCCAAGAGGCCTCAAGGTTCAGCTAGTTCTAGTGGCACTCAGACTAGAGGCCAGAGTCAGTAGAGCCGAGGTTGCTCTTTCAAATCTTCGCAGTCAGGCCGTTCTGATCGCCTTAGGTGGTCTTCTAGTCAGGGTTATCCGGGTTTGCACCAGAGCTAGCCATCTCTCAGCGCCATGCCAGTTCTTCACAGGCCCCATCTGCTTAGGGTTCATCTCGGCCTAGTTCATCAGCTGGCCACTCTAGCGCCAGGGGTCCTTATCAGTCTCAACCCAGCACCGGGAGTTGCTACGAGTGCGGAGAGTTTGGGCACCACCGTAGGGAGTGTCCCCGTCTTGTTTCCGGATCTTATCAGCAGAGGGGGCAGCCCTCGTCATCTGGTCCTTCTACTTCAGCACCCGCCCCGCCAGCTAGGGGTGAGGGTCAGACAGGTAGGGGTCGCTCTCGAGGGGGAGGCCGATCGGGCGGTCAGGCTAGATGCTATGCTTTTCAGGGCCGATCTGAGGCTGTTGCTTCTGATGATGTCATTACAGGTATTATTTCAGTCTGCCACAGAGATGCCTCGGTATTGTTTGATCCCGGTTCTACTTATTCTTATGTGTCTACATATTTTGCTCCTCATTTGGGCACGACCCGAGGGAGTCTTGAGCTGCCGGTGCATGTATCTACCCCGGTAGGGGATACTATTGTTGTGGACCACGTATACCGGTCCTGTTTGGTCACTATTGGAGGTCTGGAGACCCGAGTAGACCTGTTGCTTCTCAGCATGATTGATTTTGATGTTATATTGGGCATGGACTGGCTATCTCCATGTCATGCTATTATGGACTGTCATGCTAAGACAGTCACTTTGGCTATGCCGGGCATTCAGAGGATCGAGTGGCGAGGCACGACTGAGTATGTACCTAGCAAGGTAATATCTTTCCTCGAGGCCCAACGAATGGTTGGGAAGGGATGTCTCTCTTATTTAGCATTTGTGCGGGAGGTCGAGGCCCGGACTCCCAGTATTGATTCTGTTCCCATTGTGCGAGACTTTCCTGATGTGTTTCCCTCAGACCTGCCGGGCATGCCGCCGGACAGGGATATTGATTTTGGTATCGATTTGGTGCCAGGCACTCAGCCTATTTCTATTCCTCCGTATCGTATGGCACCAGCTGAGCTGAAGGAATTAAAGGAGCAGCTCCAGGAACTCCTAGATAAGGGGTTCATTCGGCCGAGTGTGTCGCCGTGGGGTGCACCGGTCTGTTTGTTAAGAAGAAGGATGGATCCATGAAGATGTGTATTGACTACAGGCAGTTGAACAAAGTAACAATAAAGAATAAGTATCCTCTTCCTCGTATTGATGATTTATTTGATCAGCTCCAGGGAGCTAGGGTGTTCTCGAAGATTGATCTTCGTTCAGGCTACCATCAGCTGAAGATTAGAGAGTCTGACATTATGAAGACTGCATTCCGGACCGGATATGGTCACTATGAGTTCCTTGTGATGTCTTTTGGGCTGACCAACGCCCCAGCAGCATTTATGCATCTGATGAACAGTGTATTCAGGCCGTATCTTGATTCATTTGTGATCGTATTCATTGATGACATACTAGTCTACTCTCGTAGCCGGGAGGAGCATGCTCGGCACTTGAGTATTGTATTGCGGAGATTGAGAGAGGAGAAGTTGTATGCCAAGTTCTCCAAATGTGAGTTCCGGCTTGAGTCCGTGGCATTCTTAGGGCACGTGGTGTCCTGTGATGGTATTCAGGTAGATCCGAGGAAGGTCGAGGCAGTGCAGAGTTGGCCCAGACCGACCTCAGTTACTGAGATCCGTAGCTTTCTGGGATTGGCCGGGTATTATCGCCGATTCGTTCAGGGGTTCTCTTCTATTGCTTCACCCTTGACTAGATTGACTCAGGAAGGGTGTTCCTTTCTTATGGTCCGAGGAGTGCGAGGAGAGCTTTCGGAAGCTCAAGACAGCACTGACCACAGCACCAGTCTTGATTCTACCGACAGCTTCAGGTTCTTATACTGTATATTGTGATGCCTCAGGAGTGGGCATTGGTTGTGTGTTGATGCAGGAGGGTAGGGTCATTGCTTATGCTTCTCGTCAGTTGAAGCCCCACGAGAAGAACTACCCTGTTCATGATTTGGAGCTAGCAACCATAGTTCATGCTTTGAAGATTTGGAGGCATTACCTGTATGGTGTCTCCTGTGAGGTGTTCACGGATCATCGCAGCCTTCAGCACTTATTCAGACCGAAGGACCTTAATTTGAGACAGCGGAGGTGGTTGGAGTTGCTTAAGGACTATGATATCACTATTTTGTATCATCCGGGGAAGGCCAATGTGGTGGCCGATGCCTTGAGTCGGAAGGCGGTTAGCATGGGCAGCCTAGCTTTCATCCTAGTTGGGGAGAGGCCATTTGCTTATGATGTTCAAGCTCTAGTCAATCGGCTAGTGAGATTAGATATTTCGGAGCCGAGTCGGGTGTTGGCTTGTGTTATTTCTCGATCTTCCTTATATGATCGCATCAGGGAGCGACAGTATGATGACCCACATTTGCTTGTCCTTAAGGACAGAGTGCAGCATAATGATGTTAGAGATGTGACTATCGACGGTGATGGTGTTTTGAGAATGCAGGGCCGTATATGTGTGCCCAATGTTGATGGTTTGCGGGAGTTGATACTTGAAGAGGCACACAGTTCGCGGTACTCTATTCACCCAGGTGCCGCAAAGATGTACCAAGACTTGAGACAGCACTACTGGTGGAGGAGAATGAAGATGGATATTGTTAGGCATGTAGCTAAGTGCCTCAATTGCCAGCAGGTCAAATATGAGCATCAGAGACCGGGCGGTGTTCTTCAGCGTATGGTTATTCCCGAGTGGAAATGGGAGAGGATCACCATGGATTTTGTTACTGGGCTACCTCGGACAGCGAGGAAGTTTGATTCTGTATGGGTGATTGTTGATCGGCTGACTAAGTCCGCACATTTCATCCCGGTTAGTACTACTTACTCATCGGAGCGGTTGGCAGTGATCTTTATTCGGGAGATTGTCAGGTTGCATGGGGTCCCAGTGTCTATTATATCTGACAGAGGCACTCAGTTCACTTCCCAGTTTTGGAGAGCATTTCAGCGAGAGATGGGTACGAGGGTTGAGTTGAGTACAGCATTTCACCCCCAGACAGACGGGCAGTCTGAGCGTACTATTCAGATCCTGGAGGATATGTTGCGAGCATGTGTGATTGACTTTGGTGATTCGTGGGATGAATTCTTACCACTTGCTGAGTTTGCCTACAACAACAGCTACCAGTCGAGTATTCAGATGGCCCCGTACGAGGCATTGTATGGCGGACGGTGTAGATCTCCCGTGGGATGGTTTGAGCCTGGTGAGGTTAGATTGATAGGGACTGAGTTAGTCCAGGATGCTCTGGATAGAGCAAAGTTGATCCAGGAGAGGCTTCGTACAGCACAGTCTCGTCGGAAGAGTTATGCGGACCGTAGAGTTCGAGAGTTGTCTTTCATGGTTGGTGACAGAGTATTGTTGAAGGTTTCACCCATGAAGGGTGTCATGAGGTTCGGGAAGAAAGGAAAGTTGAGTCCCTGGTACATTGGTCCTTTTGAGATACTCGGGAGAGTTGGAGAGGTGGCATATGAGTTAGCCTTGCCACCCAGCTTGTCCAGCGTACATCTAGTATTCCATGTGTCTATGCTCCGGAAGTACATCGGAGATCCGTCCCATGTACTAGACTTCAGTACCATTCAGCTTGATGGTGATCTATCCTATGACGTGGAGCCTATTGCTATTTTGGGTCGCCAAGTAAGAAAGTTGAGGTCGAAGGAGATTGCATCGGTTAAGGTTCAGTGGAGAGGTCGACCCGTAGAGGAGGCTACTTGGGAGGTTGAGCAGGAGATGCGGAGCAGATACCCTCAGCTATTTGAGACTTCGGGTATGTTTCTTGACCCGCTCGAGGACGAGCGTTTGCTTAAGAGGGGGAGAATGTGACGACCCGGCCCGTCGTCACGGGAATTACCACCCCGTTATGTTGTAATTACATAATTCATGCTTTTATATCAGTGTTAGAGTCTATCGGGGAAGTTAGGAGTGAATTGGATTGAAAATGAGGCATATAGCCTTTTTGAATGAAACTTGAATAAGGAAAGTCAACCTGGAGTTGACTGTTTAGTTAGAGAGCTCGGAATCGAATTCTGATGATTCGGTCAGCTCCGGGAGGTCATTTGTGAGCTAGGAGAGCGATCGGAATTGAATTTGGAGGTCCGGTGTAGAAATAGGCTTGAATTGGCTAAGGTTGAATTTTGGCGAAATCCGAACGGTAGGTGAGATTTTGATCCGGGAGTCGGAATGGAATTCCGACAGTTGCAGTAGCTTCGTTAGGTGATTTTGGATATGTCTGCAAATTTTCAAGTCATTCGGACATCGTTTGGTCGGGTTTTTGATTGGATGTTGGTTTCGGAAGTTTTAGATGAAACTTAGGCTTGAATTCGCTTTGATTTGATGATTTCCGTGTTTAAGGACTTGTTTTGATGATTGGAACAAGTTTTGATAATGTTTTAAGTCATGTTGGTGCTTTTGGTTGAGGTCCCGGGGGCCTCGGGTGTGTTTCGGATGCCTAACGGGTCATTTTTGGAAGTTTTTGAAGTGCTGTTGTTGGTATCTGGTGTTGTCCTTCGCGTTCGCGATGTCCCATCGCGTTCGCGAAGAAGAAATTGGATTCTGAGACTTTTGTGCATCGCGTTCGCGACAGTGCTTCGCGTTCGCGATGAAGGATTTGTCATCTGGGACTTGTGTTCTTCGCGTTCGCGACAGTGCTTCGCGTTCGCGAAGAAGGAATTTCTGTCGCGCAGGTCCTACTTCGGAAGCTCATATCTTTTTATCTACTAGGAATTTTGAGGTGATTCAAAAATGAAAGTTGTAGCTCTTTGAATCTAGTTTTCAGCAATATATTATACTAGTCATTTGGAGTTGTGTGTAAAGAGTTATGGCCATTTCAATAGAGGGTGTCCGAGCAGAGGTGAAAAACAAAATTTTGGGAGTTTGTTCTTCGCGAACGCGAGGGTATGACCGCGAACGCGAAGAACAAGTCTCTGGGCAGCAAAATAAAATCCAAACTTCGTCCCATTTGTCATTTTTGACGATTTGGAGCTCGGGTAAGGCGATTTTTCGGGAGATATTTTGAGAGAACAACGGGGTAAGCACTCTTAACTCAATTTTGGTTGTATAACTCGAATCTATTGCAAGTTTTGGTGTTTAATTTGAGAAATTTTGTTGAAAAGGGTAGAAAACCCTCTTGGATAGAAATGGTGATTTAAGGGGTCAAATGAACTCCAATTTTTATGAATTTGGTATGTATAGACTCGTGTTGAGACAAGGATTCCGAATATGTAACTTTTATAATTTTTCGAGAAGCGCACCAAAAGTCGGGTTTTGACAACTTGTGGGTTTTGATATAATTTGGGTTATTTCGAATGAATTTCGTGAAGTTAGCATATATTGATGCATTCTCTATGATTTTGAGCAGATTTGGCACCCGAGGAGATTGATTTGCGAGGCAAGCGCAAGGCGGATTGAAGCTTCTACCGGTTCGAGGTGAGTGGTAGTAGTAAACAATGTACTGAGGGTTTGAAACCCCGTACTAGCACTTCACGGTGCTATATTGAGATGAGACACGCGTTCTATGACGGGTGTGGTGACATTGTGATTGAGGTTTCGGACTTAGTCCTTCCCGGCTAATAGAATACTGTGTTGTATGACTGTTACTGAGATTATAACTGTACAATTGGGCTAATAGCCATGTTTGGGGCCTTGTGCCGATCTGTAGAGCATTAGGGAATCTATAAAGCTAGGTGACCCTTATATCATGTTGGAAACATACACTCAGCCGTAGCTCGAGCTGTATAGCATAATATGAGCCAGTACTAGATAGGTACATTGAGAGAG
This sequence comes from Nicotiana noctiflora, assembly GCA_032618575.1. NCBI lineage: Eukaryota > Viridiplantae > Streptophyta > Magnoliopsida > Solanales > Solanaceae > Nicotiana > Nicotiana noctiflora. The sequence continues at coordinate 250,530 of JASVEL010002696.1, read as the reverse complement.
ATTATCTAGGGTAGAATTCCCTGTTCTAGCTGAGTGGGCCTGAAAGGCCAAGTCTATATTGACTGAGACAGGGTCTATGACCCATTATGAGGTATTATATACATATACCTAAATTGGATCGGGCTGCACGCCGCAGCAGTATATATATTGGATCGGACTGCACGCCGCAGTAATATACTTGTAATATACATGTAATATACATGTGGGACGGACGCACGCGGCGTATTATTGCGCTTGGGCTGTAGGAGCCGCTCGGGAGTCTGTACACACCACGTTCTCGGTGAGCAACGGTGTATATGATGGGATCGGGCTGCACGCCGCGGCGGTATAGAGATATATACACATATATAATGGATCGGACTGCACGCCGCGGTAATATTTGTGTGGATCGTGCTGCACGCCGCAGTATTATAGTGCTTGGGCCTAGGGAGCCCCTCCGAAGTCTGTATACACCCCCAGTGAGCGCCGTCGACGTAAAATGGAGCGGGCTGCGCGCCGCAGCGGTATATGTATTGGAGCGGGCTGCACGCCGCATCATTATACTTAATCATACCCTACTATCTACTTAAATACTTATACATTATAGACATAAGTATGTGTCTTTATATGTTGAGATGGCCGTACACCGTAGGGGTACGAGTGAGGGTTGGTTCAGTGTGGAACCTTGTAGAGATAAACGTAGATTGGAGGTTAGAGTACTACTATAGTGATGACGTACCTGTGAGGGTTGCCTTAGAACTGCTAAGTGATAGCACAGGATTTCTTACCTTCGGTTATTATTTATTATTGTTACTCACTGAGTTGAAATATACTCACCCCACTCCCCTGCACTTTCTGTGCAGATCCACAGGTGCCCGAGAGCAGTTGAGACATTGTAGCTGCTGATCCTTGTCTACTTTTGCGGAGATTACGAGGTAGCTGCCAGCGTCCGCAGAGCTTGTTTTCTCCTTCTTTATCATCTTGTTGATTTCCTATTTGCCTAGACTTGGTTGTATTAGGATGCTATTCTGTAGAGGCTCGGTCTCGTGACACCACGATATGTTTGGGACCGTATTTTGTATGTTTCACGTTTCGGTTATTACCTGATATGATTAACTATTGTTTAAGTTTAATTTATTTAATAATTGGCTGGTTTAAGGGATAATATGGTCGGGCTTGCCTAGCATTGTGTTGGGCGCCATCACGACCAGGGTTTGGGTCGTGACATCTGTATATTAGAATTTCATTGTAATTGACGACCTAATGTTTATTGATAAACTTGTGATCGATTGTCTTCTAGTTGTCACACCTCCTTTTGGCGCACCCTACCCCGAAGGGTAGATGCGTAAGGGAGTTTTTCGAATTTAAGTGACAATATTCGAAACGGGATTATTTATTTATTTCAGAGTCGCCACTTGGAATAAATTATGGTGTCCCAAGTCACCAATTTATTTAAATCCCGAATCGAGGAAATTTCGACTTTCCAAATGAAGTCTGCGAACCAGAAATTCTAAGTAAGGAATTCTGTTGACCCGAGGGAAATGTTAGGCACCCCCGAATCCCGTGGTTCTAGAACAGTCGCTTCAACTATTATAAATGGCTAAAAATATCTGATTTTATACATGTTTATAAATTATATGCTCTAATTAAACTTTAAAACGCTTTTGATCGTCATTATGAAAGTGAATGTCACTCAAAACAAAGAAACCATTATTTATCAGGCATGAATTCAAACAAAAAGGAAAACTCCTTTAACTTGAAACCACGACTAGATTTGAAACTTAATTTTATATCCTAACATTTTAACATTACGAGAGTCATAAACTATCGATGTTATTTACTATGGCATATTTCAACTAATTAAAGGACCTAGCTAATTGATTAAAAGACTAAGGAAATTCTTTAGCAAAGGGTTAGGCTAAACATTAATAACCAATTAATTAACAAATTGCTCATCTCTTAAAACACAACTTTAAGTTAATTTAATTATTTGTTAATTAAAGTCTGTTTTCTCATTAAAGTATGTTTTCTCATATAATTAAACTATGTTAATTGCTCCTCTCTATATGCATCATTTTAAATCAAAAGAATAGCAAATACATTTTTTGTCTCCACCACCACTTTGTCTCTTCTTTATCCTTTTCTATTTTTGAATGTCATTCTCACATCTAGGTGATAAAAATCCAATCTTTATCAATACCCAAGTGAAAAAATTCATTCTTTTTTGAATACCCAAGTGAAAAAAATTCGATCTTGCTCAATACCCCAGTAAAAAAATTGATTCTTTATCAATACCCAAGTGAAAAAATTCAATCTTTTTTAATACCTAGATGTTTTACACTTTCCATATTGTACAAGCATATATTAGAAAACAGACTTTAATTAACAAATCATTAAAGCGCAACTTTAAATTAATTTAGCAACCTTGTTCCATAAGCTATATAACTAATCACATATACTATAATTGTATATACAAAATTTTGTAATCATGCTTAACAGTCCATGACAATCCAAAATTATCTTGATTATACAATCCACTTACACGAAAGGTCTCAAATGTTCTTAATCATCTACACTCTAACAGAACCATATTCAAACTTTAAAGTAAATATATATTGTAAAAAAAATGAAACAGAGGAAATTCATAAATAAACTATGAGCCAGTAGACTAATGTTTAAGCTTCAAATATTCTATTTTCCTTTCAATCTTCAATTTTAGTATCACATTGTACAAGTTTCAAGAACATGTACCTGGAAATGAGATACAATGAAATAGAGTGAATAAGTCAGCAAGAGTAACAACAACAATGAAAACTAGTACAACAGAACCCAAAAACTTATTTGAATAGTAAAACAAACTAAAACTAGAGAATTTAGAAAGGCAGAGTGTTTTTCTATCAAATCTGTCTAAAATGAATGAAAAATCTGCTCCTATCTCTCAATTTTTTTGTTTTAGAATGTGTCTAAAAGTCTATTTTCTCAAAGTCTAAGAATGTGTAGAATCAGTGTAAGAAATCAGTGTTCAAAAATCTGCTCTTATGTCTCAGATTAAAATGTGTCAAAAATCTGTTTTTTCTCAAGTGTAAGAGTATGTCTGTGTGTTTTTAGTTTCTGCTCTTTTAATATTTTTATAGCCTCCAGATTCAAAGAGCAGCCCCTTTTTAAGTCAACAATAGACAAATACCTACTATCCACTAATCTTATTTAATAATAAAAATGTACCCCCTATCTAAAACTAGCAGACCTCTACACCAAACCTGAAAATACTGTTAATTACCCCTAGACGTTATCAGCAGCCCCCTAATTATTGCATAACATATATAACCAATACAATGGCTAAACTCAGAACCAAATCAATCAACAAAACAGAACGAATTACTTCAAATAACTATTAATAGTGTTGCTATTTGGATATGACTAATCGACAACATTCAATAAGACAGTGAAAAAAATTTAATCAACTCTCGGCCAAAATAGTTCAAGATGCGGAATTAGCTATTCGACGAATTTATCAAATCAAATTCCTATCCTATATCACCATATTTTTAACGAACAATCAGAAATGAACAAATCGACCAAATAAAAAGGTCCCAAAGAGATGAGGAAAAATAGAAAAATTGGAAATTTCTGAAGAAAATCAACAACAAACGAAACTACAAAACGATTAAACTAAACCGACGAGTACGAGTAAATAAGAACAGAAAAGGAGAAAAAATATACCTCGAAACAGAGAAATTGGAAACTCGGCTGACTTGGGTTTGAAATTAAAATTTTGAAGTCGAACGGACTTTAATTGAGATGTTTTCAAACGAAAATGTCTCAATTAAAGTCTATTAAACTCCAATTTCGTTCAATTTTAGGCGGAATCCCTAATTTAGTATTCTAGGGTTCTTGGTTCGGATTTGGGCCTCAATGATTTCGGGCTGGATTTGAATGAAACGGGGCATGGATTTATGGAGGAGATGGTTTGGTGGTGGTGTGGTGTGAATTTGGTGGCCATTGGCATGGTTGCCGCAGGGTTAAAGTGAAGGGGGGGGGGGGTGCGGCGGCTCTAGGGTTCTGGGAGAGAAATGGAAGGAGATAGAAGAATGGGTGTTTTGGGAGTGAGGCGGATGAGAGGGTCTTGGGGGGTTTTGGGTAATTGAAAATAGGTTAGTTGATCTGGTCCGTTGGATGATGTAGCATCAACGGTCCAGATTAAAAATGGGAAATGGGGCAGTTTAGGGTGACAGGGCGGGTTGTGGGTTTTGGGCTGGGTTCTTTTTTCGTTTGGGCTCTTGATTTAAAGGTCTGGTCCGAGTTTTTTCCCTTTTTTATTTCCAATTCTTTCCTTTTCTCTTTTAATTTTAATTCCTAATTTATAAAAATAAAAATCCTAACTACACTACAAAAGATCAAATCAAATTAACTAATACTAATTAAATTATACTAACAATTATCACACACAATTAAATATCAATTAAATATAAATCACACAATTAGGCATTTAAATGCTAAAAATATAAAAGATGAATTATTTTTGTGATTTTTATTTTATATATTATTTGAACAATAAACTTAATTATCCTAAATAAGACTTAAATGAGAATGGAACATCATTTTTTTGTATTTTATTTTATATTGTTATTAAATTAACAAATAAAACATGCACAGATAAAAATACAAATAATAATTAAGAAAATCAAACAAAATTTCGGAAAATCACGCACATCACAAAATTATTCTATTTTTGAATTTTGGGAGTAATTCTCATGTAGGGCAAAAATCACGTGCTCACAGCTGCCCCTCTTTGCGTGGAAACGCGAAGAGTTTTTGTGCAAAGATAAATGAGCAAATATGAGCGATTTTTGCCCGTTTGAGCACTCCGTATGAAGCATTTTGAAAAGATCTTGACAGAGCCTTTGCTTCGGGAGGCCTCCTACATATCCTGGGCTAAACAGGAATCAGGTCAATGTAGTTCGGGAAGTTTTGGTAGCTGGGACTACCGTGAACTGACACTTTGCTGTTACTGTTGCTATCGTTGCTGCTGCTTAACTGCTTACTGACCTTCTTATTACACCAAAAATTAAAGCTAAGCTATCTATGCTATCAACTATGAGTTACAAGATTCCTATCTATTATTCTCTTGGGAACTTTGATCTTGAGTCTTAACTGATTTTGCTGTAGACCTCGATCCGAATCTTGATGCTCGCCAGTTGTACGTGCCTGCTTATTTTTGTAACATTGAGTGAAATAGAGTTGGCGTAGCTTGTGACTTCAATCAGATTCTGAGCAATCCGCGCTTTTGTTTACTCCAACATTTGAACTCGTTTTCTTTTGGTTCTTTTCTTCTTTTCTTCATTCTAGATTGAGGTTCCACTCGTAGGTTATCTCGAACCTTGCGTCCCGAGGTCAAACCTATTTGGACAACAAAAACAAACAAACGAACAAAATGTTTCTGCCCCAGTTTCGCTAGGAAAATTTCGTGAGTTAGTTGTGACACAGAAAATGATTAAAAAGACTCTTTGGTATTGGTCAAGAGAATCTTGGTTTTTAAAACCATAGTTTCACAAATAAACGTTCCACGATTTTCTGGCCGGGAGACCTTCAGTTTTCTGGCCGGGGTTTTGGGAGATCCTCGGTTTTCTGACTTTTGCGAGCATCAAGATTCTCTTGGAAACTTTGATCTTAAGTCTTAGCTGATTTTGCTGTAGACCTCGATCCGAATCTTGATGCTCGCAAGCTGTGCGTGCCTGCTTATTTCTGTAACATTGAGTGAAATAGAGTTGGCGGAGCTTGTGACTTCAATCAGATTCTTAGCAATCCGCACTTTTGTTTACTCCAATATTTGAACTCATTTTATTTTGGTTCTTTTCTTCTTTTCTTCATTCTGGATTTAGGTTCCACTTGTAGGTTATCTCGAACCTTGCGTCCCGAGGACAAAAACAAACAAACGAACAAAATTTTTCTGCCCCAGTTTCGCTTAGAAAATTGAGTGAGTTAGTTGTGACACAGAAAATGATTAAAAAGACTCTTTGGTATTGGTCAAGAGAATCTTGGTTTTTAAAACCATAGTTTCACAAATAAACGTTCCACGGTTTTATGGCCGGGGTTTTGGGAGATCATCGGTTTTTTGACCGAAATTTTTGAAAGAAAGTTTTCGCGGCTTTCTGGCCGGAATGCAGAAGCATTGTTTCACGGCTTTCTGGCCGGAAGACCCTCGGTTTTCTTATCGGGGTCTTAAAGAAGAGTTTCACGGCTTTCTGGTTGGAATTCAAAAGCAACGTTTCACGGCTTTCTGGCCGGAAGACCCTCGGTTTTCTGGCCGGGGTTTAAAAGAAATGACTTCACATTTTTCTGACTGGGAGATCCTTGGTTTTCTGACCTGGATTTTGAAAGAAAGTTTTCACGGCTTTCTGGCCGGAATTCAAAAGCATCGTTTCACGGCTTTCTGGTCGGAACACCCTCGGTTTTCTAGCCGGGGTTAAAAGAAATGGCTCCACATTTTTCTGATTGGGAGATCCTCGGTTTTCTGACCGGGATTTTGAAAGAAAGTTTTTACGGCTTTCTGGCCGAAATTCAAAAGCAATGTTTCACGGATTTCTGGCCGGAAGAACCTCGATTTTCTTCCCGGGGTTGCTCAAGAAACGGCTCCACAGTTTCTGACTGGGAGATCCTCGGTTTTCTGACCGAGATTTTGAAAGAAAAGTTTCACGGCTTTCTGGCCGGAATTCAAAAACAACGTCTCACGGCTTTCTGGCCGGAGGACCCTCGATTTTCTGGCCGGGATTTAAAGAAATGGCTCCGCAGTTTTATGACTGGGAGATCCTCGGTTTTCTCACCGGGATTTTGAAAGTAAAGTTTTACGGATTTCTGGCTGGAATTCAAAAACAACGTCTCACGGCTTTCTGGCCGGAGGACCCACGGTTTTCTGGCCGTGGTCCAAACAGATATTGGACTGACATGATTTGATTCTCTTTTTGGAGTTTTCATTTTACTTTTTTTTCTTCTTCCTTTTGGGTTTTCTTTTAGGCGTTTTCCTTTTACCCAACAACAAATGCATAAAATAAAGCTTTCGAAAAGAAACTTCCCTTTTTAGGCGTTTTCCTTGTTTCAAAGCCATTTAATTGCTCGCGTATTTCACTTCTTTAGGTTGTACCTTCTTCTTGCACAATTAAATAGACCTGTTTTCAACAAAGAACATTTTATTAGTTGGAAAAGTGGTTGACTTTGTGGCCTTGATTATCTTTATTTCTTGATATTTGTCCTATTTCTATTGAGTACTTTGCTATCAATCGACTTTGGGGGTGACTTCCTTTCAAACTAACCGGGTTCAGCCTCGGGTTTCTATGAGAAATTTCCTGTATGGGCTCTATCTTTTTGTCTCATTCCGTTTCTTCTATGACATTAGCCTTTGACTTCCATTTCCTTCCTAACATCCTTTCTTTTGGAAATAATCAATCATTATGATCAATCGGGAATTGTATCAATACACCACTGAGGCTGGGTCTTTCTTCTTTACCAGACGGAATTCTGTATAATCGGTCCTGTCACCTTTATTTGTAATAATGTCGAGATTCAAAGTTAAACCGAAAGGGATTTGAAAGAAAAATGAACAAAGAATGAAAAATGAATCAAAATAGAAGCGTCCCTTTCGGGGAAAAAAAGGACTTATCTGGGGTATATGCTGACTTCAAACCGACATGACATGCTTCTCGAACAGGATGCTTGATTGTCACAAACTCTCATTTCCTTGTGTACCAAAACGGGTCTATTTTCCAAACTAAAGAGCTGTGCCAGGACCTCTTGTGGTGAAATTCCATTTTCGGTTGATAGCGCCCTTTTGCGGGTTTTCTCCAATCGACCTCTCTCATTTCTCTTCTTACCATCGCCCGATAACACTCTTTTCGAGTTTTTGCTAACGGACTCTCTTATTTTGTATTTTTCTACTTCCATCGTCTTATGGTGCCCGAAGGTTTTCACCAATAAAAATCTCTCATTTAATTTTTTTTATTCCAGACGCTTCGAATCGCAACAATGATGTTTTCTCAGTTTCTATTTGTCCGCATCGATCTTGAAGAACTCGTACTCGGTTTGGGTAACAAGAATTATGGACAAAATTATAACTTTGGAATCATTTTGACGGATCTAAACTGAATCGCCATATCATCTGCCCCAGTTTCATTTCTTGGGGGAAATTGGGATTGTTGGTTTGGTGTGACTGAACCTCAGGGAGAGGTTCCCTACGTATCCTTTCGGAATCAAGTCAGAACGTAGTTCATGATAACTTAGTTTTGTTTTGTCTTATTTTTCGTTTTTTTTTTTGAATTTGTTTTTGGATTCCAAAGAGGGTAGCTAAGGAAATGTAACTGGATCAAAGGGTTTACAAAAGGGTTGATAGTGTTTGGGTATCGGGAATAAAAGCCTTCAATCATTTCGACTTATAAGGACATCACTGAAGCAAACTTAGACATAATACCTTTTGACAGCATCTGCATTCACAGCTGTCTCAGGATCTTTTACTTCCATATCTCCCAACTATAATGCTCCTCTCGGCAGTATCTTCCTGATGATGTATGGTCCCTTCCAATTAGGAGCGAATTTTCCTTTCGCTTCCTGGTGATGTGGAAGAATGCGTATTAAAACCAACTGACCTACTTCAAAATTTATTCGTTGTACTTTCTTGTTGTAAGCACGAGCCATCCTTTGTTGGTACAATTGTCTGTGACAGACCACAGCCATTCGCTTTTCATCTATCAAAGTTAACTGCTCCAATCGAGTCTTAACCCACTTGCTATATTCAATCTATGCTTCAATAATCGAACGGAGTGAAGGAATTTCTACCTCTACCGGTATCACAGCCTCGGTTCCATAGACTAGCAGGTATGGGGTTGCTCCTACCAATGTGCGCACTATAGTACGATATCCCAGTAAGGCGAAAGGTAATTGTTCATGCCATTGTCTGGAACTCTGGATTGTCTTTCTCAAAATCTTCTTAATGTTTTTGTTCGCTGCTTCAACGGCACCATTGGCTTTGGGCCGATAAGGAGTGGAGTTCCTATGCATTATTTTGAATTGCTCGCATATTTCTTCCATCAAACGACTATTCAGATTCGCAACATTGTCTGTGATGATAGTTGCAGGTACACCAAAATGACAGATAAGATTTGAGTGTACAAAATCTATCATAGCTTTCTTAGTGACTGATTTGAGAGTGACGGCTTCGACCCATTTTGTGAAATAATCGATAGCGACCAGTATGAATCGGTGACATTCGAAGCTTTTGGTTCAATTGGGCCAATGACATCCATTCCCCAAGTGACAAATGGCCATGGCGCTGACATAGGATGCAGCTCAGTTGGAGGTGCATGAATCAGATCTCCATGTACCTGACACTAATGGCATTTTCGGACAAAACTGAAACAATCTTTCTCCATGGTTATCCAATAATACCCAGCTCGAAGGATTTTCTTGGCCAAGACATACCCATTCATATGAGGCCCGCACACTCCTGCGTGTACCTCGTGTATAATTCTTCTTGCTTTTCAACATCAACACACCTTAAAAGGTTAATATCCGGGGTTCTTTTATACAAGACCTCGCCGCTTAAAAAGAAACCACTTGTATGTCGCCTAATGGTCCTCTTTTGATCTCCAGTAGCATGTTTAGGGTATTCTTGTATTTTCAAGAATCTGCTGATATCGTAGTACCACGGCTTGATGTTTGGTCCTTCCTTAATCGCATTGCAATAACCCTGTCTTTCCCTGATTTGGATTTCCAAAGGATCGACATGGGCGTTGCCTGGATAAGGTAGCATTGAAGCTAGATTAGCAAGTGCGTCAGCCAGTTCATTGTGACATCATGGGATGTACCTGAACTCTATTAATGCAAATCGCTTGCCGAGAATATTCACATGTTGTCGGTAAGGGAGGAGCTTAATGTCCCGAGTTTCCCATTCACCTTGAGATTATTTGATAATCAGATCTGAATCTCCCATGATCAACAAATCTTCAACGCCCTGATCAATTGCCATGTTCATACAAGCTTCATACTCATCCGTATTTTTCATGCAAAAGAAACGGAGCCTAGCTGTAGCTGGGTAATGCTGACCGGCAGGAAAGATCACGATTGCCCCAATCCCTACACCTTTAGCGTTTACCGCCCCATCGAAGAACATTTTCCAAGCATGACTGTCCTCCGAAACAACTTCTGTCATGTTTACCTCTTAATCAGGAAAGTAGGTATTCAATGGTTGATACTCTTTGTCAATCGGGTTTTCGGCCAAGTGATCTGCCAACGCTTGGGACTTCATTGTCGTGCGAGTGACATAGACTATGTCAAACTCAGTGAGTAGGATTTGCCATTTTTCCAATCTTCCAGCGGGCATTGGTTTCTGGAATATGTATTTCAAAGGGTCCAACTGGGTAATGAGGTGAGTCGTATGAGCTTGGAGGTAGTGCCTCAATTTCTGAGCGACCCATGTTAGAGCACAACACGTTCTTTCCAGCAAAGTGTACTTGACCTCATAACTAGTGAACTTCTTGCTCAGGTAGTAGATTGCCTGCTCTTTCTTCCCTGTCACATCACGTTGTCCGAGGACATATCCAAAAGAGTTTTCCAAGACTATTAAATACAAGAAAAGAGGTCTCCCTAGCTCTGGTGGGACCAAGACCGGAGGGTTCGACAAATATTCTTTGATTTTGTCGAAAGCGTCTTGACATTCAGTTGTCCACTTGATTGCAGCATCTTTCTTCAACAACTTGAATATGGGCTCACATGTAGAAGTCAATTGGGCGATAAACCTACTGATGTAGTTTAGTCGGCCCAGAAGACTCATTACGTCTTTATTTGTTCTTGGAGGCGGTAAGTCTCGGATGGATTTTATCTTTGTGGGATCCAATTCAATACCTCTTCTACTGACTATGAAACCCAAGAGTTTACCCGATGGGACTCCGAAAGCGCATTTGGCCGGATTCAACTTCAAGTCGTATTTTCGCAACCTTTCAAAGAATTTCCTCAAGTCTCGCACATGATCGCCCTGAGTTCTGGATTTGATGATCACATCGTCCACGTACACCTCTATTTCCCGATGCATCATGTCGTGGAAAATGGCAGTCATAGCTCTCATGTACATTGCTCCCGCGTTTTTCAAGCCGAATGGCATGACCCGGTAGCAGTAAGTTCCCCAAGGTATGGTAAAAGCAGTCTTCTTGGCGTCCTCTTCTTCCATCAACACTTGATGATATCCTGCACAACAATCCATAAATGATTGTATCTCATGTTTGGCACAGTTATCAACGAGGATGTGGATGTTCGGTAAAGGAAAGTTATCTTTAGGACTTGCTTTATTCAGATCTCGGTAATGCACGCATACTCGAGTTTTATCCTTCTTTGGCACAGGCACAACATTAGCCAAACACGTGGTATATTGTACCACTCGAATTACCCCTGTTTTTAACTATTTAGTGATTTCTTCTTTGATCTTATCACTGATGTCAGTTTTGAACTTCCTTTGCTTCTGTTGCACTGGGCGACAGTCAGGGTAGATTGGCAACTTGTACACCACTAGATCGGCTCCTAATCCTGGGATGTCATCGTAAGACCAAGCAAACACATCTTTAAATTCAAACAAGAGCTGGATTATTGCATCTCGAGGTTTCTCATCTGTGTGGATGCTTATCTTGGTCTCTCGGACCTCTTCAGCAGTCCCCAAATTAACCGGTTCAATATCATTCAAATTCGGCATAGGTTTATTCTCAAAATGTGCCAATTCTCGATTTATTTCCCTAAAAGCCTCCTCTTCATCGTATTCCGGTTCTTGGTTCATTATTTCTAGATTAGGTGGCATGTTCAGATTTGAGCATGAAGTCTGCAATCATGTCATGTTATTTAAAGCCGCATTATTAGGACTGAAAAGAAAGAATGAATTACAAAAAATTAGAAAGAGTGAAAAATGATGAAATATTTATTTCATTAAAGAATGAATTACAAAAAATTAGAAAGAGTGAAAAATGATGAAATATTTATTTCATTTTCTTGGAATTTTCTGAAAATAAACAAAGTTACATTTGGAAGACTGAAAATACAAGAAAACAAAGAAAAACATCCAAGTTACGTCCTGAAGTAACTTGTGATGAAGGAAAAGTGACAGGACAAATCTACCAGAACTCCCGTCTGACTAGGAATGGTGTGGCCTTCCAATTTTGCAATTTGGCTTCTAGGACCACAAACAGCACCTCAGCGGTGCTTGTACCTGCTCCCAATTGAACCATGTTAACATCGTAAAACATTTGCCTCATAGCCCGACAGATGTCTTCGATTTCCTCTGATGTGAAGACCTCATCTTCTTCTTCTTCATTGTATCTGGGTCGAACAAAAGTTTGGTACAAATGTGGCAACGGTCGTGGTAGAACCCATCCCTTTTCCTTTCTTTTATTGGCCCATTTCTCATCTTTAGGGGTAGGGTGAAAGCCTACTCTAAAGAAGTTTTCAGCTGTGGGCAAAGTTAGTAGCTTTGATACTCCTTGCAAGGACTTTCGCAAACCTTTTCCTGGTTGGAAGCCGTGTTTGATCATTTCTTTTTCCACCATGATGGAGGCATTAGACAAAAAGGGTTGGGGGCAAGGGTTCCCTTCTTCGTGTTGGTCCGCCAATACAACCTCGAAAACATGATAAACGATGTGTTCGCTTCCTTCTTGCGCTTATAAGCATGGGATGGATGGGTCCCGATAGATCGACTGCTCGTCCTTCCCGTGGACCATGATTTCTTGTCCCTTGTGTTCAAACTTTAGCATATGATAAGGGTAGAGGGTACAACCCCAACTGCATGAAACTGTGGTATTCCCAGAAGAACGTTGTAGGAAGTGTCCATATCCAGAACTTGAAATGTCACTTCAAAATCTACCGGGCCGATGGTCAGAATCACATCAATCTCCCCAACCGTGTCTCTCTTCACACCATCAAAGGCTCGCACGCATACGTTGTTGGGCTGAATTCTTTTAGCTCCAATTCCTATGCAGTCCAGAGTGGAAAGCGGGCATACGTCTACTCCCGAGCCCCCATCCACCATGACTCTCTTCATGTAGTATCCTTCACATTTGACAGTCAAATGCAAAGCTTTGTTATGGGCCGCCCCTTCCAGAGGCAAATCAGTCTTACTGAAAGAAATCTGATTGACTGCGAAGAACCTCTCCACCATTCTTTCAAGTTGTTCAGACAAAATCTCAACAGGCACATATGCCTCATTCAAGGTTTTTAACAAACCTTCTGATGTTCAGCGGACTTCATTAATAGGGACAACATGGATACCTGCTCTGGGTATTTGCGTAGTTGGTCTATTACCTCAAAGTCAGGCAACTGCATCTTCTGAAAAAAGACCTCTGCTTCTTCTGCGCTTACATGTTTTTTGGATGGGAAACGCCTTTGTGTGGAATTATTTATCTCCTGCGTGTTCAAATACTTTTGCCCCAAGATTCTCCCAGATGATTCTCCTGCGACCTCTTTTCCTTTGCGTGTAACGAGTGTCCGTTGATAGCTCCAAGGTACAGCGGATGGATCTGTCATGGGTTTTTGTTGCACACGTGCAATAACCATGGGTTCATCTGGTTGTAGTGGTTCAATTGTCTTTCGGGCCACATAGGTTCCCATTGGTACATACACCGTTGTTTCCCACTTCAAATGAAACTTTTTGGGGGCAACTATTGACAGGGGTCTTTCCCCTCGACCTCGCGGGAGGTAAAGAACTCCATTCTTTTGAGACGATGCCTTCATTTCGATCTTCTTTTCAGATCCAGTCTTGGCAACTTCAATCTTTTTCCCCACTTTCTCTTATTTTGGGGTAACATCAGGCCGCTTCTCCATGTTGGCGATGGCAATTATCGCTTTCAAGGCCGGGTCAAATTCCTTATCTTCACAAATCATCCCAATTACTGGCCCATTGTTGTGGGCTGGCAATGGGTTATTTGTCACATTTGGGATATCTTTATTTTCGAAAACTATCCTCCGTTGATGGATAAGATCTTGCACCGCCATCTTTAGTGTCCAACAATTGTCGGTGCTATGCCCCTCAACCCCTGAATGATAGGCACAGTATATTCCTCATTGGTAGGCGGGAGAGTCCGGATTCTGCATGTTCTGTGGAACGGGCTGCAATAGGTTATTTTGCTTGAGTTTGGGAAAGAAAGTGGAATATGGCTCCCCAATTGGTGTAAATTCGTCTTGGTTGGCTCACGATAACGGGTGTTATTTGGTCGGGGGCTTGTATTGGTTTAAGTAGGGAGGTTGGTTTCTTTGGAATTGAGGTGGATTTCTGTTGGCTGGTAGCTGCGGCCGTGCAAAAGATTGAGCATTCATGACCGCGTAGGGTGGAGGCAGAGGAACACAGGTCATGCCGTGGTGTGAATAGTAATGCTGGGGGGGCCCTTTCAGAGAATAACTGCCTTGGGGCCCGGTATCTTCTATCTTCTACTGCTGTCATGATAGTTTTTTCTTTCTTTTTGCCTCTGGGCATCCCTCTAGACCCGCCTTGGATGGCTTGGGAGGTTGCTCGAATGGCCGCTCGACTCAAAATTCTACCCGTTTTTAAGCCATTCTCCACCATCTCTCCGATCTTGATTGCTTCGGCGAAAGGTTTTCCCATCACTGACATCATGTTTTGAAAATAGTCCGGCTCCTGAGCCTGGAGGAAGGTCGTGACCATTTCGATTTCATCCATGGAGGATTTCACCCTAGACGCTTGTTCACGCCACTTGATGGCATATTCCCTGAAGCTCTCTGAGGGCTTCTTCTTCAAATTCGATAAATAGTTCCTATCCAGTGCAATGTCGATGTTGTACTGGAATTGTTTAACAAAATCTCTGGCCAAATAGTCCCAAATGTGCCAACGAGATATGTCCTGGTCCATGTACCATTCTGAGGCTATCCCAACCAGACTCTCTCCGAAATATGCCATTAGCAACTCTTCCTTGCCACCGGCACCTCGCAACTGATTGCAATACTTCTTGAGGTGAGCAATAGGATCGCCATGTCCATCATATTTTTCAAACTTTGGCGTTTTAAATCCGGATGGCAAATTTACATGTGGGAACATGCACAAATCGGCATAAGAAACACATTTCTGCCCGCTCGGACCTTGCATGTTTTTCAGACTCTGGTCCAAGCTTCTCATTCTTTTTGCCATTTCGTCCTGCTCGGGAGCTTTTGGATTTTGGCTTGGTATAAACTCATATTAAGGTGGTTGAGGACAGATATTGGTGGTAACCTGGGTAGGATCCCGTGCAAGGGGTGGTGCCGGGAATGTAAAGGACGAGGAATCAAAGAAATGAGTATGTGTGGCGAGATGCGCCGTGATTGGAACTGGAAAACCGATTGATGTTCTTATGGATGTATCCAATGCTGTCACTCGAAGATAGGAAGTGGAGGGTGATTCGGAGAGGGCTGCGACATTAGAATACACAAACAGAGTAGGTGGGTAATCGGTGGGGGTATTAGAAATCCCACTTGATCTGAGGAATAGTTCGGGGAACCCAGGGATCATACTTGGGGGCTCTTTCCCGTTATTCCAATCATCTAACATCTCCAGCATGCGGCAGCGCAAAATCATATTTGCCTCCGCAGCTGCTGACTCAGTAGTCGAAATGGTTGTTATGGAGCTTTATTCCGAAACGGGAATGGTTGGTAGAGGGATTTCTGAAGACATGTTGGCACCTCTTTTCGACCTTGTGAAATAAGGATGGGTACTTTCGGGCTGCTGAACTCTTCCTTTGGACCTCGTGAAGTATGAATGTGATGCCAGATTACCACAAAATCAACCACTCTTTACTAAGACCTGGAGTTTGGCAAACAAACGGTTAGTCTGAAACAACATAACAAATAAGTAATCTCACGTTGGGTGCGATACACTTATACAGTTGATTGTGTTGCTACATGTATTCGGTTGCGATGCGTCATTCCGGTTTGTACTTTCCTTTGCTTTCATCCTCTTCCTCTTTTTATCAAATTTCTTTTCTTTTATCTTCCCCATTTTTTCGTTTTTCTTTTCTTTTAGTGATGGTCGAATCTTATGTGGATTGCCTACGTATCTTGTCCCCGCATGAATCAGACCGGGCGTAGTTCGGAAACAAGAAACCTAAGATACGAAAGAAATATTTTTTTGAATTTTATTTCACAAATATCAACTTGAAACACTGTGCAAAAAGACGACAATGGAGGAAAACTTTAAAAGGACAAACAGACTCTAAAAATGAAAAAATAACAGACTCTTCTAAGCATGTTCCAACGCTTTGAATCTTTGCGTCTGTAAGGCGTTGTTTGGCCTTGCTGCGGTTCTCGGTGTGAGATCTCTCTATAGACTCCCTAACTTTGCCATGACTTGGTGGACACATTCCATGATTGAAGAGAAGAGGGTAGGCCGAGGTACTTGTTCACATGTCAGGCATCTTATAGTGATATAGTGCCCGATTTCATTGATCCTGGCCCTGATCATATTTTTTTCTCTAAGCAGCTGCCCTATGTGTCGGTTCTTTGCCCCCAGTAATTGAGCGTTACCGGAGACTTGATCCAAAAGCCTATCTATGTGTCTTTCCATCCGCGCCATTAGGTCGTGGCAACGGTCTCCATCTGCTTTGGCATCCTTGGCTTGCCTGAGAATTTGCTTTCTAAAAGCGGCATTTGCTTCTCTTAAATCAGCGATGATCGCCCCATAATCTGTTGTAGATGGAGTGCTTCTTGGTGGGATGCTCTTCTCCATTTTGTCCGGATTGCAACTAAAGCTGCTTCTACCCTTTCCAAGTCTTCCTGGTGTTCAAAGGCTTTCCTTTCCAAGTCATTTATAAGCATCTCATCATTTCGACTTCTCCTCGACCTTTCTACGGATAATTGCATCTCCTGAATTTGAGTTCGGAGTGTTTATCTTTCCTGCTCTCAGCTGACCCTTTACTGATCGAAATCAGCCTGTTGTATGTCCATGGCAGCTTCCAGGATTCCCTTGTCCTCTTTTAAGGTGTTAATGCAAGATTAGAAATCTTGCGCCGTTTCACGTCTACGCTCCCTAACTCTGGTTTCTATCTCTTTCTCCCAATCGATGACATATTTTACCGACCTTTCTACTATTTTATCGGGCATTCATTGGTTGTGTAACAATTCAAGATATGCGAGGCTCACTTCTCCTCATTCTCAATCGGCAAACATTTCGTCGATGTCGGAGAGTCGACTACCGAACCACGCCTTTTGTGCATAAGTCTCTCTTCAGAGCTCCTCCGTCGTGAATTCCTATGTGAATGATCGCATATCTTTAATCGGGGGCCTTTTTTGTTCTCTACCCAGCTGCCGCATGACACGTAGCGGGGCATATGGTTGGAAACCCCTAAAACCCATTAGTATGTAGAATGGGCGATATGTTGACATGTGCATGATTTTAGCGAAAGGGAACCGATAATAATTCCAAGTGAATCGGTCTGCTCTCAAAGAGTTGAGAAGTTCTTGCCAACTCCTTAAGTCATTTTGAAGGTTGCAATGGGCAGCTCTGTTCATATGACAACGAACGTAATTTAGCCAGTCCACGTTGAAGTCTATCACAATCGGGTGATGATAGAGATGCTCTATAAACCACATTTGTAATAAAATGTTACAACCTTCAAAATAATCTTGTCCTTCTTGACACCGAGTTAAGGCCAAAAAAATGTCTCCTAAGATCATAGGAAGAATAATGTGTTCTTCGTTACTCTGTAATTTTGAGACCACCTTAGCCAAACGGATTCTGATGCGTCCACCACGTTTGGGAAAAACCATGGTTCCCAGAAAAGCGATCATGAATGCATAGATTCTTACATCTCCCCAGGCGTCATAATTCAACTGGTTAACAAATTCAGTATTTGAGAATTTCTCGAACCCTTTCTTATCACCAAATCTATTATAGAGATACTCCAGCGGCACCCAACCATTATCCAAACAGCCCATGGGAACTCGTCGGAGACATAACTTCTTTAAGAAATTATTCACACCCATTTGCCTAGGAGCTGCGGGTCTCTTTTTGTGCAAATCTTTCCCAAGCCCTATGAGTTCGCCCCGTTCTTCCAAAGTGGGCATCATTTCGCAGTCTCAAAATCTGAAAACATTACTTGTTGAGTCACAAAAACTCACTAAAGCTCTGATCAGATTATTGTCCGGTTTTATCATCATAATGTCTGGAAGAAACTTGAGGTGCTTGTGGACTTGTTTTCTTTCCCAAGCCGAAAAGCTAGCCCACCATTTACAAAGCTGACCCGGGGATTTGTCTTGGACCATGAACATGGGTGGCATTTCATCTCTCACCCTTTTCTGGCCGATTCTTTGCGATGAAGTCATGCTGATCCTAGAAAAGATAAAATAAAACTTCAGATTTTTTTCCCAAAATTTCTCTTTTTTTTTACTATTTTTTTTACAAAAATGAATCTTGTTAACACGGCCTTTCAGCACTTGAAGAAGATTTGAAGGCTGTGTAACAGGATACCAGTGTGATGACTATGTTCCTTTTTTGCGAAATTAGTACTTCGGCGCCCCTTTTGAAGCGTTTGGCTATTTTCGTAAAATTTCCTAACTCTTGACTAAGGACACACCTCCTAATTTTAATAATTTTACTATTTTATTTTTTGAAAAAGCAGTATTAGTTGAGCCCGATATGCGTTGCCTACGTATCTCACGCTCGGTGAGAATCAAACTTGTGTAGTTCGAAAATAAAAGAACCAAATTATTTTAAGAAAAGAAAACAAACTATTTTTAACAGCATTTTTTAAAATAAATTATTTTCAGAGAAACTAACTTACTTTTCATAAAATTAACAAAAATTATTGAATTTTTTTTTTTTTTGCATTTTTCAAAATTTATTTTCAAAGAAACTAATTTTCGTGAAATTAAGAAAATTTATTTGGAAATCTTTTTTCAAAAAATGTTTTCAAAGAAACTAACTATTTAGAAATTAACAAAAATTATTCAGAGATTTTTTTTCAATTTTTTTTTCAAAAATTATTTTCTAAGAAAAACAGACTATTTTCATAAAAATAATTTGATTTTACATCCTGACATTTTCCACTTTTTATCCTCTCTCTTTCTAATAACAAATCGATCGGCATGTAAGATCGAAATAAATGCACAAACAAAGATGCATCAAGTTGGTCTTTTGTTTCAGGTACATCTGTCCTAGACAAGCCCAACCCCTGTGTTGAGCCTCCTAAGTCAAATATGCACATGATGCAAATAGACGTTCCTATCGGGGATCCGGCATAAGGTTTTGTTATTCTAAGTCATCATCCTATTGGAAAAGGTGTCTAGACTAGCTTTAACTCGCGCGGAACTTGTCACGACCCAAACCCTGGTCGTGATGGCGCCCAACACAATGCTAGGCAAGCCCGACCATATTATCCCTTAAACCAGCCGGTTATTAATCAAATTAAACTTAAACAGTAAATGATCATATCAGGTGATAACCGAAACGTAAAACATACAAAATACGGTCCCAACCATATTGTGGTGTCACGAGACTGAGCCTCTACAAATAACATCCTAATACAACCAAGTCTAGGCAAATAGGAAATCAACAAGATGATAAAGAAGGAGAAAACAAGCTCTGCGGACGGTGGCAGCTACCTCGTAATCTCCGCAAAAGTAGACAAGGATCAGCAACTACAATGTCTCAGCTGCTCTCGGGCACCTGTGGATCTGCACAGAAAGTGCAGGGGCGTGGGGTGAGTATATTTCAACTCAGTGAGTAACAATAATAAATAATAACCGAAGGTAAGAAATCCTGTGCTATCACTTAGCAGTTCTAAGGCAACCCTCACAGGTACGTCATCACTATAGTAGTACTCTAACCTCCAATCTACGTTTATCTCTACAAGATTCCACACTGAACCAACCCTCACTCGTACCCCTACGGTGTACGGCCATCTCAACATATAAAGACACATACTTATGTCTATAATGTATAAGTATTTAAGTAGATAGTAGGGTATGATTAAGTATAATGTTGCGGCGTGCAGCCCGCTCCAATACATATACCGCTGCGGCGCGCAGCCCGCTCCATTTTACGTCGACGGCGCTCACTGGGGGTGTATACAGACTTCGGAGGGGCTCCCTAGGCCCAAGCACTATAATACTGCGGCGTGCAGCACGATCCACACAAATATTACTGCGGCGTGCAGTCCGATCCAATATATATATATATATATGTATATATCTCTATACTGCTGCGGCGTGCAGCCCGATCCCATCATATACACCAGTGCTCACTGAGAATGTGTGCAGACTCAGACTCCGAAGGGGCTCCTACAGCCCAAGCGCAATAATACTGCGGCGTGCAGTCCGTCCCACATGTATGTTACATGTATATTACATGTATATTACTGTGGCATGCAGTCCGATCCAATATATATACTGCTGCGGCGTGCATCCCGATCCAATATAGGTATATATATATAATACCTCATAATGGGTCCTCGACCCTATCCCAGTCAATATATGCTTGGCCTCTCAGGCCCAATATAATATATCACAGTGGGTCCTAGACCCTGTCTCAGTCAATATAGACTTGGCCTTTCAGGCCCACTCAACTAGAACAGGGAATTCCACCCTAGATAATCTCTCTCAATGTACATATCTAGTGCGGGCTCATATTATGCTATACGGCTAGAGCTATGGCTGAGTGTATGTTTCCAACATGATATAAGGGTCACCTAGCTATATAGGTTCCCTAATGCTCTACAGATCGGCACAAGGCCCCAAACATGGCTATTAGCCCAATTGTACAGTTATAATCTCAGTAACAGTCATACAACACGGTATTCTATTAGCCGGGAAGGACTAAGTCCGAACCCCCAATCACAATGTCACCACGCCCGTCATAGAACGTGTGTCTCATCTCAATATAGCACTGTGAAGTGCTAGTACGGGGTTTCAAACCCTCAGTACATTGTTTACTACTGCCACTCACCTCGAACCGGTAGAAGCTTCAATCCGCCTTGCGCTTGCCTCGCAAATCAATCTCCTCGGGTGCCAAATCTGCTCAAAATCATAGAGAATGCATCAATATACGCTAATTTCACGAAATTCATTCGAAATAACCCAATTTATATCAAAACCCACAAGTTGTCAAAACCCGACTTTTGGTACACTTGTCGAAAATTTATGAAAATCACATATTCGGAATCCTCGTCTCCATACGAGTCTAGGCATATAAAATTTACCAAAATCGGACTCCATTTGCCCACTCAAATCGGTGTTTTTCTTTAATTTAGGCCTAGGGCTCAAACCCACCTTTAATCTTCCATTTACAGGGATTTAACCAAGGATTTCATGTTAAAATGATGTAATTAAGCCACAAAACTTACCTCCAACGATAACCTGATGTTCTCCCAGCAATAACTCGCCCAAATCGCCCAATTCGCCTTCAAGAACCGAGCCCCAAATGTTTTGCAACTTATGAAATTTTAACCCTTCTGTTATTTTTAACACAGGCATGATTTCCGCTTATGCGGACCAAAAATCCGCCTCTGCGACCAAATGGTCGCTTCTGCGAAAATACTCCTAGCCGCCCAGCTTCGCTTCTGCGGCCCAGGTCTCGCTCCTGTGAGACCGCTCCTGCGAAACCCCCTTCCGCTCCTGCGAGCCTTACCGCTTCGGCGCATCAGAGTCCGCTCCTGCGGACTCGCTTAGGCGACAAGTCTTCCGCTTCTGCGGATTCTCCCCTAACGAGCCCAGACCGCTTCTGCGGTCTTTCCTTCCGCACCTGCGGTGCCGCCCATGCGGACCAGGATCCGCCTCAGCGAACCCCAGCGCTTCTGCGCTCGTTTTCCGCTCCCGCGGGCTCGCTCCTGTGCCCCCATTTCCGCAGGAGCGAAAACAACAGAACCAGAACTCTTCAAACCTGCAGTTTCCATGTTTTTCTCCCGATTTACCATCCGAAAACACCCCGAGGCCCCCGGGACCTCATCCAAACACACCAACACATCTTAATACCTTATTCGAACTTGTTCCAATCCTCAAAACACGTCTAATAATATCAAAACCCATAATTCACATCGAATTCAAGCCTAAATTCCTTAAAACATTCCGAATTACACAATCAATCAAAAACCCGACTAAACGATGTCCGAATGATCTGAAATTTTGTAGACACATCCAAAATCACATAACGAAGCTACAGCAATTGTCGGAATTCCATTCCGACCCCCGGATCAAAATATCACCTACCATCCGGTTTTCGCCAAAATTCAACCTTCGCCAATTCAAGCCTAAAACTACACCGGACCTCCGAATTCAATTCCGATTGTTCTCCTAAGTCATAAATGATCCCCCGGAACTAGTCGAATTATCAGAATCTGGTTCCGAGCTCTCTAACTACATAGTCAACTACGGGTTGACTTTCCTTATTCAAGTTTCATTCAAAAAGGTTATATGCCTCATTTTCATTTCAATTCACTCCTAACTTCCCCGATAGACTCTAACACTGATATAAAAGCATGAATTATGTAATTACAACATAACGGGGTGGTAATTCCCGTGACGACGGGCCGGGTCGTCACATTCTCCCCAACTTAAACAAACGCTCGTCCTCGAGCGGGTCAAGAAACATACCTGAAGTGTCGAATAGCTGAGGGTATCTGCTCCGTATCTCCTGCTCAACCTCCCAAGTAGCCTCCTCTACGGGTCGACCTCTCCACTGAACCTTAACTAATGCAATCTCCTTCGACCTCAACTTCCTTACTTGGCAACCCAAAATAGCAATAGGCTCCACATCATAGGATAGATCACCATCAAGCTGAATGGTACTGAAGTCTAATACATGGGACGGATCTCCGATGTACTTCCAGAGCATAGACACATGGAATACTGGATGAACGCTGGATAAGCTGGGCGGCAAGGCCAACTCATATGCCACCTCTCCAACTCTCCCGAGTATCTCAAAAGGACCAATATACCTGGGACTCAACTTCCCTTTCTTCCCGAACATCATGACACCCTTCATGGGTGAAACCTTCAACAATACTCTATCACCAACCATGAAAGACAACTCTCGAACCCTACGGTCCGCATAACTCTTCTGGCGAGACTGTGCTGTGCGAAGCCTCTCCTGGATCAACTTTGCTCTATCCATAGCATCCTGAACTAACTCAGTCCCTATCAATCTATCCTCACCAGGCTCAAACCATCCCACGGGAGATCTACACCGTCTGCCATACAATGCCTCGTACGGGGCCATCTGAATACTCGACTGGTAGCTGTTGTTGTAGGCAAACTCAGCAAGTGGTAAGAACTCATCCCATGAACCACCAAAGTCAATCACACATGCCCGCAACATATCCTCCAGGATCTGAATAGTGCGCTCAGACTGTCCGTCTGTC
Organism: Nicotiana noctiflora; assembly: GCA_032618575.1. Lineage (NCBI taxonomy): Eukaryota > Viridiplantae > Streptophyta > Magnoliopsida > Solanales > Solanaceae > Nicotiana > Nicotiana noctiflora. The sequence goes on along the minus strand of JASVEL010002696.1, from coordinate 227,200 downwards.
TGGGGGTGAAATGCGGTGCTCAACTCAACCCGCGTACCCATCTCTCGCTGGAATGCTCTCCAAAACTGAGAAGTGAACTGAGTGCCTCTATCAAATATAACAGACACTGGGACCCCATGCAACCTGACAATCTCCCGAATAAAGATCACTGCCAACCGCTCCGATGAGTAAGTAGTACTAACTGGGATGAAATGTGCGGACTTAGTCAGCCGATCAACAATCACCCATACATAATCAAACTTCCTCGCTGTTCGAGGGAGCCCAGTAACAAAATCCATGGTGATCCTCTCCCATTTCCACTCGGGAATAACCATACGCTGAAGAACACCGCCCGGTCTCTGATGCTCATATTTGACCAGTTGGCAATTGAGGCACTTAGCTACATGCCTAACAATATCCATCTTCATTCTCCTCCACCAGTAGTGCTGTCTCAAGTCTTGGTACATCTTTGCGGCACCTGGGTGAATAGAGTACCGCGAACTGTGTGCCTCCTCAAGTATCAACTCCCGTAAACCATCAACATTGGGCACGCATATACGGCCCTGCATCCTCAGAACACCATCACTGTCGATAGTCACATCTCTAACATCATTATGCTGCACTCTGTCCTTAAGGACAAGCAAATGTGGGTCATCATACTGTCGCTCCCCGATGCGATCATATAAGGAAGATCGAGAAACAACACAAGCCAACACCCGACTCGGCTCCGAAATATCTAATCTCACTAGCCGATTGGCTAGGGCCCGAACATCATAAGCAAATGGCCTCTCCCCAACTGGGATGAAAGCTAAGCTGCCCATGCTAACCGCCTTCCGACTCAAGGCATCGGCCACCACATTGGCCTTCCCCGGATGATACAAAATAGTGATATCATAGTCCTTAAGCAACTCCAACCACCTCCGCTGTCTCAAATTAAGGTCCTTCTGTCTGAATAAGTGCTGAAGGCTGCGATGATCCGTGAACACCTCACAGGAGACACCATACGGGTAATGCCTCCAAATCTTCAAAGCATGAACTATGGATGCTAGCTCCAAATCATGAACAGGGTAGTTCTTCTCGTGGGGCTTCAACTGACGAGAAGCATAAGCAATGACCCTACCCTTCTGCATCAACACACAACCAATGCCAACTCCTGAGGCATCACAATATACAGTATAAGAATCTGAAGCTGTCGGTAGAATCAAGACTGGTGCTGTGGTCAGTGCTGTCTTGAGCTTCTGAAAGCTCTCCTCGCACTCCTCGGACCATAAGAAAGGAACACCCTTCCGAGTCAATCTAGTCAAGGGTGAAGCAATAGAAGAGAACCCCTGAACGAATCGGCGATAATACCCTGCCAATCCCGGAAAGCTACGGATCTCAGTAACTGAGGTCGGTCTGGGCCAACTCTGCACTGCCTCGACCTTCCTCGGATCTACCTGAATACCATCACGGGACACCACGTGCCCTAAGAATGCCACGGACTCAAGCCAGAACTCACATTTGGAGAACTTGGCATATAGCTTCTCCTCTCTCAATCTCTGCAATACAATACTCAAGTGCCGAGCATGCTCCTCCCGGCTACGAGAGTAGACTAGTATGTCATCAATGAATACGATCACAAATGAATCAAGATACGGCCTGAATACACTGTTCATCAGATGCATAAATGCTGCTGGGGCGTTGGTTAGCCCAAAAGACATCACAAGGAAGTCATAGTGACCATATCTGGTCCTGAATGCAGTCTTCATAATGTCGGACTCTCTAATCTTCAGTTGATGGTAGCCCGAACGAAGATCAATCTTCGAGAACACCCTAGCTCCCTGGAGCTGATCAAATAAATCATCAATACGAGGCAGAGGATACTTATTCTTCATTGTTACTTTGTTTAGCTGCCTATAGTCAATACACATCCTCATAGATCCGTCCTTCTTCTTAACAAACAGGACCGGTGCACCCCACGGCGACACACTCGGCCGAATGAACCCCTTATCTAGGAGTTCCTGGAGCTGCTCCTTCAATTCCTTCAACTCAGCTGGTGCCATCCGATACGGAGGAATAGAAATAGGCTGAGTGCCTGGCACCAAATCGATACCAAAATCAATATCCCTGTCCGGCGGCATGCCCGGCAGGTCTGAGGGAAACACATCGGGAAAGTCTCGCACAATGGGAACAGAATCAATACTGGGAGTCTGGGCCTCGACCTCCCGCACAAATGCTAAATAAGAGAGACATCCTTTCCCGACCATTCGTTGGGCCTTGAGGAAAGATATTACCCTGCTAGGTACATACTCAGTCGTGCCTCGCCACTCGATCCTCTGAATGCCCGGCATAGCCAAAGTGACTGTCTTAGCATGACAGTCCAGAATAGCATGACATGGAGATAGCCGGTCCATGCCCAATATAACATCAAAATCAATCATGCTGAGAAGCAACAGGTCTACTCGGGTCTCCGGACCTCCAATAGTGACCAAACAGGACCGGTATACGTGGTCCACAACAATAGTATCCCCTACCGGGGTAGATACATGCACTGGCAGCTCAAGACTCCCTCGGGTCGTGCCCAAATGAGGAGCAAAATATGTAGACACATAAGAATAAGTAGAACCGGGATCAAACAATACCGAGGCATCTCCGTGGCAGATTGAAATAATACCTGTAATGACAGCATCAGAAGTAACAGCCTCAGATCGGCCCTGAAAAGCATAGCATCTAGCCTGTCCGCCTGATCGGCCTCCCCTCGAGAGCGACCCCTAGCTGTCTGACCCTCACCCCTAGCTGGCGAGGCGGGTGCTGAAGTAGAAGGACCGGATGACGAGGGCTGCCCCCTCTGCTGATAAGATCTGGAAACAAGACGGGGACACTCCCTACGGTGGTGCCCAAACTCTCTGCACTCATAGCAATCCCCGGTGCTGGGTACTGAGACCGATAAGGACCTCTGGCGCTGGAGTGGCCAGCTGATGAACTAGGCCGAGATGAACCATGAGCGGATGGGGCCCGTGAAGAACTGCGAGCCGGCATGGCACCGAGAGATGGGCGGCTGCGGTGCGAACCCCGATGACCCTGTCTAGGTGACCATCCGCGACGATCCGAGCGACCCGACTGCGAAGACACCGAAAGAGCGACCTCGGCTCTGCCGACTCTGGCCTCTGGTCTGAGTGCCACTGGAACTGGCTGCTCCTCGAGGCCTCTTGGCCTCCCTCTCATCCCGCTCTCTGGCGACGATCTGTCTCTATGTCGCGAGCAATATCCAGAGCATCCTCAAATGTACGACTCAAAACCCTCTCCCGAGTCATCGGAATACGAATGGGATAAATGAGGCCGTCCACGAAGCGCCCAATCCTCTCTCTGTCGGAATGAACCAACCACGGTGCATATCTGGACAACTCTGTAAACCTGATCTCATACTCTGACACTGACATGTCCCCCTGACGGAGACCCTCAAACTGCCTACGCATCTCCTCTCTCTGAGATCGAGGCACCCATTTCTCCAAAAACATAGTGGAGAACTCCGGCCATGATAGTGGTGCTGCCCCTGCCGGCCTGCGGCGCTCATAAGCCTCCCACCAAGCGAAGACTGGTCCCTGAAACTGAAAGGTAGTGAAAGACACCCCACTGGACTCCAATATCCCCGCCGTACGAAGCATCCGACGGCACTTATCCAGAAAACCTTGGGCGTCCTCGCCCGGAGCACCAGTGAACACCGGAGGAGATAACCTGGTGAACCTCTCGAGACGACGCTGCTCATCGTCTGTCATAGCTGGGACCCTGTCCCCCTGAATCTGATCTGCTGGCTGAACCGGTACCACAGGCTGAACTGGAGGAGCCTCTAGTGTCTGTAAGCCCTGCACTGCTGGCTCTGGAGTGCGTACCGCGGGGGTCCGATGACCACCCCCGATCCCCGATGCAGCTGCTGCAGTAGTAACTGAAACCGCCTGTGCTAGGCCAGTGCAGACTGCTAGTATCTGAGCCAGGGTCTCCTGTAGACCCGGTATGACAATGGGCACAGCTGGTGCCTGATCTGGTGCTGCTGGCACCTCTGCAACTGGGGGCTGTGGGTCAGCTGGCACTGCCTCAGCTGCCCTAACTTCGCCACGACCACGACCGCGTCCACGGCCTCTAGCAGGTGGTAGTGGTGGTCGTCCTCCACGTCCGGATGATCGAGTTCTCGCCATCTGCGAGAGAATAGAATGTCAAAGTTCAGTTCAAGTCAAAAATAATCGCACGACAAGAATTCCAAGAATTGAAACTTTTCCTAAAAAGGTTTGCAGCCTCCCGAGGATAAGTACAGGCGTCCCCGCACCGATCCACGAGACTCTACCAACCGGCTCATGACTCGCGAGACATGTTAACCTAGGCTCTGATACCAACTTGTCACGACCCAAACCCTGGTCGTGATGGCGCCCAACACAATGCTAGGCAAGCCCGACCATATTATCCCTTAAACCAGCCAGTTATTAATCAAATTAAACTTAAACAGTAAATGATCATATCAGGTGATAACCGAAACGTAAAACATACAAAATACGGTCCCAAACATATCGTAGTGTCACGAGACTGAGCCTCTACAGGATAGCATCCTAATACAATCAAGTCTAGGCAAGTAGGAAATCAACAAGATGATAAAGAAGGAGAAAACAAGCTCTGCGGACGCTGGCAGCTACCTCGTAATCTCCGCAATAGTAGACAAGGATCGGCAGCTACAATGTCTCAACTGCTCTCGGGCACCTGTGGATCTGCACAGAAAGTGCAGGGGAGTGGGGTGAGTATATTTCAACTCGGTGAGTAACAATAATAAATAATAACTGAAGGTAAGAAATCCTGTGCTATCACTTAGCAGTTCTAAGGCAACCCTCACAGGTACGTCATCACTATAGTAGTACTCTAACCTCCAATCTACGTTTATCTCTACAATATTCCACACTGAACCAACCCTCACTCATACCCCTACGGTGTACGGCCATCTCAACATATAAAGACACATACTTATGTCTATAATGTATAAGTATTTAAGTAGATAGTAGGGTATGATTAAGTATAATGCTGCGGCGTGCAGCCCGCTCCAATACATATACCGCTGCGGCGTGCAGCCCGCTCTATTTTACGTCGACGACGCTCACTAGGGGTGTATACAGACTTCGGAGGGGCTCCCTAGGCCCAAGCACTATAATACTGCGGCGTGCAGCACGATCCACACAAATATTACTGCGGCGTGCAGTCCGATCCAATATATATATGTATATATCTCTATACTGCTGCGGCGTGCAGCCCGATCCCATCATATACACCAGTGCTCACTGAGAATGTGTGCAGACTCAGACTCCGAAGGGGCTCCTACAGCCCAAGCGCAATAATACTGCGGCGTGCGGTCCGTCCCACATGTATGTTACATGTATATTACATGTATATTACTGCGGCGTGCAGTCCGATCCAATATATATACTGCTGCGGCGTGCAGCCCGATCCAATATAGGTATATATATATAATACCTCATAATGGGTCCTCGACCCTATCCCAGTCAATATATGCTTGGCCTTTCAGGCCCAATATAATATATCACAGTGGGTCCTAGACCCTGTCTTAGTCAATATAGACTTGGCCTTTCATGCCCACTCAGCTAGAACAGGGAATTCCACCCTAGATAATCTCTCTCAATGTACATATCTAGTGCGGGCTCATATTATGCTATACAGCTAGAGCTATGGCTGAGTGTTGGGGAAAAAAAGATCTCTTTTTTTTTTTAGATTCGAAATTCTTCGTTTTTTTCTCCCAATTTCCCACTCTTTCTGTGAGGCAAAACCTCACCACCAACATGATATAAGGGTCACCTAGCTTTATAGGTTCCCTAATGCTCTACAGATCGGCACAAGGCCCCAAACATGGCTATTAGCCCAATTGTACAGTTATAATCTCAGTAACAGTCATACAACACAGTATTCTATTAGGCGGGAAGGACTAAGTCCGAACCCCCAATCACAATGTCACCACGCCCGTCATAGAACGTGTGTCTCATCTCAATATAACACTGTGAAGTGCTAGTACGGGGTTTCAAACCCTCAGTACATTGTTTACTACTGCCACTCACCTCGAACCGGTAGAAGCTTCAATCCGCCTTGCGCTTGCCTCGCAAATCAATCTCCTCGGGTGCCAAATCCGCTCAAAATCATTGAGAATGCATCAATATACGCTAATTTCACGAAAGTCATTCGAAATAACCCAATTTATATCAAAACCCACAAGTTGTCAAAACCCGACTTTTGGTACACTTGTCGAAAAATTACGAAAATCACATATTCGGAATCCTCGTCTCGATACGAGTCTAGGCATATAAAATTTACCAAAATCGGACTCCATTTGCCCACTCAAATCAGTGTTTTTCTTTAATTTAGGCCTAGGGCTCAAACCCACCTTTAATCTTCCATTTACGGGGATTTAACCAAGGATTTCATGTTAAAATGATGTAATTAAGCCACAAAACTTACCTCCAACGATAACCCGATGTTCTCAGAGCAATAACTCGCCCAAATCGCCCAATTCGCCTTCAAGAACCGAGCCCCAAATGTTTTGCAACTTATGAAATTTTAACCCTTCTGTTATTTTTAACACAGGCGCGATTTCCGCTTCTGCGGACCAATAATCCGCCTCTGCGAGGCCGCCTCTGCGACCAAATGGTCGCTTCTGCGGAAATACTCCTAGCCGCCCAGCTTCGCTTCTGCGGCCCAGGTCTCGCTCCTGCGAGACCGCTCCTGCGAAACCCCTTCCGCTCCTGCGAGCCTTACCGCTTCTGCGCATCAGAGTCCGCTCCTGCAGACTCGCTTAGGCGACAAGTCTTCCGCTTCTGCGGATTCTCCCCTAACGAGCCCAGACCGCTTCTGCGGTCTTTCCTTCCGCACCTGCGGTGCCGCCCATGCGGACCAGGATCCGCCTCAGCGGACCCCAGCGCTTCTGCGCTCGTTTTCCGCTCCTGCGGGCGCACTCCTGCGCCCCCATTTCCGCAGGAGCGAAAACAACAGAACCAGAACTCTTCAAACTTGCAATTTCCATGTTTTTCTCCCGATTTACCATCCGAAAACACCCCGAGTCCCCCGGGACCTCATCCAAACACACCAACACATCTTAATACCTTATTCGAACTTGTTCCAATCCTCAAAACACGTCTAATAACATCAAAACCCATAATTCACATCGAATTCAAGCCTAAATTCCTTAAAACATTCCGAATTACACAATCAATCAAAAACCCGACTAAACGACGCCCGAATGATCTGAAATTTTGCAGACACATCCAAAATCACATAACGAAGCTACAGCAATTGTCGAAATTCCATTCCGACCCCCGGATCAAAATATCACCTACCATCCGGTTTTCGCCAAAATTCAACCTTCGCCAATTCAAGCCTAAAACTACACCGGACCTCCGAATTCAATTCCGATTGTTCTCCTAAGTCATAAATGATCCCCCGGAACTAGTCGAATCATCAAAATCCGGTTCCGAGCTCTCTAACTACATAGTCAACTCCGGGTTGACTTTTCTTATTCAAGTTTCATTCAAAAAGGTTATATGCCTCATTTTCATTTCAATTCACTCCTAACTTCCCCGATAGACTCTAACACTGATATAAAAGCATGAATTATGTAATTACAACATAACGGGGTGGTAATTCCCGTGACGACGGGCCGGGTCGTCACAGATAACTAGAGCCGAGGAGTGTTAGTGCACCAGTAGCATGGCTTTCCGGCTTAATTGATAATACTCCCCGCCTAAACATGTGTGACTACAAATCCTCACCGGGTGCCAAGCACCACAGCTATCTTGAGAAAACGGGCTATGTCCAGCAAATGCCCGGTATTATTTTTCAAAGAGACTTAGAAGAGGAAAATGGGTATCGACACAATTTATCTACAATTCACAAAATATCAAAGCGGTAAAAGCAATATTTAGCACATTAAATACAAACATATAATAAAATCAGATAATATATAAGCCAAATACAACAATTTATTCAAAGCTCGAATTCTTAAACCCTGAACCAATGGTTCTGGGTTTGTTTCCCCAGCAGAGTCGCCAGAGCTGTCACACCTCCTTTTGGCTCACCCTACCCCGAAGGGTATATGCATAAGGGAGTTTTTCCAATTTAAGTGACAATATTCGAAACGGGATTATTTATTTATTTCAGAGTCGCCACTTGGAATAAATTATGGTGTTCCAAGTCATCAATTTATTCAAATCCCGAATCGAGGAAATTTCGACTTTCCAAATGAAGTCTGCGAACCATAAATCCTAAGTAAGGAATTCTGTTAACCCGAGGGAAGGTGTTAGGCACCCCTGAATCCCATGGTTCTAGCACGCTCGCTTCAACTATTATAAATTGCTAAAGATATCTGATTTTATACATGTTTATAAATTATATGCTCTAATTAAACTTTAAAATGCTTTTGATCATCATTATGAAAGTGAATGTCACTCAAAACAAAGAAACCATTATTTATCAGGCCTGAATTCAAACAAAAAGGAAAACTCTTTTAACTTGAAACCACGACTAGATTTGAAACTTAATTTTATATCCTAACATTTTAACATTACGAGAGTCATAAACTATCGATGTTATTTACTATGGCATATTTCAACTAATTAAAGGACCTAGCTAATTGATTAAAAGACTAAGGAATTTCTTTAGCAAAGGGTTAGGCTAAACATTAATAACCAATTAATTAACAAATTGCTCATCTCTTAAAACACAACTTTAAGTTAATTTAATTATTTGTTAATTAAAGTCTGTTTTCTCATTAAAGTCTGTTTTCTCATATAATTAAACTATGTTAATTGCTCCTCTCTATATGCATCATTTTAAATCAAAAGAATAGCAAATACATTTTTTGTCTCCACCACCACTTTGTCTCATCTTTATCCTTTTCTATTTTTGAATGTCATTCTCACATCTAGGTGATAAAAATCCAATCTTTATCAATACCCAAGTGAAAAAATTCATTCTTTTTGAATATCCAAGTGAAAAAAATTCGATCTTGCTCAATACCCCAGTAAAAAAATTGATTCTTTATCAATACCCAAGTGAAAAAATTCAATCTTTTTTAATACCTAAATGTTTTACACTTTCCATATTGTACAAGCATATATTAGAAAACAGACTTTAATTAACAAATCATTAAAGCGCAACTTTAAATTAATTTAGCAACCTTGTTCCGTAAGCTATATAACTAATCACATATACTATAATTGTATATACAAAATTTTGTAATCATGCTTAACAGTCCATGACAATCCTAAGATTATCTTGATTATACAATCCACTTACACAAAAGGTCTCAAATGTTCTTAATCATCTACACTCTAACAGAACCATATTCAAACTTTAAAGTAAATATATATTGTAAAAAAATGAAAAAGAGGAAATTCATAAATAAACTATGAGCCAGTAGACTAATGTTTAAGCTTCAAATATTCTATTTCCCTTTCAATCTTCAATTTGAGTATCACATTGTACAAGTTTCAGGAACATGTACCTGGAAATGAGATACAATGAAATAGAGTGAATAAGTCAGCAAGAGTAACAACAACAATGAAAACTAGTACAGCAGAACCCAAAAACTTATTTGAATAGTAAAACAAACTAAAACGAGAGAATTTAGAAAGGCAGAGTGTTTTTCTATCAAATCTGTCTAAAATGAATGAAAAATCTGCTCCTATCTCTCAATTTTTTTGTTTTAGAATGTGTCTAAAAGTCTGTTTTCTCAAAGACTAAGAATGTGTAGAATCAGTGTAAGAAATCAGTGTTCAAAAATCTGCTCTTATGTCTCAGATTAAAATGTGTCAAAAATCTGTTTTTTCTCAAGTGTAAGAGTGTGTCTGTGTGTTTTTAGTTTCTACTCTTTTAATATTTTTATAGCCTCCAGATTCAAAGAGCAGCCCCCTTTTAAGTCAACAATAGACAAATACCTACTATCCACTAATCTTATTTAATAATAAAAATGTACCCCCTATTTAAAACTAGCAGACCTCTACACCAAACCTGAAAATACTGTTAATTACCCCTAGACATTATCAGCAGCCCCCTAATTATTGCATAACATATATAATCAATACAATGGCTAAACTCAGAATCAAAATCAATCAACAAAACAGAACGAATTACTTCAAATAACTGTTAATAGTGTTGCTATTTGGATATAACTGATCGACAGCATTCAATAAGACAGTGAAAAAAATTCAATCAACTCTCAGCCAAAATATTTCAAGATGCGAAATTAGCTATTCGACGAATTTATCAAATCAAATTCCTATCCTATATCACCATATTTATAACGAACAATCAGAAATGAACAAATCGACCAAATAAAAAGGTCCCAAAGAGATGAGGAAAAATAGAAAAATTGGAAATTTCCGAAGAAAATCAACAACAAATGAAACTACAAAACGATTAAACTAAACCGACGAGTACGAGTAAATAAGAACAGAAAAGGAGAAAAAAAATACCTCGAAACAGAGAAATTGGAAACTCGGCCGACTTGGGTTTGAAATTAAAATTTTGAAGTCGAACGGACTTTAATTGAGATGTTTTCAAACGAATACAATATCAATTAAAGTCTATTAAACTCCAATTTCGTTCAATTTTAGGCGGAATCCCTAATTTAGTATTCTAGGGTTCTTGGTTCGGATTTGGGCCTCAATGATTTCGGGCTGGATTTGAATGAAACGGGGCATGGATTTATTGAGGAGATGGTTTGGTGGTGGTGTGGTGTGAATTTGGTGGTCATTGGCAAGGTTGCCGCAGGGTTAAAGTGAAGGGAGGGGTGCGGCGGCTCTAGGGTTCTGGGATAGAAATGGAAGGAGATAGAAGAATGGGTGTTTTGGGAGTGAGGCGGATGAGAGGGTCTTGGGGGTTTTGGGTAATTGAAAATAGGTTAGCTGATCTGGGCCGTTGGATGATGTAGCATCAACGGTCCAGATTAAAAATGGGAAATGGGGCGGTTTAGGGTGACGGGGCGGATTGTGGGTTTTGGGCTGGTTTTTTTTCGTTTGGGCTCCGGATTTAAAGGGCCAGTCCGAGTTTTTTCCCTTTTTTATTTCCAATTCTTTCCTTTTCTCTTTTAATTTTAATTCCTAATTTATAAAAATAAAAATTGTAACTACACTACAAAAGATCAAATCAAATTAACTAATACTAATTAAATTATACTAACAATTATCATACACAATTAAATATTAATTAAACATAAATCACACAATTAGGCATTTAAATGCTAAAAATGTAAAAGATGAATTATTTTTGCGATTTTATTTTATATATTATTTAAACAATAAACTTAATTATCCTAAATAAGAGTTAAATGCGAATGTAACATTATTTTTTTTTTGTATTTTATTTTATTTTGTTATTAATTTAACAAATAAAACATGCACAGATAAAAATGCAAATAATAATTAAGAAAAACAAAAAAAAATTCAGAAAATCACGCACATCACAAAATTATTCTATTTTTGGATTTTGGGAGTAATTCTCATGTAGGGAAAAAATCACGTGCTCACACTGGTCATCGATTTTTTTTTTGTCCTGGGCTAATTTTTCTTATTCCGAGCATAAGCTTCAAATTATTAAATGTGGCATTACATATTTGCATGTCGGTAACATGAGGAGGAATTCAACTGCTAAGAAGCATATTCCTTCGGTAACAAAGGTAATTGCATAGCCTTCAAAACCTCCAAATAGGAAAGGAAATGCGGAAATACAAGAAGCATCTCCAAGTAAAGCAAATTCTGGGCCTTCAAAAAATTGCTATCACGAAATAAAATGTAGAGATTCTAAAGGTTTCCCTAGTAGAGGAAATGTTGATATTTCTAAGTGTGATAGGAGGAAAAAGAACAAAGAGCCATATACTAGTAAAAAAGGAACAAGATCAAGGTCTAGATTAGTTGACAAGGACATACTTGTTAGTAAGAACTCGTATTCAAGAAGCTTAGCATTAGAGGGTGTTTGTCACGGTCCATTTTCCCAAACTCGGTCGTGATGGCGCCTCTCGAGAAGATAAGACCAGCCAACAGAACATCAATACCTCTTTAATAATTACTTAGCATGAATAAGTCTAAAACATTAATAAAATTATTATAAGTGCGGAATTAAAGTGATAAAATAGGGAACCATCCCGACACATCCTGACCAGGGTGTCACAAGTCACGAGCATCTAGAAGAATGAAATTCCCATTTTGTAGTCTAGGAATACACTGAACAAGAATAATGAATAACATAGAAGGATTGTGCTGCTATGGACATTGGCAGTCACCTCACTAAAACCTCTGCAACTCTGCCTCCACGTGACCAATACCCACTACCAGGTGAGTAAATACCTGCAACTGCACACGAGGTGTAGGGAGTAAAGTGATTACTCCAACTCAGTGAGTAATAAAGTTAAATAATAACTGAGGAGTAAGAAATTACGTAAAGCATCCAACATACTATATAGAAACCGATTACAATTTTCTGAGAAAAATAGTGAAATCTATGAAGTCTTTAGAAATACCTTATCTTAGTTCAAATCTGTTTTGAAAATGATCTTTTCAATAATTACGAAAATTATTTCAAAACAGTTAGTGTTGATAAGCACGGAAAAATCCGCCACTCGGGCATAAGTACCACAGTATAACAGGTGAAAAGACAAGTAAATATGCAAGATAAGCACATTAAAGTTTTCCCCTCGAGTAATATCTCAAAACAGTATCGTCCCATCGGGCATGATTTATGTTCCTGTTCAGTCACTGTTACCAGACCGGTCAGCCATTGTTACCTGACCGAAACACGTAGTACAGTGCCATTGTTACCACTGGTCAGTCATTGTTACCTGACTGTTCAGTCATTATTACCTGACCAAAATGCGTATAACAATGTCGTTGTTACCATTGTCTAAAGTTTATGCACTGTAGATGGGTACCCGCGCTCACTGTGGGGGTGGAAACTCGGGAGAGGCTCCTACAGCCGAATCGCTATATCATCATAAGGCCTGGAAGCCTGTACATATCAATATGAGGCCTGAAAGCCTTTTCACATTACGCTCGAGGCCTGAAAGCCTCCTCACATATGGCCGTCGGCCCCAATCAGTCCAAAAATAATCATAAGCACCTTGGTCATCAATAAAACAAAAATGCTCAACTCAAACACTAGTTCAAATATCATTTAAATCTCAAAGTTGAGTAAAAATATAGCCGAGTTCATTAAATAGTGTAATTCAATTGGACTGAGTTCAAATATATTTCAAATAGTGAGGCAATAGTGATGATAGCTCACAAGAGATTACAAACAATCGGTAATAAACCCCAAGTATGGCAATAAGCCCAAGTCATGATAATATTAAATATGTTCCAGTCAAATATGCGGTAACAATCATCAATCGGAACAGACCAAGTTACAATTCCCAACGATACTCTACCCCACGCTCGCTATCCGGCATGCAAGTCACCTCAATATAGCTAGGGATTCAAACCCTCAGGATATTATTTACAATCAATACTCACCTAGAACCGGTGAAATCACTTGCTCGCGACACCTTTGCCCCTCAAACCAGCTTCCACACGCATCGAATCTATCCAAAATTAGAGCAATTATATCACAATAGGATAAGGAAACATAACACAATCAAAAAATATCAAAAAATATCAAGAATCTCGAAATTAGCAAAACCTGAGCCCCGGGCCCACTTCTCGAAAAATCAGAAAATTAATATCACCGGATTCCTTAACTCGCCACGAGTTCATGCATACCAAGAACTCTCAAATCCGAGCTCAAATGATCCATCAAATCCCAATTTGAAATATCAAAAACTCAAGCCCTAGTTCATCAATTTTAGGTTTCATTTCCATGAATTTATATTTTAATTTCACATAATAATCATGTTTTTAAGTCATAAAACTTACCTCCAGTCAATCCAGCCGAAACCCTCTTAAATTGCTTCCAAAAAGCTCTCAAGATGTTCAAAAATGGAGGAATATACCCTTAGCTCGTGGATGAAATGTTATTTTAAAAACCCTTCAGTCCAGGCCCATTTCCGCTCCCTCAATAAAAATGTCGCTTATGCGGATTCCCTTATTTTGCCCAGGACCGCTTCTGTAGTCCATTTTCCGCAAAAGCGAGACCACTTCTACGGTCCAAGCGTCCGCTTATGCAGAAATTTCCTCGAGTCAAGTACTCGCTTATGCGGCTCCCTTTTTTGCTTCTGTAGTCCAATTTCCGTATAAACAAAAATACCAGATACCAGAACTCTTCAGAATATATCAAGTCCAAAATTCACCCCCTTGGCAATCCACAATCACACCGAGACCCTCAAGACCTCAACCAAAAACGCAAACATGATCCAATAACTTATTCAAACTTGCTTCAATAATCAAAACACCACAATTTACACTAAAACCATCAAATTACATCAAATCCAAGCCTAAGTTCCTCAAATTATTCTGAAACTCGCATTCGATAAAAAACCCAACCAAATCACCTCCGAATCACCTGAATTTTGTACACACATATCAAATCACCTAGCGAAGCCACTAACCCTCTCTGAATTCCATTTTGACCCTCGGATCAAAATCTCACCTATCAACCAGAATTCGCTGAAATACTAACTTCGCTAATTCAAACCTAATTCTACATCGGACCCCCAAAATAAATTTCGATCATGCTCCTAATTCACAATTCATCCCCCAAAACTAACCGAATCACCGAAAATCGCATTTGAACCCTCTAACTCAATAGTCAACATCCGATTTACTTTTCCAAAATAAGCCTTCTTTAAAGAGACTAAGTGTCTCATTTTCTACCAAAATCAATCCAAATCAACTCTAACACACCAAATACTGATAATGAAAATATGAAGAAGCATAAAAGGGGGAAAACGAGGCGGTAACTCTTGTGACGACGGGTCGGGTTGTTACATCCTCCCCAACTTAAATAAACGCTCATCCTCGAGCATACCAGGAGTTGTCCTAAAACCCAAACAATAGCTGAATAACCTTACCAAGCTTATACCCGGGGGTGATCCCACATCACCCTATCTCGTATAGGTTCGATAACACAATATAGCTAAAATACCACAATCCATCTCGTCCATAACCCATAGAACCACATTACACTTTTTGAAATCAGACACAAAAACAAGAACCTCACATCTATATTTAGTATAAGTCTGAACCAGCTGTAATAAACCATACCTGCAACCTTAGGTGCAATCATATGATATTCTACATAACGCAAACACTCAAAACGATAACTTCTATTCACAGCAGTTTCCCACAACACCCGAATATCGGTAGAAGATCTCTTATCAACTAAAGTCATATTCCAACACTTTCATATACTACCAATGATAAATGAAACATATAATAAATTGTAACCATTTCTCAGATCAACCGTTCATGAAGCTACTTCTCTTTTGACTAATACCACAATAGATTCTGAGCCGAACCTCGATATTATCCCTCCAACAAGCTGAAATCAAATCTGCTTATATTCATTAGTGAACCCAACGATCACCTCGAATCCAACACACCACTCTAGTGATATTACACCTCAATATAGGCCTAAGCCACAGCTTGCGTAATATGCATACCAATAATAAACGATCTAAATATACTCAAATCATGAAAAATGACTCAAACGAATAAGTTGTACCTCAAGCTCAACAATAGCATCACCACACAAGGTTGAGACCCCATCTCACATAATAGAAATAGAACACCTTAATCTACCCCGAAAGGTCATATCTCCATGTGGCCTCGCCATAATGCGCGATCATATCCAAATGCTGTTACACATGAAACATCTCAAGTCGCAATGCCTAAAATCGACAGCCACGCACAATTTGATGTTTGAAACCAAAGAAATTAATTACACCCATGGTGAAGCAAATAACATGCGACACGCAACCCAACAGGTCATAACCAATAGTCGATGTACCGAGAAACACCCAATTACTCTTCCCGCTCGACTTTCACTATAAATCGCCAATAGAACCGCACCACATGTGCCTATGACCAACAAATCATAATGTTTAACAACACCGAAAAACAACTCATAGACCTCCCTAGATCATTAACAAGCTCACTAACAATCAAATCAACCTATCCCTTAATAATAAAATTTTGGGGCCAACCAATTCGACTCAAGCTAAACGAGTATCCACTTCAGCCTACCAATGAACTCAATATCAAGAAGCCTGAAGCTGCTCCTTCCACTAGTATAACTCCTATCGGAGCCGTACGATACGGTGTCTGGAACTAAATCAATACTGAAATCCACAACCTTGCCTGACGACATGTTTGGCCCCAAGAAACACATCTGAAAAGTCCCTCAATACCGGAATTGAACCAATGGTAGAAACCTTTGTACTAACATCCATCACGAAGGCCTAATTAAGAAAAGTAGCCCTCATCGGCCATTCGTTGGACTTTGGAATACAAACCACTCTGCTAGAACATAATTTAATGCACCTCGCCACTCAACCCGTGGCATTTTTCGGTATGGCTCATAGCGTAATAGTCTAGAATAACTCAACGTTGAGATAACCAGTCTGCACCCCAACATAATATCCAAAATCGAACATACCAAGAAAAGAAAGACCCACTCAGGCCTCCAAATCCCAATAGCCGCTAAATGATACCGATACACATGATCTACAACCACTACATAGTCTGTACATGAGATCATCCAGTATCCAACTCCATATAGCACACGAATCTCCATACCTGATCCCAAATTCCTTCATATTAATACATCTCATACCTCAAGTACCTAATCATTCCATGAAAGATGTTCTAAAGTACCCATGTGACTTAACACAAACTCATATATCAACAGTCGATCTAACAAGAAAGCGTCGCAATACAACTGAAGTATCATCAGTTTAATCACGTTACCTTTTTCTGAGACGTATACTCTTGTCAAATCATTTCCAATTAGCAGTATCATTTCCTTGATTATCTGAGGCTACCCGTGAGTTTTATGGGCTTCTTTTCAGAATTGAACTGTAACTCATCTAGCCAACAACTTTCACTGATCCCATTTAGGAGAAAATCATTACACATCCCATGCTTTGCATGCCCATAGAAAATATATACATCTCCAAACCACGGTGGAAACCAACAAGAATTTTTCCCCAATTCCATTTGCATAAGATAAACTGTCAGGACTGAATCCTTCTAACTAGACCAGTCTAAACAAGCTGTCAGAAGCTTTACTGCAAAATACCTGTATGAACTCATTGCCTCAAACACACGCAAATAATTAATCATATCCTTACCATACCGATTCGGTCTTCTATCAAGATACTCCACCCATCCAAATTTCCTTCTATTCCATCTTCAACTTGAAATTTACTCTTGTTGTAGCAATATAATGCCTCACCAAGCTAGCCACCTGAGACCCAAGCATGAACCCTATTGTCCCAAACCCATGAGCCACTTAACACTCTCCCTTGAATATCGCCAAAACACCACATTCCGCAGCACTTTATCTTGAAGAACTTCCTATGAATTTAAGCCCGTTGCCTTTACTTTCCTGATACTGATGCATAGAATCCCATAATTAACATAAAAATACCACAAATCTAAAACTCTTCCCATGAAAGCACAATTCTAACCACATATGCAACTTTAACGTGCCCGATTGTTCCATGTAGACTCTTGAACTCTTTAGAACCATTTTCGAAAGTCATTCTCTATTATTCAAACAACAACTTACATGAACTAACAAACAGAACAACCTGTTCCTCATTGGCACGCCGATGCTACAAAATGAAATTCTCATCCCATACAACCAGGCAACTCCCCGCTCTATGCGTATTCATTACCAACAACACTCTAGACATTCCGTGATTCTCATACTTTATAAAACATAATGTAACCTCTATCATAATTTTTGCTTCACTCATGCCATCCTTGGCTCAATTTCCGCGACCAGAACTGATTCGCCAGCATGCCTCAAAGCGGAACCAATATAGCATATAATCGTGCAATCAGCTAATCAACAACAACCTCCCCAACTTGGCTCGAATCCATATATCAGGACACACTAATATCCTATAATAATTTTACTCTAATGATGCCACAATATCACAGTGAGATTAAATTCAAATCATCTACAAGTTTGTGAAAACACAGATCATCTAGTACTGTAATCCTCTGTAAATCTCGCATTCATCTCCACATCAGTTGAGTCCACTCTCTTGAGCAACCTGAATTTCAAATTTTAATGCTTACCCTTCAATTACACATGAGATCTTCTAACATACACATAGGGACCATACCACTTAAGAACACTTCAGAGGGGATAATCCACCTACTTTGCCTCAATTTAGCATTTCTACATACCTTCCAACGTCATACACATTACACCGTCATTTAGTCTTCCTAGATCTAAACTCATAATGCCACATGTAATGCACTTCACTCCCTAACTAGGATACAAGAAAATATTCTCCACGCGCCCATAACTCGAGGCTACACATCAAGTCACCTTAGGAATCAAACATTTAACAGTTAATGTATTATCCAGCAGACTTCTTTGTCACTACCAAGCATATAGATAAATCCTGCACTACTAACAAACTAATCACATGAATATCCAATATCCATTCCGGCTAATAGGGACAATACCGAACATATAAGTTCAAAACACTTGCTCACACAATCAGCACCTCGGTGCTTAAGCCATAGGCAAGGATTTGGCCCCAAATCATCTAGTCTGGCCCAACATAAATTCATAGAGATCACATCTCACCCCTTAACGAGGAATCACAAGCCATCAAGGCACATCTGATACTGAGCGCTCATGTGCACTTACGAACACATGGAAGGAATTTCAAGAGTTTGTTTTCAAGATGAATCAAGGACACACGAATTCAAGAAGGCGATGTTTTTCTAAAGGTTTTTCCGCCTCTCGAGGATAAATACAAGCATCTCTGTACCAATTCGTGAGACTCTACTAAACTTACTCATGACTCGTGAGACCTAGTAACGCTTTGATACCAACTTGTCATGACCCATTTTCCCAAACACGGTCATGATGGCACCTCTCATGAAGACAAGACCAGCCAACAGAACATCAATACCTCTTTAAAAATTACATAGCATGAATAAGTCTAAAACATTAATAAAATTATCATAAGTGTGGAAGAAAAGTTATAAAATGGGGAACCATCCCGACACAACCCGATCGGGGGTCACGAGCATCTGTAAGAATGAAATTTCTACTTTAGAGTCTAGGAATACACTGAACAAGAATAATGAATAACATAGAAAGACTATGGTGCTGCGAATGCCAGCAGTCACCTCGCTAAAACCTCTACAACTCTGCCTCCACGCAGCCAATAACCGCTACTTAGTGAATAAATATTTCCAACTGCATGCAAGGTGCAGGGAGTAAAGTTATTACTATAAATCAGTGAGTAATAAATAATAACTGAGCAACAAGAAATCATGTAAGGCAACCAACATGCTATATAGAAGTCGAGTACAATTTTTTGAACAAAATAGTGAAATCTGTGAAGTCTGTAGAAATACCTTGGCTCAGTTCAAACCTCTTTTGAAAATGATATTTTCAATAATTAGGAAAACAACTTCAAAACAGTTAGTGCTGAAAAGCATGGAAAAATCCACCCCTCGGGAACAAGTACCACAGTATAACAGGTAAAAAGACAAGTAAATATGCAATATAAGCACATCAAAGTTCGCCCCTCGGGCAATATCTCAAAATAGTACTGGCCCCTCGGGCATGATTTATGTTCCTAGTCTGTCATTATTACCTGACCGATCAACCATTATTACCTGACAAAAATATTGTAATACAGTGCCATCATATCATTGGCATCCATGCTACTTCTTGCACTATTTACCAGATATCCTGGTATTACTTGTTATGGAGTGTTATGCCCGAGGGGTTTACTTATGTGCGGACTTACACTATACTATTACATATTTATTTGCTTCACTGTTGGAAAAGGATATTTTCAAAAGAGGTTTTTAACTGTGCCAGATACTTTCTAAACGATTTTTCACGGTTTTACTATTTTCTCAAAGGGTTGCACTGCCCCCTATATAGCATGATGGAGTGCTCCTACATGATTTCTTGTCTCTCAGTTAATATTTACTCTTATTACTCACTGAGTTAGAGTACTTACTTTACTCCCTACACCTCACATGCAATTGAAGGTATTGTTCACCCGGTAGCGGGATATGAGCTGATTGAAGGTATACTACTGTAGTTGATCAAGGTGTTCGTCGGTGTTCGCGGCACCGAACTTTGTCCTTTAATTCAATAATTTTACTTTGTATGTTATAATTGGCCCTGTAGTTGTGTTTAGTTTTCTGTAGATGCTTGTGACTTGTGACACCCCGGTCGGGTTGTGTTGGGTTGGAATTAATTGTTTTTAATGCCATTAAGTTATATTTTCTATCCATTTATGTTTAAAAAATTCTAAAAGGAAGTGAATTGGGTTAGTTGGCTGGCCTTGCCTCCACGAGAGGTTCCATCACAACCAGTGTGGGTTTGGGTCGTGACAAGTTGGCATCAGAGCCTAGGTTACTAGGTCTCACGAGTCATAAGCAGGTTTAGTAGAGTCTTACGGATCGGTACAGAGACGTCTGTATTTACCCTCGAGAGGTTGTAGAACCTTTAGGAAAAGCTTCCCATTCTTGGAATTTTGATCGTGCGTACTAGATTCAGCTTGAGATATAACTTTTGAAATTCTTTCTACATGTCTGTATGCACACACGAGCGCTCAGTATTATATATATATTGATGGCATACGATTCCCCGATCGAGGGGTGAGAGGTAATCATTATGAGTATATCGGGCCAGTTAGGAGGACTTGAGACCGAATCTTTGCCTATGGCTTGAGCACGGAGGTGCTAATTGTGTGAGAAAATATTTTGAACTTATATGTTCACTGTTGTCATTATTAGCTAGAATGGCGATTAGATATCCTTGTGTTGAGCATGTTAGTGTTGTGAGATGAATCTGTATGACCTGGTGTTGATGAAGAAGTCTGTTGGATGATAGATGACTAATAAGTGCTCGGTTTTGATTGTGATCTATTATATAGCCCGAGTTTTGGGTGCGTGAATAATATTTTTGTATGTCCTAGTTGAAAAGTTAAGTGCAATACTTGTGCCGGTATGAGTTTAGACTCAGAAAGACTAAATTGGTTGTATTATATGTATGATGGTGGGAGGTGTGCTGGAATACTAAATTGAGGCAATGCAGATGGGTTATCTCATGCGGAGTGTTCTTGAGTAGTATGATCCTTATGTGTACGTTAGAAGATCTTATGTGTAATTGAAGGGTACGTGTTAGGAATTTGAGGATTCGGGTCGCTTAAGAGAGTGTACTCAGATGATGTGGGGATGAATGCGAGGTTTGTAGAGGATTTCAGTACTAGATAATATGGGTTTTCACAAAACTTGTACATGATTTGAGTTTAATATCACTATGATATCGTTGCATTATTAGACTAAACGTATCATGGGCTATTGAGTGTGTCCTGATATATGGCTCCGAGCCAAGTTGGGGAAGTTGTTGTTGATTAGCTGATTGCACAGTTATGTGCTATGTTGGTTCTGTTTCGAGATATGTTGGTAGATCAGTTATGGTTGCAGAAATTGAGCCGAGAATGGTACGTGTGAAGGAAAATTTTGATAAATGTTGTATGGTGCTTCATAGATGTATGAAAATAATAGGATATCTTGAGATGTTGTTGGTAAATAATGCTCAATGTATAGAGAAGGAAGATGCTTGTTGTATTGAGATGAGGTCAGATCCTGCGGTGTCAGAGTGCCAATGAGGCACAAGTGGTTTTGTTAGCTGAGCAGGCTAAATGCAAGTTGAGTAGAGTGAATGACTCTCGAAAATGGTTCTCATGTGTTCAATGTTCTACATGTGATAATCAGGTGTCGTAAGGTTGTGTATGTGTTTAGAGACTATGTTCTCATCGGAAAGGTCAAGACTTGGGGTATTCTATGTTAATTGTGGGATCCTATGTATCAGCATATGGAAAGTAAAAGCAATGAATTCAGAGTCACAGGAAGTTCTTCAGGGTAAAGTACTCTACAATATAGGATTTTTTGGAATGGTTGATTAAGTATTCAGTGGCCTATGAGTCTTACACAGTATGGTCTTATGTGTGAGCCTCGTGTGGTAAGCCTGGATTGAGGCATTATGATGCTACGGCGAGGGAGAAATATCAAGTGGATGATGAATAAAAAGGGAAATTAGATAGATGGAATAGCTTGACAGTAGACCGAATTGGTATGGTAAGGATATGAATAATTGCTCATATGTGTTTGAGGTAATCAGCCCTTACAGGTATTGTGCGGCAGAGTTTTGGATTTCGGACAGCTTGCGTAGCTTACTTTGGATAGAAGGATCCAGTCTTGCTAGTTTAGCTTCTACAGATGGAATTGGTAGAAGTGTTCCTGTTGAGTATTACCGTGGCTCAGAGATGTATATATTTTCTTTGGGCATGTGAAGCAAGGAATGAGAAATGAGGTCTCCTCAAGATAGGATTGATGGAGAGTTCTTGACTGGTAGTGTACGTAAATGTTTGTGGTTAAGAAGGGAGATGGAGTTCTCATGTTATACTAGTGTGGTACGGTATATGCGATATGTTGTGGATGATTGGGGTTTGTGTTTGTAAGGTTACGATTTAGTTCATAATGGAAAAACATTAAATTCTTAAGCAGCACGGGCAGCTCCAAGTGATTTAAGAATCGATTTTCAGATGATTAAGAGAAATGGTATTGCTATTCTAGTGATTTGACGAGGGTATATGTTTAGTAAAAGGGGAAGGTAATGTAAATTAATAATACTTCGGTAGTATGACGGCATTTTCTTGTTGGATCGACAGCGGATATTTGAGTTTGTTGATGGCACAAGGAAATTTTAGAATATCTTTCATGGAATGATTGGGTATTTGAGGTGTGATATGTATTCATACAGTGGAATTTAAGATCGGGTGTAGTGATTCGTGTGCTATATGGAGTAGGAAACTAGGAGTTCTCATGATCAGACTATGCAGTGGTTGTAGATTGTGTGTATCATCACCGTTTAGCGGTTATTGGGAATTGGAGGCCCGGTTGAATATTTCCTAGCTTGGTATATTAGATTGTTAATATGATACTGTGGTTGTTAATATGATACTATGGGTGTAGACTGGTTATCCCAGTGTTGGGTTGTTCTAGACTATTGTGCTACGGGCTGTGTCGGCAAATGCCATATGCTGTGTGGTGAGGTTCATCAGATTATATTCTACCAGAGTGTTTTGTATTTCAAAGACCAGCGAACGGCTGGGAAGGATTGCCTTCCCTTGATTGGGCCATCGTGATGGATGTTAGTGTAGAGGTCTCTACCATTGATTCAGCTTCAGTATTGAGGGACCTTTCGGATACGTTTCATATGGCCGGGCATAACACCGGGCGAGGTTATGGATTTTAGTATTGGTTTAGTGTCGGGCACCGTATCGTATGGCTCTGGCAGAAGTTATAGTAGTAGAAGGAACATTTTCAGGCTTCTTGGTATTGAGTTCGTTGGCAGGCCGATATCAATTAGCTTGAGTTAGCTTAGTCAACCTTCAGTTATATTGCTGAGGAATAGGTTGAATCTATCATTACTGAACTTTTTAGTGATCTGAGGAGAGCTACAAGTTGTTTTTCAGCATTGTGGGACGTTGCAATTTGTTGGATATGGCCATATGTGGTACGATTCTATTGGGAATTCATAGTGAAATTTGAGCGTTGAGAATAACTGGATGTTTCTCGATAAATGGAGTGTGGGCTATGACCTATCCGGTTGTGTGTTGTACGTTATTTATTTCACTATGGGTGTAATTGCTTTGGTTACAGACATCAAATTGTGTGTGGCTATCTATTTTTGATCACAGTGTCTTGAGGTTCTTCATGGGTAATAGTATTTGGATAAGATCGCACATTGTGGCGAGGCCACATGGGGTATTACCTTTTGGGTAGCTCAGGTATTCTATTTCTATGATGGGAGATGGGGTCTCAACCTTGTTTTGTGATGGACTGATGAGCTTGAGATACAACTCTTTCGTTTGAGTCATTTGTCATGATTTGAGTATGAACATACTATTTCTCATTGATGTGTGTATTATACAAGTTGTGGCTTAGGCCTGTGTTGAGGTTTCATATCACCAGAGTGGTGTGTTGGAGTCAAAGTGATCATTGGAGTCATTAATGAGTACGAACAGATGTGATTTCAGCTTGTTAGAAGGATAATATCAAGGTTTGGCCCAGAAATTTATATGTGGTATTAGTCGAAAAAGACATGGCTTCACATATGGTTGATCTGAGGAATGGTTATGGTTTATCACATGTTTTATTTATCGTTGGCATTATATAAAAGTGTTGGGATAATACTTTGGCTAATGAGAGGTTTTCTATTAGTATTTGGTTACTGTGGGCAACCGCAGTGAATAGAGACTACCATTCAAGTTTTTGGATTATGTGGTATATCATGTGATTTCACCTGAGGTTCCAGCATGGGTTGTTACAGCTAATTCGGGCTTATTCAGAGTATAGATGTGAAGTTCTGATCTGGTGTACAATGTTTGAAAGTGCAATGTGGTTCTACGGTTCATGGTCTAGACGGACTGTGAAATTTCATCCATGTTGTATTGTCAAACCGATGTGAGATAGGGTGACGTGGGATCACCCGGGGTATGCGCTTGGTAGGGTCATTCAGCTTTTGGATTTCTTAGAGTATAACTCTAGGTACGCTCGCGGACGAGCATTGGCTTAAGTTGGGGAGGATGTGACGACCCGACTCGTCGTCTCATATGTTATTGCTCAATTCCCCCATTTCATGCTTCTTCATATTTCGTTTTTGGTATGTGGTGTGTTAGAGTTGATTTGGATAGATTTTGATAAGAAATGAGACACTTAGTCTCTTTAAGGAAAGCTTAAGTTGGAAAAGTCAACTGAATATTGACTATTGAGTTAGAGCGGTCTGATGTGATTTACGGTGGTTCGGTTAGCATTGGAGGATGATTTTTAACTTAGGAGCGTGATCAGAAGTGATTTTTGAGACCCGGTGTAGAATAAGGCTTGAATTGGCGAAGTTGGTATTTTGGCGATTTTTGGTTTGATAGGTGAGATTTTGATCCGAGGGTCGAAACGGAATTCCAAGAGTTGTTGTAGGTTCGTTAGGTAATTTAGGATATGTATGCAAACTTTCAGGTCATTCGGACATCATTTGGTCGGGTTTTTGATCGAATGCATGTTTCGGAAGTTTTAAAAGAACGTAGGCTTGAATCTGATGTGATTTGATGGTTTTAGTGTCGTTTGATGTGTTTTGATGATTGGAACAATTTTGAATGACATTATGGGTTATGTTGGTGCTTTTTGTTGAGGTCCCGAGGGCCTCGGGGTGATTTCGGGTTGACAACAGAATGAAATCTGGATTTGGAGCCTTCAAATGTTGCTGATATCTGGTATTCTCGATTCTACATGTCTTGGACCGCAGAAGCGGACCCACTTAAGCGAGGGGTTTACCGCAGAGTATAGGCGGCTCAAGGGTAAGGCAGCACAAGCAATAGCTTAGGGCACCACTTACCCTTGATAGTAATTTTAATTTTTTTTATATAAAAATTGAGTATCTTATTGTTAAAAAGTAAATAATTTAAAACAAAAAGGAAAAAAAATTATTAATTTATGACTAGCGCTGATATCTGGGATTTCAATAATTTAAAGGGTATAAAAATATCTTTGATTTTTTTATTTAGTGGGTAAAATTTGATTTTTTATTTAAATGGTATAAAGATATCTTTTATTTTTGATAAGTGAGCTGCTTTAGTGGTGAGCCCCCTCCAGTTCCAACCAAGAGGTTGTGAGTTCGAGTTACCCCAAGAGTAAGGTGGGGAGTTCTTGGAGGGTGCGAGTCAACGTTAAAGGAAATATTATAAGCAAAAAATAATACTCTCATCCGTATACTCAATAAGATAATAAGAATTAATTTTTGTTAAATACTTATATTCCTCATAAAATAATATTCCTATAACAATTTTGTATTAGGACAATAATCTATTACGAGAATCTAAATAGATCGGATTAGCTATATTATCATTTGAAAAAGTTAAAAAAACATATTTCAAACAAAAATATACAAATTTATTTTGTTAACTAATTAGGGCCCCTCATCAAGATTTTGCTTTAGGCCACCAACAATGTTGGGCCGCCTCTGCCGCAGAGGCGGTTAGGAGGCCTAGGCACCTGGTTTCGCAGAAGCGCTTGTGTAGCCGTGGAAGCGGACTCACTTCTGCGGTGTTGTTACCGCAGAAGCAGTTTGGTTCGAGAAGTTGGACTTCTGCAGAAGCAGAAAGGAAGGGTGTTGAAGCGGTCCCGTAGAAGTAGGGTGGGGACTGCATAAGCAAAAATGTTGCGCTGATTAATTAATATTTCCTTCGCGAGCTAAGCATTATTTTCAACCATTTATTAGCGAGCTTTGAGGCGATTTTGAAGAGGGATTCAAGGGGGAGTAATTAGACGTAAGTTCATTGGCCTAAATACACGAGATTATGTTAGATTTAACATGAAAATTGGTTGAAATTCATTAAAAAGGGGTAAAGCTAGGGCTTGAGTTTTGATATTTCACATTGGGATTTGATAGGTGATTTGAGCTCGGATTTGGGAGTTCTTGGTACGTATGAACTCGTGGCGAGATGAGGAATCCGGTAATGTAAGTTTTATAATTTTTCGAACAGTGGGTCTGGGCTCGGATAATCCTAGTTCGAGATTATCGCTATATTTTGATTGTTTTCGATTGGGTATTGTTCCATTGGCATAGTGTGATGTATTCACGCTGATTTTGGTTAGATATGACGTGCGAGGAGGCCGAATTGAGGGGCAAAGGCATCGCGAGCTTGAGATTTTGCCAGTTCGAGCTGAGTAATACTTGTAAATGATATTTGAAACCCCGGATTTGCATATCATAGTGCTGTATTGGGGTGACTTGCACGCGGGATAGCGAGTGTGGGGTAGAGAACCATTGGGGATTTTTACTTGGTCCATCTCGATTGATGAAATTACTACGTATTGACTGAAACTACTTGTTATCATTATTATTTGGGTTGATTGCCATGTTTTGGGCTTCGTGCCGATTATTTGAATCCTTTAGGGATTATTATCACTGTTTCCATGATACTTAATATGTTAACTGATTTCAGTCACGAGTTAAACACTGTTTTGAAATATCTAGTCATACTTCTAGGGTTTTAAAAACTTAAACTATATTCTAACGTTTAGAGATGAGAACTATTACTTGACATCGTCCTAGTGGCTCACATGCATGACTGAGAATGGATCAGGATGCACGCTGCAACGGTGTGATATTGATATTGCACTTGGGCTGTAGAAGCCCCTCCGGAGTCTAAACCCCTATAGTAAGCGCAGGTACCCAAACGAATCGGGTTGCGCGCCGCATCGGTCATGTGCATTGCATTTCATTCATGCATTGGTTCGTGTTTATACTACATGTCATCACATTTAGCACTCTCATATCATTGGCATTCATGCTACTTCGTGCACTATTTACCAGGTGTCCTGGTGTTATTTGTTTATGGAGTGTTGTGCCCGAGGGGGCTGACTTATGTGTGAACTTGCACTGTATGATTATGCATTCATTTGCTTGATTGTTGGAGAAGGATATTTCAAAAGATATTTTTAACTGATCCAGATACTATCTAAAGGTTTTTTTTATGGTTTTACTGTTCTCAAAGGGTTGCACTGCCCTATATAGCATAATGGTGTACTCCTACATGATTTCTTGCCTCTCAGTTATTATTTATTCTTATTACTCATTGAGTTGGAGTACTCATTTTACTCCCTGCACCTTGTGTGCAGTTATAGGTATTGTTCATCTAGTAGCGGGTTATTAGCTCATTGAAGGTATACTACTGTAGTTGAGCAAGGTGAGCGCCGGCTTTCGCGGCACTGTACTGTAAGGCCCCAGAAAATTTCGCTAAGTAATATAGGATTCTGTGGTACCACGTAGGCTAATTATTATATTTTATGTGCTATGAACATGATGGACATCATTAGACTTGATAAATATGAGTATGAGTCTTATGGTAAGTGGTATGAGGTCCAAATGGAAGCCCAAGTGTAAGCCAAATGGGAAAATTTTCGAAATAGGCCAAAATTCCAAATGGATTCGCATATAGCTCCACTTCAAAGGATCATATATAATTATGTATAAAGTTTTATGTGGTGTATAGCATATCAAATGAAAGCCCTTTGAGTCTAGTTTCCAACGCTTCAAACCGTTCGTCATTTGGACATTCCTACACAAAGTTATGATCAAATTACCAAAGGCTGGAAAATGCTGCCTTGTGTCAAATGTGCGACCGCATTCCTGTCGCATTGTTAACTTTGCGGTCGCATTTCTACCGCAAATTGAACCCGAGAAGCCCAGTTAATTCTTCTATTTTTATAGCCCGACCCCATTTCAATATATAGGCTTTGGGGTTCATTTTGGGGTCATTTCTTAGTGATTTTAGAGAGAGGTGAGAGTATTTTAGAGAGAGAAGGAGGAACCTAACATCTAAATCATCCAAATCTTGCATCAATCTTCAAGAATCAAGAACCCAATAGCAAGTTCTTCATCTAAGAGGTAAGATTCTATACCCTAGGGTTTAATTTCGAGTTTGGTGTATAAGATGAGTTATTGAGGTATGATTCTTGGGTTTATTAGTATTGTGTATACATGCATGTACAACTTAGGTTTATGGGAAGATTGTTTAACTTAAATAACTAAAGATTGGGTTAGGGAATGAAGGAAGTCTTAAAAAGGGGATTCGAAATCAAGATGCTCAACTAGTGTTTGATAAATTGTTCAAATGAGCTAGTTTCATGAATATCTTTCTAACATGTGTTTAATTTTGTTATGTTTCGTAGTAGATTGGAATTGCTAGAGTTTTTGGAGTGTTGTAGTAACTTAAGGAAAGCTCAATCGAGGTATGTATGGCTAACTTTTATTCTTGTGAAATCGCCCTTATGTGTGCAATTCGTTTGGCATGTGTTAATTTGAGAGATTGTGTGTAATTTGTTGATTTTGTTGTTGGGTATCTAATTGATGTTAAACTACATGTGGTGTGGTATGAAATATGAATTGAAAGATAA
The DNA here is from genome assembly GCA_032618575.1 of Nicotiana noctiflora. Taxonomy (NCBI): domain Eukaryota; kingdom Viridiplantae; phylum Streptophyta; class Magnoliopsida; order Solanales; family Solanaceae; genus Nicotiana; species Nicotiana noctiflora. The sequence goes on along the minus strand of JASVEL010002696.1, from coordinate 198,041 downwards.
CAAGGGAATTGGAATTGGTGAAGAATTGTGAATAATGGTTATGATGGCCTTTATGGCACCTTGTGGAAAAGAAACGAAACACTTGAGAATTGGTTTATTGTTGAAAGAGACGAAGCACTTGAATTGTGGAAAATTGTTGAAAATACTTGTGTGAATATTTTTGATTATGGAAATATTGTAACTTGGCTGTGATATTGGCTTGATAAGTAATTGAGAACATGGAACAATGTGCAAGTTGCTTATTTGAACTTGTTGAAATTGTGTGTAGTACCTTATCTGCTGTTTGAAATTATTGTGTTTTAAACTATAAGGCGGGGTCGTGTTGCGCGCCGCAACATGAGGAAATAAGGTGTGGGTTGGGGTGATAAGGGTGGCCGAGGTAATAAGGGTGGTCAGGGGTAATAAGAATGGAAAGCGATCGAAATCGCTATTGAAAATTGATATAAAAATCAATGATGTGAAATTGTGAAAGGAGACAGCAGGAGAGTTTGCAACCTGGGGGGCACTGATTGCCCCTATGTTTGACTACTTGAAATTGTGTGGTTGATTGGTTGTTGTTCTATTTGTTTACCTCGAACGTGTTTGTGTTGAGGCTTATCTGAAATGAGTAAAAGGTGGAAAACATGGTTGGCTGGCTTGATTAGTTTTGATGTAATTTAATGGCTTGAGTTTACTTGGGACAAAGTTTGTCCATACATACCGGTACAATTCAAGTGTACTGACGTCCCTTTTGCCGGGGACGCTACATTCGTATTATGATTGTAGGTGAATCAATAGCAGGTACTTCAGCTCATCGGCGGTAGCATCCTTCATCTTCCACTGCCCGTTTTGGTGAGCCCCTTTCCTTTCGGGGCCCTACGTGGCTCATGCCACTCTTGTTTAGACTTTATTTTGATTTTGTGTAAGGTATAGCCGGAGCCTTGTTACCGGCAAGTATTGTATAGTCCTTTGTATCCTAGAGGTTCCGTAGACATGTAAACTGTGGGATTCGAGGCTCATGTATATATTATGTTGGGCGTTGTAAAAACTGTAAACTTGTTAATGAATCACTCGCATGGTTATGTTTGTATATTGTGAAATCGGTTATAATTGGTAAGGTATTTGGTTAATGAGAAATAATCAACACAGGGGTAACACATGGGAATGAAAGGCATCCAGGTCCGCTTGATTGGGGCTACCCGGTCAGGCGCCGGTCATGTCCCTCAATTTGGGGCGTGACATGTACTTTGTCCTTTGATTCCAGAATTTTACTTTATATGTTATTATTGGTCCTGTAGTTGTGTTCAATTTTCTGTAGATGCTTGTGACTTGTGACACCCCGGTCGGGTTGTGTTGGGTTGGAATTAGCTATTTTTAATGCCATTAAGTTATATTTTCTACCCATTTAAATTTAAATAATTCTAAAAGGAGGTGAATTGGGTTAGTTGGCTGGCCTTCTCTCCACGAGAGGCACCATCACGACCAGTATGAGTTTGGGTCGTGACATAAAGACCCATAGAATACTCTACCAGAATCGACTACTTTAGTAGACTACTCCTATACAATTGAATTTATACGTTTTTTTGTCCTACAATATGTAACTGCAATACTATTTCCCTTACTGTCATCTTGTAATTTTGTGCTTTCTGGCTGCATTTGCTATTAGATGTGGTAGAAAATGGTTACAATGAGAAATTCTAATCTAACTTTTCTTGGTCTGTTGTTTCTCACCTGAGTTGATAACCATGCGATCTCAACATTCCATTTTTCAATTTATCTATTAAAATCAAACAAATGTAATGGGGCCTTCCATATGTGGTATGAGTAGGGGCAATAAAAAATAGATTTGTATTAGTTTCTTCCACTTGTGTTGCACATAAAACATATTATTGGGTATGTTTAAACCTTTCAATAGTCGCCTAAAAATTAATCTATATATTGTTTGATTACTAGTGAGTGATATGATTCTATTTTGACTTCGCATAACAAATTTTTATTCACGTGATCTATATATTGTAACGACCTAATCGGTCGTTTTAGGCTCAAGCACGTCGTTCGGTAGTTTGAGGCCGTGACCAGATCACATCAGGTGTTATACTTGTGCACATGATCGGTATTGAATTCCGAAAAGTTCGCAGTTGATTTGAAAGAGAATTCTCATTTCTGAAGCTTTAAGTTGAAAGAATTTACTAAGATTGGATATTCGAGTAAACGACCTCAGAATCGGGATATAAAGATTCTGCCAGGTTCGTATGATGATTTAAGACTTGGGTATATGCCCAGATCAGGTTTTGGGTGACCCGAGAATGCTTTGGCTCCAATTGTGAAAGATAGCCTTTTAGAAGAATCTCATAAATTTGAGTTAAAGTGCACTTCAATGCTACAAATATCCGCTTGGGATTACAAGTTTGATAATAACTCTGTATGGTAATTCTGGTATTGGGAGCACCATCGGAAGTGAATTCAGAGGTCTGTAGGTCATGTTAGAGTCATTTGGCTAAAGCTAGAAATTTGAAGGTTTTTGGAAAGTTTGACCGGAAGTAGACTTTTTGATATCGGGGTCGGATTAAATTTTAAAAGCTGGAGTAGGTTTGTAATGTTGAATATAACTTGTGTGCAAAATTTGAGGTTTGTCTAACGTGATTTGTTAGGTTTAACATCGAAAGAAGAACTTTAAAATCATAAAGTTCATTAAGCTTGAATTGGAGTGTGATTCATAATTTTAGCGTTGTATGATGTGATTTGAGGCTTCGAGCAAGTTCGTGTTATGATTTTAGACTAGTGGGGGTGTTTGGTTTGGAGTTGCAGGGGCTCGAGTGAGTTTTGGGATAGCTTCCGATTGATTTGCTAAGAAATGGGATTGCTGGTACTAGTATGGCCACATTTGCGGTATTTTGGTCGCAAATGTGACCATCGCATTTGCGAGATGGAACTCACATTTGCGAGTATGGAGCTCACATGCTATGAGAAAAGTTTGCATTTACGAACAAAGGGACAGTTTTGCGACACTGTCACCTTCGCATTTGCGAATAGTTTGGTCGTATATGCTACCTAGGCAGGGATGGCTTGTCTTCGCATTTGAAATGCATTTGTCGCAAATGAGACCATTGCTACTTGCGGGGTCTACGTAGGCACGAGGTGATGAGCACCTCAAAGTTGACATGAATATTTAGGTGAGCTACACTTCTCGAGAAGACCCGCAGCCAGCAGAGTATCTTTCAGATTATGTACGTACACACGATGTGCATGATGTACGCACGAACTTTGGGGTGATGTAGCTACTATTATGTTTATGTCCGGGTAGTCTAGGACCCAAAAGCATGCTTTGTTGTAATAATTATAACCTTATTGATAGTATAAATTGCTTAAATCATATCGAAGTGGAAAATGATTTTCTAAAAGAGTTAAAGTTTATTTTCTTGACTTGTAAAAGAGAATTTTACACCTCTTTGAATAATTTTCCCCTTGATGAAATCTTGATTGACCGTTTGAATGTGTGTTTCTATGTGTACCTGCGTCGCATGTATGATGTGTGAGCAAGGTGTTTGTTTATTCATATTTAACTGCATTGAATCCAGGATTCATGAGCGGCGTAATAGATGTATCTTGGGTTGCACCATCCAACCCTCTGGCACTGTACAATTGAAATATTATTGGATCGGTCCGTACGACCTCGTCATAATTTGCGCATGCTTGTAATGCTTGCTTGAGATTTACAAATTGATATTGCCTCCCTGGTCTGAGATAAATTGATAAATAGTGGATAATGAATTTGGAGACTTCTAAATATAAAAAGGAATGTCAACTTGTTTCTTGACCTACTTGAGTTACTGTAGTTTTTAATATTATCATTCACATTATTGACATATTATTATTGGACCTCTAGTAAGTGTCACAATCGACCTCTCGTCTCTATATTCGAGATTAGATGGATACTTATAGAGTACACATTGTTTTCATACTCATGCTACATTTGTTGTGTGTTTTTGTTGCACATGCACATGTAACTCTAGTAGCCTAGTGGGTGTAGCGGTATGGTTGACACGGAGACTTAGGTGAGCTTCACTTCTCGAGACGACCCGCAGCCAGCAGAGTATCTTTCAAATTACTGTATTTATTTTCTGTCTGAATTGTATTATGGACGGTCATTGTACCATATTATTTCCTAGAAATTGCTCATGCACTTGTAACACCGGGTTCTGGGATGTCTATAGGATTATTTAGTAATTTACAACTATTAAAGCTATCTTAGTGGAATTTATTATGTATTGTTTAATGTATAAAAGAAGTGATGTCAAAAATATCTGAAACGAGAAGTTACTAGTTATTTGGTGTTGCCTTGTCTGACAATGGTGTCCAGCACCTTTACGGCTCTTGGTGGATTTTGGATCGTGACAACATGTTATCAGACCAGTAGGTTTCCTAAGGTCTCAGAAGTCATGATGGAGTATAGTATAATCTCGTGGATCGGTATAGAGACGTCTGTACTTATCTTTGATATGATATAAAGCTGTTAAAAGCACTTCCCTTCTTGATTCTTCTTCGTGCGATTTGATTCCCTTTGAGACTTATGCCTTAATTTCCTTTCTATTGAATCTTATGCGAAGCGAAGCACTAGTAATGAATAGGCGAGTGAATAATTGTAATGGTACTACGAAAATGGTGCGGGATGTTTCTCTTGCCTTGTAGTTGTTTGAGACTTTGTCTTCACCTTGCGAAAGCGTCTCAGCTCAGTAGCTGTACTTTTGATAGCTTTTATGTTATGCACAGGTTGATGTGATGCTTATGAACGGTAATCATGCAATATTGATTAGAGGGTGGAATGCTTGTCTATGTGTCGGGGCAGTGAATGACTTGAGATGAGGTTTACTAAGTGTATGATTTAGAGATCTGGTATCTTATTTCCGGTGGAGGAAAAGCAATCGAACAATGAATGAGCAGACTTGGGTTGATAGGGTAATGAGACTTGGTATTTTCAAGTGTGGTAAAAAATTTATCTATGGCGTGGTGTCTTCATCCTCAATTTTTAATTTGAAGATATTGTCGTATACTTAGTTGATGTCCATAAGAAGAGAACGTACTAGTGTAGATGGCGAATGGGCACAGACTCAAGATGGGTTATATGTCATAGTTATTGTACCCTGTGTAGCGTTGTTAGGAGATGTCAGCATATAATTTCCATATGTGGGTTATCTCCTATGAGCAGATCAACGGCCACATGGTTGGCAAAGCTTCTACAAAGAATCCTATTGGCTACGGCAAAGAGATCGGTCATGTGAATGCGGTTGATAATTAAGAGTATTTGTAAAGGGTTTTACAGAAAGACTTCGAGGAATTTGGCGGTTTGGTTGTTCTAGATCATGTCAATAATGAAGAAAGAATCTTCATAGGTTCTAGAGTTGTGTAATGATGGCTTCAAGCTAAGAGGGAGAGTCTAACCGCCTCTGATTGGGTTACATAGTTATTTACTTATGAGGTTTTAGGTTATTGGCGTATTGGTAAGTTATTCTCCTAAGGGAAAGAACTTAAGTAGTAAATTGAGCAAAGGAATTGGTAAAGGTGTACTATAGTTGGCCTTATTAGCTCATGTTTAGGCCTTGGGAAGACTTCGAATTCGTGTTTCGTACATAGGTGAGTTACTAGGAAATAATTCATTCGGGTGCTTCATTGAGATAGGTGTTCATGTGCCATTGGAGCCTCAAAGTTGATTATATTCGGGACCAAGCTAGAGTTGATGAATCTCAACAACAGTCTAGTGAATTCAAGGGTTAAAAACTGTGGTGCCTAAGGATTCAACCCTGCATTATAGTTAAGAATCAAGCTTTGTAGCAGATTCAGATAGCATATTTAGAATGTTCTATGATGTTTCGACTTTCAATGTAGCACGGGGAGGTAAAAGAGAAAAACATTTAGGATTTGTAAAGGGATTATCTAAACGGGTGTATCGGTTGAAGATGTAAATGTGCGTCCATAGAGTGTTTTGGAGATAGGGTGATCTCGTGGAATGGGGTCGCTCAAGATGAGTGAGGATTTAGGTTGGTGATGTGGGGAATAGAGCTAATACTATCTCTAAATCAAGCTAAGGGTGAATTAGAGGAAGTTAGATTGGTCAACCATGGTTGAATTGGCATAGTGGTAGCAATGCGCGCGAGGCTCGACGGTCGCCGTAATTGATTATATTTGGAAGTATTCAAGTATTATGTCATGTTATGTATAGGCGGATCGAGGAAGAGTTATGGTGGTTTAGACCACTACTTGAGGATTTGAATCTTCTACCGTTATGAGAAGTTACTCGTGTGTTTCTATGGTCCTATTGGATTGAGTTAAATAAAAAGTTTCCACGTGAGGAAGTGTTTACCATATTAGTGCTTCAGTAGTTATGATGAAAATATTTTGCAATTGCATATTGGCATGTTTGGTGTAGTGAGTGGTATGAAATTTGAAAGTGAATATCAAGGTTATAGTTCGGTATTGACAAGGATGTCATGAGCTCAGATGAGCAGGAAAGGGACTTAAATGTTTAAAGTAAGTTGGCATTGTTTTAAATGTCACCTAACATCGGTGTGTTATGAAAAAGGCTTTGCATCCTGATTTAGGATTCTTGATTGCTTTTCAGCGTTATTGCGACCGATGGTATGTATAGAAAGATCTGTTATATGTTACGGAAGGTTGTGGGAGTGTGCCCCACGAGAAGGTTGTATAAGTGTGGCATGTAATCACTTGATTGATTGAAGAATTAAACCAAGTATGAAGATTGTGGTGATATTGTTAATTTGAGAATTAACGCCTAGAGGGCCCTCTATTTAGTGGGTTGTGGACTGTGAAGGACTACTCCGGTTATGAAGGTTGTTCTTGTGTCTTATGGGAAAAAGGGGGTTATCACGGAACAAAGAAAGATTATGGACCTAGATCGGTACGATGAAAATAGGTTCGAGGTATGTGAATGGATTTAAGTATGAATATGGGCTCTATATCAGGCCGGATGTGTTTATTTCAGCATAACGCTCCTTGTGGAAGAGTATTCGGACGTTGGATGTTATTTTGTCATTGGGTGTTTCATGTAATGATACATTATGTCGTGTGCTTTGTGAACTGCTCGATAATTTTCTTATGTGTTAAGGTTCCACTTAGCGATGGTGTTATGTGAGCAGGATGGCTCTTTAGTTTCAGAACATATATCGCACCTCAGTTGCGCTTATGGCACTATATGTCTCCCCAAAGATGGTATTATGCACTTAGCGTGCTTGGGACCCATACATGATATTTTATTATAATAAGCAATTTAGCTCAGTGTGCATCTCCTTATGTGAATTTTATGTGTGGATCGGGTGGCATGCCGCCATAGGTATGTTGTTTGGATCGGGTTGCACACTGCAATAGTGTGATGTTGAGTACAGTTCCCTATACCCGTTTTTATGTGTTTTGTTTCCCATTTTCTGAGGAAAGTTCATATTAGTGGCGTGAGTTGAGTAGTCCCTTCCTGAGTTTGTTTTCCTTATGTATCACATTCGAGTTGGTAGCCTATTGGCATGTTATAGCGTTATATGAGACTTTTGGTCCTTAAGGGTGGCTTGTTGCCTGAGCAGTTCGTACTGGGTAAGACAAGATTATTGGATCAAGGATCGGTGCGATTGGATTATATGGAATATATTAAAGAGCAAATACCATTAGGTGGTTCAGAACGAGGTAATGGTTCTCTTTAGGAGTATATCCTCAATGGTTTGTCAACTTGGCAGTTGGTTATGAATTTTGATACGTCTATTCCATCGTGGAAGTATTATGAGAGCCGGAATAATACTTATGCATGTCATGAGGTGCATTGTGATCATAAGATATGGGGAATGTCAGTTATTATGATCAGAGAATGTATTATGGTCTTGTGGGTGGTGTGGTGCATAGTGAGAATTCGACAAAGGCATGCGGTCATGTTTTGGTACATTGTGTAGTGATTGGTACGGTGTTCATATATTGGAAACAAGCCTAACAGAGAATTTTGGATGTTGAAACTGGGATTTTATGCTTATATGTCTGAATAAAAGACAATATCTATAGATTTGCTCGAGCTAATATACTCAACTGAGTTGTGGTAGCACGGGTGGGTGCACGAGGTGCTTAACTGTGATTTCAGACAATTCCAGCGCAGTTCTTAACAAGTTCGAGGATGAACATATGTTTAAGTGGGAGAGAATATAATGACCTGCACGGTCGTTTTCAGCTCTAGCATGTCGTTCAGTAGTTTGAGGCTGTAAGTTGCTTCACAATAGGCATAATGACTTGTGTACATGGTCGGAATTGAATTTTGGGAAGTTCAGAGTTGATTTGGAAAGAGAATTCTCATTTCGAAAGCTTTAAGTTGAATAAATTGACTAAGATTGGATCTACGAGTAAACGACCTCGGAATTTGAATTTGAAGGTTCCAGCAAATTTGTATAAGGCTTTCGAACTTGGACGTATGTCCGTATCGAGTTTTGGGTGATCCACGAGCGTTTTAGCGCCTATTATGGAGTTAGCAATTTTGGAAGAATTTCATAAATTTGGGTTGAAGTGCATTCCGAGTCTGGGAATTGATCTTTATGGTGATTCTGGTATTGGGAGCACGGTCATAAGTGAATTCAGATGTTTGTAGGTAATTTTGGAGTCATTTGGCTAAAGCTAGAAATTTGAAGGTTTTTCAGAAGTTTGACTGGAAGTGAACTTTTTGATATTGGGGTCGGGTTTAAATTCCGGGAGCTAGAGTAGGTCTGTAATATTGAATATGACTTGTGTGAAAAATTTGAGGTCCGTCTGATATGATTTGATAGGTTTAAACATCAAAAATAGAAGTTTTAAATCTTAAAGTTCATTAAGCTTGAATTGGAGTGGGATTAATGATTTCTGTGTTGTTTGATGTGCTTTGAGCCTTCGAGCAAGTCTGTGCTATGATTTTAGACTTGTGCAGGTGTTTGGTTTGGAGCCCCGGGGTCTCGGGTAAGATTCAGCATAGCTTCGGAGTGATTTGCTAAGAAATGGGATTGCTGGTAATGGTATGGCCGCATTTGCGGTGTTTTGGTCACAAATGCGACCATCGCATTTGCGAGAGGGAGCTCGCATTTGCGAGCCTAGGCTGTTGTGGGAAAAGTTCGTATTTGCGAACGAAGGGCCACTTTTGCGAGACTGTCACCTTCACATTTGCGTAGAGTTTGGTCGCAAATGCGACCTTGGCAGGGATGGCTTTTCTTCGCATTTACGATGCATTTGTTGCAAATGCGACTATTGCATTTACAAGCTGGATGTCGCAATGCGACATCTGCAGCTAGAACCCAAGGCTTTTTATCCCGAGACTTAGTCCATTTCCCTCACTTGCCACATGGTCTTAGGCCATTTTTATAGCATTTGAGAGGGAGTTCCATCATCATCAACTATGTTAGTGATTTCTTCCGGTTATAGGTTAAATGCAAGTGTTATATATGAATTTAAACATGTAACATTGTGGAAATCTAGGGATTTTGAAGAAAAATCTAAAAACTGAGATTTTTGGATTTTGACCATGATTTTTGGCATGAAACTGAGAATAAATTATATATTTGAGTTTGCGGGGTCATGGGTAAACTTTATCTTTGAAATTTTTCGGAATCTAGGCACGTGGGTCCAATGGTAATTTTGTCAATTTTTCTATCGGGGTTAGGAATTACTATAAATTAGCTTATAATGACTAATTGAACACATATTAATGGGTTTACATAATAATTGGCTAGTTGTGGAGCATTTTTGCATCGAATTGAATCTTCGGAAGGGCGAGGAATGCATGTTATGGAACTTCGGGGCGAGGTGAGTCTCATTTCTAATCTTGTAAAAGGGAATTGTTCCCCGAGGGAATTAATCGAGTATGTGCTGCTATTTTCGGGGGCTAGGTATCCACGATGGAATGAGAGTCCGTGCGTAGTTACTATTATGCTTATGTTCATATAGTCTAGGACCCAAAAGCATGCTTAGTTGTAATAATTGTAACCTTATTGATAGTTTAAATTTCTTAAATCATATCGAAGTGGCAAATAATTTTCTAAAAGAGTCAAAGTTCTTTTTCTTGACTTATAAAAGTGAAATTTACACCTCCCTGAATAATTGTTCCCTTGATGAAGCTTTGATTGACTATTTGAATGTGTGTTCTTATGTATACCTGCATCGCATGTATGATGCGTGAGCATGGTAGTTGTTTATTCATATTTGATCATGTGTCACGACCCCAAATCCGGTCGTGATGGCGCCCAGCACATTGCTAAGCCAGCCTGACCAATCCATATCAACCACGGAGCAAGAAGCTCTCTTTAACCCATTTAAGCAAAGTAATTGACGAAATAAAAGCAATACATGTAACGAAAACGGGGAACCAAGTCCCATAATACATCAACTCCCATAGACCAAGGTTCAAGAGTCATGAGCCTCTACTGAACATGAGTGTATAAAGGTTTACAAAATACCAAGTGCGGAAAGAAATGTCAATACAAAATCAAAAGACAATAGGAAGGAATATCGGGTCCTGCGGACTCTGCAGCTACCTCGAATATCCACAAACGTCGCCTCGCACAGCTACTGGATCACTGCTGAGAGGTACCTGGATCTGCACACAAGGTGCAGGGAGTAAAATGAGTACTGCCAGACTCAGGTGGTAATAAACAAGGGTAAGACAGCGCAAATAAGAAATCCGCAATAAAGCACTATGTAAAGCTATAATCGGCTACCCTGTCATAGAATCAATCTTCACTGTACCTGTACCAACAATACCAATAAATAGCATAACAGCTAGCAGATGTAGCTAAATGCAATGCAATGCATGATATGACCACTACGGCGCGTAGCCCGACTCCAATTTTGGGTACCCGTGCTCACTGTGGGGGTTCAGACTCGGAGGGGCTCCTACAGCCCAAGCACATCTCATAGAGATATTCCTGCGGCGTGCAGTCCGATCCAACATATATCCTGCTGCGGCGCGCAGCCCGATCCACTACTAGTCAGCTAATATGCAGATACAGCCTCGCAGGCTCAAAAATAGTTTTTGAAACTCTTTTATCATTTTTCAGTTGGAAAACAGTAATGTCAAGTTCCAGAGATTGGAATTGGCATGATAACAAAGATAGTTGCGGACTAGTAGTAAACTAGCATGTCTATATGATAAGACAATGATAACGATCCTCGCGGGATCCAATAACTGGCTCACGGCCCACATGTATACCCAACCGCCCAAGAAGGGGGTTCTACGGCTCAAGAGTGGCCATTATCACAATATATATATATGCAACCATCCGAGAAGGAGGTTCGACGGCTCTAGAATAGCCAATAATACAGTATCAATAGGTTGGACTAATATATAGTCTCCAGTTCATAATCGACCCCGCACTCTCAAGAGTGTGCGTGTCTCGCCGCTATACAGCGTCACAAAGTGGTATACCGGGGTTTCGAACCCGCTGGTCATCACCCACATCTATTACTCACCTCAATACGACGCGACGACTATTCCGCAATGCCCTTGCCACGAGAATCAAGCTCCGCACGTGTAGAATCTGATCAAATACAGTAGAAACACAACAAATTAGGCCAATGGGATGACACCCAAACAATATAACTCAATTTACATCAAAATCCCCAAAGTTGTCAAAACCCGACTTTCGGTACGCTTGTCGAAAAATCACGAAAGTCACATATTCGGAACCCTCATCTCAATACGAGTCTAAGCATATCAATTTTACCAAATTCGGACTCCATTTGCCCATTCAAAACCTTGATTTTCTAAAGTTCAAGCCTAGGGCTAAATCCTCCATAAATTACCCCAAATTCCTCCATTTTCATGATATAATTGCATAATATTACCAATACTAATCATAGTTTAAGTCCGTAGTTGATTACCTCTGATGATTTCCCTTGGATTTCTTCCAAAATCGCCCAAATCGCCTCTAAAGCCGAGACCCAAAATGTGTGAAATGTTCTAAAATTTTTCTAACTTCTGATACACTTACTTACAGCGATTTTCGCTTCTGCGGAATATTTTCCGCTCCTACGCACCCGTATCCGCGACCAAAGGGTCGCTTCAGCGGTTCCAGGCCTAGCCGGCCATTTCCGCTTCTGCGAACAAAGGGCCGCTTAAGCGGACCCGCTTCTGCGAAGAAGCTTCCGCTTCTGCGGACACATCCTCCTCTACGCATCATTGACCGCTTCTGCGGTCTCGCCCAAACGGTAAAACGTCCGCTTCTGCGGACCATGCCCAATTTCTCCCCGTCCGCTTCTGCGATCACTGGCTCGCACCAGTGACCCCACTTCAGCGGATTGGCTTCCTCTTCTGCGTAAACAGCCGCTCCTGCGCATCTCGTCCGCTTCTGCGGACACGCTCCTGCGTCCAAAATTCCGCAGGAGCGGAAACAACAGAAGCAGGATCCCAACCTGCCATTTCCATGATTTTCTTCCGTTTAACCATCCGAAAACACCCCGAGGCCCCGGGACCTCATCCAAACACACCAACACATCTTAATACCTTATTCGAACTTGCTCCAATCCTCAAAACACGTCTAATAACACCAAAACCCATAATTCACATCAAATTCAAGCCTAAATTCCTTAAAACATTCCAAATTACACATTCAATCAAAAACCCGACCAAACGACGTCCGAATGACCTGAAATTTTGCAGGCACATCCAAAATCACCTAACGAAGCTACTGCAACTGTCGGAATTCCATTCCGACCCCCGGATCAAAATCTCACCTACCGTTCGGATTTCGCCAAAATTCAACCTTAGCCAATTCAAGCCTATTTCTACACCGGGCCTCCAAATTCAATTCCGATCACTCCCCTAAGTCACAAATCACCTCCTGGAACTAACCGAATCATCAGAATCCGATTCCGAGCACTCTAACCAAATAGTCAACTCCGGGTTGACTTTCCTTATTCAAGTTTCTTTCACAAAGGCTATATGCCTCATTTTCAATCCAATTCACTCCTAACTCATCCGATAGACTATAACATTGATATAAAATCATAAAACATAAAATTTCAACATAACGGGGTGGTAATTCCCGTGACGACGGGCCGGGTCGTCACATTCTCCCCTCTTAAGCAAACGCTCGTCCTCGAGCGGGTCAAGAAACATACCCGAAGTCTCAAACAAGTGAGGATATCTGCTCCGCATCTCCCGCTCGATCTCCCAAGTGGCCTCCTCCACGGGTCGACCTCTCCACTGAACCTTAACTGATGCAATCTCCTTAGACCTCAATTTTCTCACCCGACGTCCCAAAATGGCAATAGGCTCCACATCATAGGATAGATCACCATCAAGCTGGATGGTGCTGAAATCTAATACATGAGACGGATCTCCAATGTACTTCCGGAGCATAGACACATGGAATATCGGATGAACGCTGGATAAACTGGGTGGCAAGGCTAACTCATATGCCACCTCTCCAACTCTCCTAAGTATCTCAAAAGGACCAATGTACCCGGGACTCAACTTTCCTTTCTTCCCAAACCTCATGACACCCTTCATAGGTGAAATCTTCAACAATACTCTGTCACCAACCATGAAAGACAACTCTCGAACTCTACGGTCCGCATAACTCTTCCGACGAGACTGTGCTGTACGAAGCCTCTCCTGGATCAACTTTGCTCTATCCAGAGCATCCTGGACTAACTCAGTCCCTATCAATCTAACCTCACTAGGCTCAAACCATCCCACGGGGGATCTACACCGCCTGCCATACAATGCCTCATACGGGGCCATCTGAATACTCGACTGATAACTGTTGTTGTAGGCAAACTCGGCAAGTGGTAGGAACTCATCCCACGAACCACCAAAATCAATCACACAAGCTCGCAACATATCCTCCAAGATCTGAATAGTGCGCTCAGACTGTCCGTCTGTCTGGGGGTGAAATGATGTACTCAACTCAACCCGAGTACCCATCTCTCGCTGAAATGCTCTCCAAAACTGAGAAGTGAACTGAGTACCCCTATCGGATATGATCGACACTGGGACTCCATGCAACCGAACAATCTCTCGAATAAAGATCACCGCCAACCGCTCCGATGAGTAGGTAGTACTAACTGGAATGAAGTGAGCGGACTTGGTCAGTCTATCCACAATCACCCATACAGAATCAAACTTCCTCGCCGTTTGAGGGAGTCCAATAACAAAATCCATAGTGACTCTCTCCCATTTCCACTCGGGAATAGCAATGCGCTGAAATACACGACCGGGCCTCTGGTGCTCGTACTTAACCTGCTGACAGTTGAGGCACCGTGCTACATATCTGACAATGTCCATTTTCATCTTTCTCCACCAATAGTGTCGTTTCAAATCTTGATACATCTTCGCGGCTCCTGGATTGATAGAATACCGCGAGCTATGGGCCTCCTCCAGAATCAACTCACGAAGGCCATCAACATTGGGCACACATATCCGGCCCTGCATCCTCAATATGCCGTCACTATCAATGGTGACATCTCTAGCATCATCATGCTGAACTCTGTCCCTCGGGACAGCCAAATGTGGATCATCATACCGGCGCTCACGAATACGATCATATAGAGATGACCGAGATACAACACAAGCCAATACCCGGCTGGGCTCCGAAATATCTAACCTCACTAGCCGATTGGCTAGCACCTGAACATCATAAGCAAATGGCCTCTCCTCAGCTGGAATATATGCCAAGCTCCCCATACTGACCGCCTTCCGGCTCAAAGCATCGGCCACCACATTGGCCTTCCCGGATGATATAATATAGTAATGTCATAATCCTTCAGCAACTCTAGCCATCTCCGCTGTCTCAAATTAAGGTCTTTTTGTTTGAACAAGTGCTGGAGACTACGATGGTCGGTATACACCTCACAAGACACACCGTACAAGTAGTACCTCCAAATCTTCAAGGCATGAACAATGGCGGCTAGCTCCAAGTCATGAACAGGATAGTTCTTCTCATGTGGCTTCAACTGCCGAGAAGCATAAGCAATTACCTTACCTTCCCGCATCAACACACAACCTATCCCCACTCTCGAGGCATCACAATAAACGGTATATGAACCTGAAGTTGATGGCAATACTAACACTGGAGCTGTGGTCAAAGCTGTCTTGAGCTTCTGAAAGCTCTCCTCGCACTCATCCGACCACACGAATGGTGCACCCTTCTGGGTTAATTTAGTCAATGAAGAAGCAATGGATGAAAATCCCTGAACAAACCGGCGATAATATCCCGCCAAGCCAAGAAAACTCCTGATCTCTGTAGCTGAGGACGGTCTAGGCCAACTCTGCACCGCCTCTATCTTTTTCCGATCAACCTGAATACCATCACGAGACACCACATGTCCCAGAAATGCTACGGACTCGAGCCAAAACTCGCACTTGGAGAATTTAGCATATAGCTTCTCCTCCCTCAATCTCTGCAACACAATACTCAAATGCTGAGCATGCTCCTCCCGACTACGGGAGTAGACTAGAATGTCATCAATGAACACAATCACAAATGAATCCAAATAAGGCCCGAACACACTGTTCATCAGATGCATAAATGCTGCTGGGGCGTTGGTCAGCCCAAACGACATCACAAGGAACTCATAATGACCATATCGGGTCCTGAATGCAGTCTTCATAATATCCGAGTCCCTGATCTTCAGCTGATGATAGCCTGAACGAAGATCGATCTTAGAAAACACCCTCGCACCCTGTAACCGATCAAACAAATCATCTATGCGCGGTAGAGGGTACTTGTTCTTCACTGTTCACTTTGTTCAATTGCCTATAATCAATACACATTCACATGGAACCATCTTTCTTTTTAACAAATAATACCGGCGCACCCCACGGAGACACACTAGGGTGGATGAAACCCTTATCCAGAAGCTCTTGAAGTTGCTCTTTCAGTTCTTTCAACTCGGCTGGTGCCATTCGATAAGGAGGAATGGATATGGGCTGAGTGCCCGGCACCAAGTCAATGCCAAAATCAATATCCCTGTCCGGCGGCATGCCCGGCAGGTCCGAGGGGAATACATCTAGGAAGTCCCTCACAACAGGTGCAGAATCAATGCTAGGAGACTCAGCTCCCACATCTCTCACAAAAGCTAAGTACGATAAACACCCTTTTTCAACCATCTTCCGAGCTTTTAGGAACGAAATAACACGGCTAGGGACGAAATCGGTCGAACCCCGCCACTCAATCTGAGAAATACCAGGAATGGCCAACGTAACTATCTTAGCATGACAGTCCAATATAGCATGATACGGAGACAACCAGTCCATACCCAATATAACATCAAAGTCCACCATACCCAACAATAACAAATCTGCCTGGGTCTCTAGACCCCCAATAGATATAACACAGGATCTATAGACATGATCCACAACAATCGTATCATCCACGGGGGTGGATACATGAACAGGTAAATCAAGACTACCACGAGGCGCACCCAAATGATGTGCAAAATAAGAGGACACGTAAGAATATGTGGACCCTGGATCAAATAGAACAGAGGCATCTCTGTGACAGACAGAAATGATACCTGTAATCACAGCATCGGAGGCAACCGCATCACGCCTGTCAAGAAGTGCATATAACCGTGCCTGGCCTCCACCAGATCTCTCCTCGCCCCTGGGGCGTCCACGAGAAGACTGACCTCCACCTCTACTAGACTGAGATGGTGCCGAAGAGGAGGGCTGATCCCTCTGCTGAGTCCTGCCCCTACGTAGTCGAGGGCAATGTCTCCTCATGTGGCCAAACTCACCACACTCATAACATGCACCTGGTGCTGGAGAAGTAGGTACTCTGGGCTGGGAGGGCACCAAGCGATGACTGACCCTGCTGAAACCCCCGTCGACCACGACCATAAGAACCTCCGCTCTGCTCTGGGCGGCCTGAATGAGAAGGTCTAGATGAGCGACCTCTGCTCTGCCGGGAATGCCCTCTAGATGGAGCACCACTGAAACTGCCCGAACCACGAGGCCTCTTGGCCTCCCGCTCCTCTCTCTCTCGGCGACGATCCGCCTCAATGGAGCGTGCCATATCAGCAACCCTGCTCAAACGATGATGACAGAACTCGCTCGCTGGTCATAAGAATACGGATAGAGTAGTTGAGGCCATCAATGAACCTCCTTATCCTCTCCCTATCAGTGGGGATCATCCATGTGGCATGCCTAGCCAACTGAGTGAATCTAAGCTCATACTGAGTCACAGACATGTCGCCCTGAATCAACCACTCGAACCGGCGACGTAGCTCCTCGCGACGAGACCGAGGTACATATTTCTCTAGAAAGAGAGTAGAGAACTGCTGCCATGTGAGAGGTGCTGCTCTTGCAGGCCTACGCCTCTCAAACTCCTCCCACCAATCAAATGCGGGACCGGTGAACTGAAATGTAGTAAATGAAACTCCGCCGGACTCAAGAATACCAGCCGTACGCGACATCTTTCGACACTTATCCAAGAAACCCCGGGAATCCTCGCCCTCAACGCCACCGAAATGGGGTGGCCGAAGTCTACCAAATCTCTCAAGACGACGCCGCTCGTCGTCGGGCATAACCTCAACCATATGCTCGGAGCTGGAGCTGGTGCAGTCGGAGGAATAACCGGTGCAACCACCGAGCGGGGACCGCCTCGGCGTCCGAAGTCCCCGAACAACCGGGTCGGTGCGTGCGAGCTGCAGGGTCCGCCGACCACCCCCGACCGAGATGTCGCTACGCGTAGCGGTAGCCGAAACTACCCGAGCCAAACCGGAACACACTGATAATATCTGAGCAAGAGTCTCCTGAAGACCAGGAATAGCAATAGATATAGTCCGGCCCTGAACTGGGGCTGCTGGAGCATCAACCACTGGGGGCTGCTCCTGAACTGGTACAACAGGCGGGTCAGCTGGCACTGCCTCAGCCGCCCTACCTCTACCTCTAGCACGACCGCGCCCACGGCCTCTAACAGGTGGCAATGGAGGTCGTCCACCTCGTCCCGATGCTCGCGTTCTCGCCATCTGCGAGAGAATAGAATATAGAAGTTCAGTTCTCAGAACAACAAGATCGCACGACACAGTTCAAGAAAAGTGAAGTTTTCCTAAAGGTTCGCAGCCTCCCGAGGATAAGTACAGGCGTCCCCGTACCGATCCACAAGACTCTACTAACCGGCTCAAGACTCACGAGGCCTAGTAAACCTAAGCTTTGATACCAACTTGTCACTACCCCAAATCCGGTCGTGATGGCGCCCAACACATTGCTAAGCCAGCCTGACCAATCCATATCAACCACGGAGCAAGAAGCTCTCTTTAACCCATTTAAGCAAAGTAATTGACGAAATAAAAGCAATACATGTAACGAAAACGGGGAACCAAGTCCCATAATACATCAACTCCCATAGACCAAAGGTCAAGAGTCATGAGCCTCTACTGAACATGAGTGTATAAAGGTTTACAAGATACCAAGTGCGGAAAGAAATGTCAATACAAAATCAAAAGACAATAGGAAGGAATGTCGGGTCCTGCGGACTCTGCAGCTACCTCGAATATCCACAAACGTCGCCTCGCACAGCTACTGGATCACTGCTGAGAGGTACCTGGATCTGCACACAAGGTGCAGGGAGTAAAATGAGTACCGCCAGACTCAGTGGTAATAAACAAGGGTAAGACAGCGCAGATAAGAAATCCGCAATAAAGCACTATGTAAAACTATAATCAGCTACCCTGTCATAGAATCAATATTCACTGTACCCGTACCAACAATACCAATAAATAGCATAACAGCTAGCGGATGTAGCTAAATGCAATGCAATGCATGATATGACCGCTACGGCGCGTAGCCCGACTCCAATTTTGGGTACCCGTGCTCACCGTGGGGGTTCAGACTCCGGAGGGGCTCCTACAGCCCAAGCACATCTCATAGAGATATTCCTGCGGCGTGCAGTCCGATCCAACATATATCTCGCTGCGGCGTGCAGCCCGATCCACTACTAGTCAGCTAATATGCAGATACAGCCTCGCAGGCTCAAAAATAGTTTTTGAAACTCTTTTATCATTTTTCAGTTGGAAAACAGTAATGTCAAGTTCCAGAGATTGGAATTGGCATGATAACAAAGATAGCTGCGGACTAGTAGTAAACTAGCATGTCTATATGATAAGACAATGATAACGATCCTCGCGGGATCCAATAACTGGCTCACGGCCCACATGTATACCCAACCGCCCAAGAAGGGGGTTCTACGGCTCAAGAGTGGCCATTATCACAATATATATATATGCAACCATCCGAGAAGGAGGTTCGACGGCTCTAGAATAGCCAATAATACAGTATCAATAGGTTGGACTAATATATAGTCTCCAGTTCATAATCGACCCCGCACTCTCAAGAGTGTGCGTGTCTCGCCGCAATACAGCGTCACAAAGTGGTATACCGGGGTTTCGAACCCGCTGGTCATCACCCACATCTATTACTCACCTCAATACGACGCGACGACTATTCCGCAATGCCCTTGCCACGAGAATCAAGCTCCGCACGTGTAGAATCTGATCAAATACAGTAGAAACACAACAAATTAGGCCAATGGGACGACACCCAAACAATATAACTCAATTTACATCAAAATCCCCAAAGTTGTCAAAACCCGACTTTCGGTACGCTTGTCGAAAAATCACGAAAGTCACATATTCGGAACCCTCATCTCAATACGAGTCTAAGCATATCAATTTTACCAAATTCGGACTCCATTTGCCCATTCAAAACCTTGATTTTCTAAAGTTCAAGCCTAGGGCTAAATCCTCCATAAATTACCCCAAATTCCTCCATTTTCATGATATAATTGCATAATATTACCAATACTAATCATAGTTTAAGTCCGTAGTTGATTACCTGATGATTTCCCTTGGATTTCTCTCCAAAATCGCCCAAATCGCCTCTAAAGCCGAGACCCAAAATGTGTGAAATGTTCTGAAATATTTCTAACTTCTGATACACTTACTTACAGCGATTTTCGCTTCTGCGGAATATTTTCCGCTCCTATGCACCCGTATCCGCGACCAAAGTGTCGCTTCAGCGGTTCCAGGCCTAGCCGGCCATTTCCGCTTCTGCGAACAAAGGGCCGCTTAAGCGGACCCGCTTCTGCGAAGAAGCTTCCGCTTCTGCGGACACATCCGCCTCTGCGCATAATTGACCGCTTCTGCGGTCTCGCCCAAACGGTAAGATGTCCGCTTCTGCGGACCATGTCCATTTCTCCCCGTCCGCTTCTGCGATCACTGGCTCGCACCAGCGACCCCGCTTCAGCGGATTGGCTTCCGCTTCTGCGGAAACAGCCGCTCCTGCGCATCTCGTCCGCTTCTGCGGACACGCTCCTGCGTCCAAAATTCCGCAGGAGCGGAAACAACAGAAGCAGGATCCCAACCTGCAATTCTTCCACAATTTCTCCCGTTTAACCATCCGAAAACACCCCGAGGCCCCCGGGACCTCATCCAAACACACCAACACATCTTAATACCTTATTCGAACTTGCTCCAATCCTCAAAACACGTCAAATAACACCAAAACCCATGATTCACATCAAATTCAAGCCTAAATTCCTTAAAACATTCCAAATTACACATTCAATCAAAAACCCGACCAAACGACGTCCGAATGACCTGAAATTTTGCAGGCACATCCAAAATCACCTAACGAAGCTACTGCAACCGTCGGAATTCCATTCCATCCCCCGGATCAAAATCTCACCTACCGTTCGGATTTCGCGAAAATTCAACCTTAGCCAATTCAAGCCTATTTCTACACCGGGCCTCCAAATTCAATTCCGATCGCTCCCCTAAGTCACAAATCACCTCCCGGAACTAACTGAATCATCAGAATCCGATTCCGAGCCCTCTAACAAAATAGTCAACTCCGGGTTGACTTTCCTTATTTAAGTTTCTTTCACAAAGGCTATATGCCTCATTTTCAATCCAATTCACTCCTAACTCACCCGATAGACTTTAACATTGATATAAAATCATAAAACATAAAATTTCAACATAACGGGGTGGTAATTCCCGTGACGACGGGCCGGGTCATCACATCATGTCACATGTATGATTTGCGAATGGGGTAATAGATGCATCTATGTTCGCAACATTCGACCCTCTGGCAGTACACCATTTAATTATTGTTGGATCAAGGCGTACGACCTCGGCATGATTTGCGCATGCTTGTAATGCTTTCTTGAAATTTGCAAAATTGATATTGCCTCCCTGGTCTGAGATAAATTAATAAACAATGTATTATGAATTTGGAGAGTTCTAATTATAAAAAAGGAACGTCTACGTATTTCTTGACTTACTTGAGTTACTGCCATTTTTAATCTATGATCATTCGTATTACTGACATATCATTATTGGTCCCCTAGTAAGTGTCAAAGTCGACCTTCCATCTCTACTTCTTCGAGATTAGACGGGATACTTACTGAGTACACGTTATTTTGTACCATACTACACTTGCTATGTATTTTTGTTGCACATGCATATGTATCTCTAGTGGTCTAGTGGGCATAGCGGCATGGTTGATAGGGAGACTTGGGTGAGCTAAACTTCTCGAGACGACCCGCAGCCAGCAGAGTCTTTTTCAGGTTACTGTATCTATTTTTTGTCCAACTTATATTTTGGAGTTATTGTACTATATTGTTTTCTAGAAATTGCTCTTGTACTTGTGACACCAGGTTCTTGGATGTCTATGAGATCATTCAATAATTTAAAATTATTAAAGGTATCATATTTATTTAGTGAAATTTATTCTGTATTGTTTAAATTTATAAAAGAAAGTGATTTCTGAAATATCTAAAATAAAAAATACTAGTTATTTGGTGTTGGCTTGCCTCACAATAGTTACTTCAGAAATATCTAAAAAAGTGTCAAATATATATCTTATTCTATTTATTCTTAAAGTTTCATAGATGAACACGACCAATCCCACAAAGAATTCAATATTTTAACCAATTATCTCTACATAAGTATTTTTGTTGCCTCGTTAAATTCTTTAATGATTGAGTTCATCAACTATTGCCGCGTAGAGGGATATGAATGTTGTCAGAGATAATCACATGTAGTGCAGTGGATAGGGCTGCTCCTCTCTTAATCAGATTTTTCGAGTTCGAGCCATAAATATTGAAAAATCCTTGGTAGAGAGCGCTACTCCCCGAATGGAACCTTATCTAGCGAGTCTCGAATATAGTCAGACTCTAATACAGATACCAAACACCGGGTACTAAATCCAAAAAAAGATCTTGCCAGAGATAAGTAATTATATTTGAGGAAACCAAAAAAAAAAAGAATCTTGCCAGAGATAAGTAATTATATTTACTTCATTGTATGAATCCTTTTTGAATGGAAAATTTCATGTGAAAAAACTATAATGGCTGATGATTTTGGTAAAAGAGATTGAGTTGGACCCAGACATTCAACTACTACTTCTCAATATACTAGTTGGGAGTAGCCCGGGCAAAGGCCGGGCCCAATAACCATAGTCAAATCGTAAAGTTTTGGATAATTTAGTATTTTTGAGTTTCATTATGTCTGCTACTATTAAAGTTGTAGATGGATACAAGGCTACTATCACAGACGATAGTTGGAGATATACAACAACTAAATTGTCAGTATTAATTTGGACAAAGTATTAAGCAAGAAAAAAAAAAGGGAGCTTTGGCATCATCCTCAAGCCAGTAATTATTATGTCATTACATATAATTGCATATCCAAACTCAAAAAATCTTCAACCTAAAAGAGTTGGTTGCATATGAGCTAGTGTTAATATAGAGTTAAACCCCTCAAAACCTGTCTGTATGGATATATAAATCTTTACTCTCGCTGGAGTCTACTTATATTCTGCAATGTCCCTAAAATTACATAAACTAATTTAATCGCTTCCGATAAAATTATATAATAAAAAAATGATATAGAGCAGCACTTATAGGTGTAATAACTTCTTTTAGCTTTGAATGCACACGCAATTCAGTGACTCCTAAACATAAATGTGACTAAGGAAGAAGTATAGCCAAATCAAGCTCACTAAATATGCATGAAACCAAAATAAGTATTGAAATTCATATTAACAATAAGTCATGAGAAAAAATGGCTATTGCAAGAGGGGTATGGGATAAAACCAAAACATGTCTGGTTCTTTCTCTGTAATTTCATAACTCTTTTTAGGCATCTATCTTACAACGTATCTATTTCGAGTAACATCTATAAGTACTAACATATATATATATATATATATATATATATATATATATATATATATATATATATCGGCCCCTGACTCTAGATTTATTCAAAATGGACTAATGCAAGCAACATCATCCAGATGAATTAAGTTGCATGAAGTTTCTTTTGCTGCAATATTGTCACAAGGTAACATGAGTAGCAGAAAATAATAACAATATAGAAATTACTTTCTTTGTTTCATTTTAAGTGGCATATTTTTAATTTTAATCGATTTAAAAAGTTTGATGTATATTTTTCTTTAATCATTTCTTATTTCTTTCAAATATATGCAAAATAAATAAGTTACTTACATTTTCTATAGATAAACTTATTGTCAATTATAGAAGAATTAACTATTTATAAAATAAATTGTTATACATTACAATGTAATTATATTATTTTAACTAGTTAAAACCAAGTGTAATATACGTATACATCTAATTAACGTAAAATATTGAAACCCTAATAAACGAAAATAATGTCTAGAATATTACTTGAACTTACTAATCTAGGAAATTATACTTGAGTCGAGGGTTTATCTGAAATAGTCTTACCTAGACAAGTATGAATAAGATTTGCGCACAAACTATCCTCTTCATACCCCGCTTATGGATCTATGTTGAGTATGTTATTATTGTTGTTCAACGTTAGTAGAAAAACATCATTTCAAATAATTAAGATTATCAACTATTCATAATATGTGACCTTTTAACCTCTTTATTAGTCACCCTCATTGTCAAAATAAGACTTATGCAAAGAAACTTATTAGTGGTCCACATGTCAAAGTAAAATGGGCCCCACAGATATAAAGAATGTTGAATTATGGTGTCTTAAAGGGCTAAATTATCTGCACAACAAAATAAAATCACAGAAGCTACAGTAACACATTATATGGACCAATAGGAATAATGAGTTTAGATACAATTATGAAATTGCCCTCTCCAGGAAGCAGGCATGTTGATGACACAGGCTCCTCACTCTCCCTTCTAATATAAGAGAATTCTTTGCATGATGTGGAATAATCATTATTTTCTAAGCTAAAAGAAGTTAATATAGTAAAAGATCAAAATTCGCAAAGAAAAAAAATATCGAAGACTTGTTTAGAGCTAGGTGTTAATTGATATTCACTAGCCTTATTTTCAAGTCATTACACAAGTGATGATTTATGAATTGCAACTGTTCATGAATTTACATTGATGATGTTTCAATCTGGTCCAATATTCAAAGGCGCATTCTTTTATCTTTGCGAAAGTGATTTTCTTTTCTAACATGTTGGAAAAAGTTCATGTAGTATTTTTTATTAATTGAAGAAATAAAGCATTTATATTTTTCTTGCAAGGAAAAAAAAAACGTCATGCCTTATTTGTGTCTCCACAATAAAGTTAAGAATAAATAGCTGTCTGACTAAATTTTAAAAGAAAGTCAAAATATTCAAAAAGATAACAGCATGTCTTATTTGTGTCTCCACAATAAAGTTAAGAATAAATAGCAGTCTAACTAAAGAAAAAAAAAGTTAAAATACTCAAGGTTTAAGTGTTCTTGTTGAAAGTTTAATTAAAAAAATTATGATAACTTAAGTAATTAAATTATAAAATAGTAATCATTTGAAGTTATTTACCTTATTTAAGTTAAATAATTTATTTATAATGTTTCTTTATTGTACGTAAGCATACCTAGGAACATGAAAAAATTTTTTTGATAAAGCAATTTCAAACTTCATTCAATATACATTTTCCTCCCAAATTAGATATATAAACTATTATATATACATCAATTTTTTATAACTATTATCATGTAAAATATGTTGGACTTTAAGCCATTGGACTTTAAAGTAGAAGAAGTGTGAATTAGAAATGGAGGGAAATAAAATGGAGGGAAAATGAAAATTTGAAGAAGTGAACTTTTATCTTGCACGTTGTCCCTTATTGGTGAGAGACAATCATATTTGCGTGCTTATATATAGAATTATTTCTTAAAGCTCTTAAAAGGAGTTGAAGAGTATGAACCCTCGCGCCATCGTCGTCGCTCGCTCGGCTTCGGATTCAGATCGATAAGATTATTTCTGGACAAAATTTATTTAAATATTTAAAAATTAATTAAATGCCAAATCACTGCTGAAAATACACCAGAACCTTGCTGAAGGTTCAGAGGGCCTCTCTGGCCGCGGTTTTGTCGCGACCGCAATAGACAGATGTAGAGAGTCTCTCTGACCGCGGCTATGCCACGACCGCGGTTCTACCGTGACTGTGGTTCTTCCGCGACCGCGGTAGAACCGCGGAAGGCAGCGTATTCTTCTGAAAAGACACATTTCCAGACACATCTTCTGATAATTACCTATAAATTCTGAGGTATGGCTCCATTTTCTACACACGAAAAACACTCCAGAACTCCTTTCTTTCTGAATATACTGCATCATAATTTGTAGCCTCTCTCTCTCTCTCTCAAATTCGTAAGTGTGATATTGCTCCATTCTTTTAGTTCGTTGGTTTCCGGTAGTTTGTATTGCCACTGTTGCAGGAAGGTTTATTCCGTTTTATCCTGGGAAGTTTTAATCCATTACTTTGGCAATGTGTGAGGGGGTTAAATTCCTTAAGGACACACAAAAAACTTGTGGACTCGAAATATTTCTGATTCTCTACTATTTTCCAGATTTCTTTAATTTTTCTAACAGTTTTTCTGAATTTCGGTATAACACAGTAACACTCACAAGATTAAGAAATTTTATTATTATCGTTTTTGTATTGATTATATATATTAAACTGTTTTTTATATACTTTATTGGAGACTAAAAGCCTTGTTGCTTTCTACTCCAATAATTATTTCTGTCCGATTTAAAGTACATAAAAACTTTACCGGAATAATAAACATACAGATTTGAAGTATATAAAAACTTCACCATTGTTGTGTGTTGTATATTTGGTTTGGTATTCAGTTTGAAGATATCAAAACTTCACTGATTTAACAAAGTTCTATATTGTTTTCAACTTTACAGAAATATGACGAACGAAAACCAAACTAATGGAAGTGTTGCGGGAACGGGTGCTACTATTATGAGTGTCGCTGTCTCGTCAAGTTGTTCTACTCCTGCTCATGCTATGGCACCGGCAGAAAAACTCGGAAAGTTTTTTGGTATTGACATTAAAAGCTGGCAAATGAAGATGCTCTTCTATCTTACTACGTTGAGTTTGCAACGTTTCATCAAGGAGGATCCTCCGGTCATGGCTGAAAATACTTCGGATGATGAACGACTTGTTGTAACTGAAGCATGGAAACATTCTAATTTCCTGTGAAAAATTTATATTTTGAGTTGTTTGGAAGATGACGTGTACAATGTCTATAATGTCATGGAAACTTCAAAAACGTTATGGAATGCGCTTGAGAAGAAGTACAAGAATGAGAATGCAGGACTTAAGAAGTTCGTGGCTACAAGGTTCTGGGATTTCAAGATGATTGACACTAGGTCGATCATAACTCAAGTCCAAGAACTACAAGTCATTGTACATGACCTCCTTGCTGAAGGTATGACCCAAATAAATAATTTTATTAATAATATTTATCTTATAATTAATTATGAATATGTTACTGAAGGTATGGTCATAAATGAAGCCTTTCAAGTCGATGCTTTCATTGAGAATTTACCTCCGCTGTGGAAGGATTTTAAGAACTATCTTCAACACAAGCGGAAGAAAATAACACTAGTTCATTGTTCGTTTAAGGATAGAAGAAGACAACAAAAATGTTGAAAAGAAGTCACGTGGAAACTCGACAATTGTGGGGGAAAACATTGTTGAGGAGGCACCACAAAATAAGAAGAGGAAGAAAGCTTCTAGACCAAAGAATTACCCAAGCAAGAAGAAGTTCACTGGTAATTGCCACAACTGTGGAAAAACTGGGCATAAAGCAATGGATTGTCGTGCGCCAAAGAATGATAAGAAGAAAATGAATCAAGCCAACATGGTTGAAGATGAAATGGAAGACTTGTGTGCCATGTTGTCTGAATGCAACTTGGTAGGAAGTGGATGTCGTGCGCCAAAGAATGATAAGACGAAAAAGAATCAAGACAATATGGTTGAAGATGAAATGGAAGACTTGCGTGCCATATTATCTTAATGCAACTTGGTAGGAAATTCGAAAGAACAGTGGATAGATTCTGGAGCCACTCGTCATGTTTGTGCTAACATGGAGTTATTTTCTTCTTATTCCCCCGCAGGTTCCGACGAGACAATCTTCATGGGAAATTCATCTACGGCCAAAATTGAAGGAGTTGGAAAGATTGTGTTGAACATGACGTTAGAAAAAATAGTGACTCTAAACCAAGTCCTCCATGTTCAAGAAATTTGCAAGAATCTTGTGTCTTCCTCATTTCTTGAAGAATGGATTCAAATATATTTTTGTTTCTAATAATGTTGTACTAAGTAAGAACGATTTGTGTGTAGGAAAATGTTACCTAAATGAGGGCCATTTTAAGCTAAATGTAATAGTCGTTCCTATCAACAAAGTGAATGCTTCTTATTACTTGCTTGAGTCAAACACTTTATGGCATTCACGTTTAGGTAACGTAAACTTCAAAACATTGCGAAAGATGATAAATCTAGAAGTATTGGCAAAATTTGATTGCATTAATTCCAAATGTAAAATATGTATGTGACGACCCAATGGGTCATCACTTATATTATTAATCATTTCGAGCTTCGAGCATGTAGCCAGAAAGATTTTTTGTGATAGAAAATATGAATTCTATGAGAAATTTGGATAAAAATGATATTAATATTGATATGGTTGACTTCGGTCAACATTTTTGGTAAACGGATCCGGACCCGAGATTGGATGGTCCCGGGAGGTCCGTAGGAAAATATGGGACTTGGACATGCGTCCGGAGTCGAATTCGAGGCCTAGAGCCCAAGTTATGAATTTTTCTATGAAATTGTTTTTGATGTAATTGTTAAAGGAAATGAATTAATTGACCTTGGTATCGGGCTCGTATTTTGGTTCCGACGCCCGGTACAAGTCTTAAATATTATATATGTGATTTCTGTAAAGTTTGGTGACATTCGGATGTCGTTTGAGATGTTTTGGACCTTGAGTTCCAAGTTTGAAAGTTTTGAAAACCAAAAGTATGAAAATCATGAATTTGAGGCTTGATTTGATGAAAATGATGTGATATTGGCGATGTGATCGCACGAACAAGTTCATAATGTGTTTTTGAGGTTGTGTACATGTTTCGTTTGGAGCCCGGGGGGCTCGGGTAAAGATTTGATAGGCCGTTGGATTAAATTCTGAAATTTTGCACTGCTGGTTTTTGACCCAGCTGTTGGCTTCGCAATTGCGAAGCATTTCTCGCAATTGCGAAGGGGACTGATCAAGGCAGGGCTCGCAAATGCGAACCCTAATCGCAAATGCGAAACCCCTCATGCCCAGCCTTGTTCGCAAATGCGAACAATTGTTCGCAAATGCGAACGTCCCCAAGGCCTGCCTATGTTCGCAAATGCGAACACAGTTCGCAAATGCGAACACTACCCTATACTGCCTTGGTTCGCAAATGCAAACCATTGTTCGCAAATGCGAACACTGCCCTATACAGCCTATGTTGGCAAATACGAACATTAGTTCGCAAATGCGAACACTCCCTTTATCTGCCAGTGTTCGCAAATGCGAACAAATGTTCGCAAATGCGAACTTCCCAGCCTTAGCTTATTTTTCAAACTGCAGAAAATGGTCGGGGTTCGCAATTGCGAACCCATGTTCGCAAATACGAACACAGAGACCTGTAAAACACGATTTTCAGTTCATTTCTTCACTTTTTACAAAACAAAAACACCCATTTGCGATTCTTCACGGATTCCTTCTTCATCAAAACAATTGTAAGTCACTTTTTACTTAATTCTTTCAATTCCTAACATCATTAAACATGTTTTTCATTAGAAATCAAAGGTTTTCATGGTAGAATTTCTTGTTTTTGTTAGAATATAGGGTTTTTCATAAATTGGGAAATTGGACCTCGAATTGAGGTCCGATTTTGAAACAAATCATATACATGAACTTGTGGGGGGATGGGTAACCGGATTTTGGTCCTAACCCCGAGTTCCGACCATGTGGGCCCCCGGGGTTGAAATTCACTATTCCGGGCAGAATGTTGTAAAAGTTGTATTTGGTCTTAAGAATTAGTTTGTTGAGTAGCATTGATGATATTAAATCAACTGTGTATAGATACGATTGGATTGGAGACAAATTTGAAAGAAAAAGACATTGCCACAAATTGAATTGTTCATAAGCATTCGAGGTAAGTGTTTGTTCTATCCTAGCTTGAGGGAATAGGATTATGTGTTATGTGTTATGTGATCGAGTGCGGTGTATGGGTCGTGGTGACGAGCATCCATACACTGGCGTCTAGTATGACCGTGAGTCGTTGAAAAATGATTATTTTGAGATATATTACAGATGAATTGTTATTGTTCTCCTTTGTTGGGACTTGTTGTGAAGATGATTATTGATTGCCCTTGTTGGGACAGTTTATGAATTACTGCTTCTTTCTTTGCCCTTAACTGTGATTGTTATTTGGGTGAGGAAGAGTGATAATGCACGAAGGGTGATGTCGTGCCATGTTTATTTATTTATGCACGAAGGTTAATACCGTGCCATGTTTTATTGATTATGCACGAAGGATCATGCAGTGCCCTGCCCTGTTATTGAACCATGTACGAAGGATCATGCCGTACTATGGATGTGAGGATGAGAGTAAAAGCACGAAGGGTGATGCCGTGTACTTTATTTGCTTATTTGGTGAGGATGAGAGTAAAAGCACGAAGGGTGATGTCGTGCAATTGTTTGCTATTCCTTGACTTGATATTACATGTGTTTCCATTATACTTTGTTTTCCTTGTGAACTTATTAACTGTTGTTAATTGTTGAATTCTTTGAGATATCCCTTATTGTGTTATTACTTGGTTATTTCTTGTTATTTTGTGGTATACATATATATTGAATTGCACAGGTTTATGTGGGTGTCTGGTCCTAGGCTTGTCACTACTTCGCCGGGATAGGCCAGGCACTTACCGGCACATGGGGTCGGTGTGCTGATACTACACTTCTGTGCATTTTTGCACAGGTCCAGGTTACGATCAGGAGCATCAGCAGTAAATCGATTGCGTGGGAGTTGATTACATTTGAGACAGAGGTAGCTTGCAGACGTCCGCAGGCCCGGCGTCTCTCTCTCTTTATTTATGTTACTAGCTGTAGTCTCTTTGTTCCGAGACAAACAGAATTATGTTATATTTCTTTCAAACTCTTATTTGTAGTATTCAGTAGTGGTTCGTGAGTTGGTGACTCCACGTCTTGGGTAGAGGATTTCAGTATGATTTTCAACTTGTAATTAGTTATTTCTATTTCGATAAAGTATTCCGCATTATTTAATTAAAATTGTGTTAAAAACAGGATAGTATGAATACGGTGGCTTGCCTAGCTACCACGAGTAGGCGCCATCACGATCCCGATGTTGGGGGAAAATCCGGGTCGTGACAAGTTGGTATCAGAGCTCTAGGTTACATAGGTCTCACCACTCACGAACAAGCTTAGTAGAGTTTGAGAGGTAGGTACGGAGACGTCCGTACTTGTCCTCCAGAGTCTATTGAGTTAGGAAAGAGTCTCTCATTTGTTCTTTCTTGTCGTGCGATTTGTTCCTCAATTACTGATTGAATGTCTATTCTGTCCTTTCGCAGATGGTGAGGACACGCGCTTCTTCGTCCGTTGATGTCACGCCCCAAATCGAGGACATGACCGGCGCCTGACCGGGTTGCCCCAGTCAAGCGGACCTGGGTGCCTTTCATTCCCACGCGTTACCCCCGTGTTGATTGTTTCTCATTAACCAAATATCTTACTAACCATGAATGATTTCACATTAAACAATTAAAACCATACAAGTGATTCATTAACAAGTTTGCAGTTTTTACAACGCCCGACATAATATAATGTATACATAATACTGGAGTCCCACAGTTTACATGTCTACAGAGCCTCTAGGATACAAAAAAAGGGGATACAATACTTGCCGGTAACAAGGCTCCGGCTATACCTTACAAAACCAAAATGAAATCTAAACAAAAGTGGCATGAACCACACAGGGCCCCGAGGAAGAAAAGGCTCACCAAAACGGGCAGTGGAAGGAGAAGGATACTACTGCCGATGAGCTGAAGTGCCTGCTACTGATCCACCTACAATCATAACACGAATGTAGCGCCCCCGGCAAAAGGGACGTCAGTACACTTAAATTGTACTGGTATGTATGGACAAACTTTGTCCCAAGTAAACTTCAAGCCATTAAATTACATTAAAACTAATCAAGCCAACCAACCATGTTTTCCACCTTTTACTCATTTCAGATAAGCCTCAACATAAGCACATTCAAGGTCAACAAATAGAACAACAACCAATCAACAACATAAATTGCAAGTAGTCAAACATAGGGGCAATCAGTGCCCCACAGGTTGCAAACTCTCCTGCTGTCTCCTTTCACAATTTCACATTATTGATTTTTGTATCAATTTTCGATAGCGATTTCGATCGCTTTCCATCCTTATTGCCCCTGACCACCCTTATTACCTCGGCCACCCTTATCACCCCGACCCACACCTTATTTCCTCACGTTGTGGCGCGCAACACGACCCCGCCTTACAGTTTAAAACACAACAATTTCAAACAGCAGATAAGGTACTACACATAATTTCAACAAGTTCAAATAAGCAACTTGCACATTGTTTCATGTTCTCAATTATTTATCAATTCAATATCACAACCATGTTACAATATTTCCACAATTCAAGTGTTTCATCTCTTTCCACAATAAACCAATTCTCAAGTGTTTCGTTTGTTTTCCACAAGGTGCCATATAGGCCATCATAGTCATTATTCACAATTCTTTTGCCAAATTAAACTCTCATTTTACATCACTCATAGCTCAACAACAAACTTTGAATATCCAACAACAACATCAAGAATTTCACACAATTTGTCAATTTAACACGAAACAAACAAACTTCACACACATAGGCGATTTCACAAGAATCAAAATTAGCCATACATACCTGGTGATGATTTTTCTTCCTACTTTATGCTTACCCAAGATATCCTACTCTTGCCAACCTTGTTCTTGAAGACTCTTACTTCTACTCACTTCTTTTTACTAGAAATCAAGTTCAATAATCATGCATGAGTGTAAAAATTCTATTTTCAAAAGCTATTATATGCAAACCTCTCTTTACCCAATTTAAAACTGAAACTCAAAGAAAATAGTTAGGGTTTGTACCTTGAAAAGATTGGGGAAGTTGAATCCTTGCCCTATGATCCATTGGAATTAAGATGATTGGAACAATCTTTGAAGATGAAAGATTTCTCTCTCTAAAAACCCTTTCTTCTCTCTCTAATTTTGGTAAGATGATATGATAAAATGAAGAAGAAGTGTGTTATATTAAAGAAGAGATCGGGTCAAAATGTTACAAAAATCCGGGCCGGGGTCAATTATGCGGTGCACTATGCGACCGCAGAATCAACATGCGGTCCGCATAGTGACCGCAGAATTGCCCCAAATTTTACACAGGTTCTGTTAAGGAATGCGGCCAGAATGCGGTCCGCATGCTTGATCCGCGGTCGCAAAGTGCACCGCAGATTTGACATGCGATCGCATATCGACCGCACTTTTGACACGATTTTTGGGAAACTCTCTGGAACGTTTTGCGGCAAGAATGCGGTCCGCATGTCAGGTTTGCGGTCGCATTCTTGACCGCATATTTGACACTTTTCGGAAAAATTAATTCTCTACATTTTTGAAACTTAAATCACTACCAAGGGTCCGAACCACGGCGAGCAAGCTCGCCGCGAAGAATTCTACGCATTCCTAACACATTATTCGGACCATGACACCATAGCTACTAGGTTTTATGCACAAATATTTTACGGGGCCTTACAGCTGACCAGCAGCCCGAGCCCCAGGCAGCTCCTATGAGGGGTAGGGGCCAAGGCCGTATCAGAGGCCGTGGTAGGGGTAGAGCTCAGCCCCTGGCAGCTACCCAACAGGTGGAGCCTCATATTGAGATTGACGAGGAGGTTCCGGTTCCAGCAGCTCCAGTGGGCCCAGCTCAGGTCCCAGGAGAGGCTTTATTTACCCCGGATCTCCGGGATGCTTTGGTCAGAATAGCGGGATTTATGGACAGCATTGCCAGAGCGGGTTTATTATCAGTTGCACCAGCCGCTTCTCAGGCTGGAGGAGGGGCCTAGACCCCTATTGCTCGTACTCCGAAGCCAGTAGCTCCTCAGCCTCAGGCACCAGTGGTTCAGCCAGCTGTGGCCACTCAGTCAGGTACTACAGCTCATGCAGGTGATGGAGCGGCCATGACTTCTGATTCGTTGTGGAGGCTTGATCGGTTCTCCAAGCTATTTACCACTACATTCAGTGGAGCCACATCAGAGGATCCTCAGGACTTCTTATTCAGTTGCCATGAGATTCTCAAGACTATGGGGATCGTGGAGTCAAATGGAGTTGACTTCTATACATTCAGACTTGCAGGATCCGCCAAGACTTGGTGGAGAGATTATTGCTTGACTCGACCAGCAGGGTCCCCAGCTTTATCATGGGATCAATTTGCGGAACTATTTTTGGAGAAGTTTCTCCCTGCTACTCAGCGGGATGTACTTCAGAGGCAGTTTGAGCACCTCCATCGGGGCACTATGACGGTCACATAGTATGAGACGAGATTTGTTGATTTGGCTCGTCATGCAGTGGTGATACTTCCCACAGAGCGGGAGAGGGTCCGCAGGTTTATAGATGGGCTTAATCAGCCAATTAGACTCCAGATGGCTATGGGCGTGGGGAGTGACATATCATTTCAGGAGGCAGCCAATGCAGCACGCAGAGTTGAGATGGCTCTCGCTAGAGGAGGCGGTTATTCTTCGGATAAGAGGCCTCGTCATTCGGGTAGGTTTGGTGCTTCTTCCTCTGGTAGCAGAGAATCCTTTGATAGAGGCCAGTCCTCCAGGCCTTTTCATTCCGCCCTTCAGGCTTCACAGGGGGGACCAGGTGATCGAGGTTTTCGTGGGCATTATTCAGACCAGCCTCCTATTAATGCTGAGCCTCTTTAGAGTGTTCGTGGAGGCCATTCAGGTCGTCAGGGCCAGTAGCCCTATCAGTCTAAGAGTTGCTACGGTTGTGGTGACCCAGGTCATTTTATCAGGAATTGCCCTTTAGCAGCGGGCAACTCTCAGCGGCGAGGTCCTCGTCCTATGATTCAGGCCCCAGCTGACCCTCAGCCTGCCCAGCCAGCCACTGGCGGGGGTAGAGATTATAGAGGTGGAGGTCAAGACCGTAGAGGTGGAGATCGTCCAGCGAGAGGAGAGGTCAGCCGGTTGATGGTCGTCCTAGAGACGCAGCTCAGAGGGGAGGTGCAGGATCCCCGATTCTATGCTTTACCAGCCAGGCCATAGGCAGAGGCATCGGATGGCGTGATTACAGGTACTATTCTTGTGTGTGGCAGAGGTGCTTCAGTATTATTTGACCCTGGATCTACATATTCCTATGTGTCTTCCTACTTCGCACCGTATTTGGCCGTGCCCAGCTATGCTCTGGATATTCCAGTTTATGTGGCTACACTAGTGGGTGACTCCATTGTAGTCGATCGGGTGCATCGTTCGTGCGTAGTTATATTTGGGGGTCTTGAGACCCGTGTTGATCTGTTACTTTTGGATATGGTAGATTTTGATGTCATATTGGGGATGGACTGGTTGTCCCCATACCATGCTATTCTTGATTGCCATGCTAAGACGGTGACCTTAGCCTTGCCGGAATCACCCCGACTAGAGTGGAAAGGTACCTCAAGCCACTCCGTTCGCACTGTCATTTCCTATGTTAAGGCTCGACGTATGGTCGAGAAGGGGTGTCTAGCTTATTTGTCGTATGTTCGTGATTCCAATGCGGAAATTCCTTTTATTGATTCAGTTCCTATTGTACGAGAGTTTCCCGAGGTTTTTCCTTCAGACCTTCCAGGCATGCCACCCAACAGAGATATTGATTTCTGTATTGATCTGGCACGGGCACTCAGCCCATCTCTATTCCACCCTATCGTATGGCCCCGCCGGAGCTAAAAGTGTTGAAAGATCAGTTGCAGGACCTTCTTGAGAAAGGCTTTATCAGGCCCAGTGTTTCCCCCTGGGGAGCACCTGTATTATTTTTAAAGAAGAAAGATGGCTCGATGCGGATGTGTATTGATTACCGGCAATTAAACAAAGTGACAATAAAGAATAAGTATCCACTGCCAAGGATTGATGATTTGTTTGACCAGCTCCAGGGAGCGAGGGTATTTTCTAAGATAGACTTGAGGTCAGGCTACCATCAGCTAAAGATTAGGGCAGCTGACATTTCTAAGACAGCCTTTCGTTCTAGATAAGGGCATTATGAGTTCTTGGTCATGTCCTTCGGGTTGACCAATGCCCCAGCACAGCATTCATGGAGTTGATGAATCGGGTATTCGGGCCTTACTTAGATTTGTTCGTGATAGTCTTTATAGATGACATCCTGGTGTACTCCCGCAGCCAGGAAGAGCACGAGCAGCACCTCAGAGTGGTTCTTCAGACTCTGAAAGATAACCAGCTATATGCCAAATTTTCTAAATGTAAGTTCTGGCTGAGTTCGGTAGCATTTCTGGGTCACATTGTATCAGTGGAAGGTATTCAGGTAGACCCAAAGAAGATTGAGGCAGTCCAGAATTGGCCTCGACCAGCTTCAGTGACTGAGATTCGGAGTTTCTTGGGATTAGCAGGTTACTACCGTCGATTTGTAGAGGGGTTTTCTTCTATTGCAGCCCCGATGACCAGGTTGACCCAGAAGGGTGTCCAGTTCCAGTGGTCAGAGGAGTGTGAGGCGAGCTTTCAGAAGCTCAAGACAGCCTTGACCACCGCACCAGTGTTGATACTACCTACGGGTGCAGGGCCTTATACAGTTTATTGTGATGCATCCCGTACGTGGCTTGGAGCGGTATTGATGCAGGATGGTAAGGTTATTGCTTACGCTTCGAGACAGTTGAAAATCCATGAGAAGAATTATCCAGTTCATGATCTTGAGTTAGCAGCAGTGGTTCATGCCTTAAAGATCCGGAGGCATTATCTATATGGTGTGACATGTGAGGTGTACACTGATCACAAAAGCCTACAGTACTTGTTCAAGCAGAAAGAGTTGAATTGACGACAGCGGAGGTGGTTAGAGTTGCTAAAAGACTATGATGTTACTATCTTATATCACCCAGGGTAAGGCCAATGTGGTGGCCGATGCATTGAGTAGAAAGTATGCCAGCATGGGTAGTCTTGCATACATTCCGGTCAGTCGGAGACCATTAGCTCTAGATGTCCAGGCCTTAGCCAACCGGTTCGTGAGATTAGACATTTCTGAGCCTAGCAGGGTGTTAGCCCGCACGGTCGCTCGTTCTTCTTTATTAGAGCGTATCCGTGAGAGGCAATTTGATGATCCTCATTTGCGTGAGTTGAGAGATACAGTACAGCGGGGAGGTGCCACACAGGTAAATCTAGATGATGATGGGGTATTGAAATTGCAGGGTTGAGTTTGTGTGCCCAATGTCGAAGGGATTCGAGAGTTGATCTTAGTAGAGGCCCACAGTTCGCGGTATTCTATTCACCCAGGCGCCGCGAAGATGTACCAGGACTTACGGCAACACTATTGGTGGTGCAGAATGAAGAAAGATATCATTGCGTATGTCGCTCGGTGTCTAAATTGTCAGCGGGTGAAATATGAGCACCGGAGACCTGGTGGTGTATTCCGGAGGATTGAAATTCCCGAGTGGAAATGGGAGCGGATCACTATGGACTTCGTTACTGGACTTCCTTTGACTCGGAAGAAATTTGATGTTATTTGGGTCATTATGGATAGGCTGACCAAATCAGCACACTTAATTCTAGTATCTGTCTCCTGCTCGTCGGAGAGGTTAGCGGAGGTTTACATTAGGGAGATTGTTCGTCTCCATGGGGTGCCAGTATCTATTATCTCCGATCGGGGAACGCAGTTTACCTCGCGGTTCTGGAGAGCGGTCCAGCAGGAGTTAGGCGCCCAGGTTCAGTTGAGTACAACATTTCATCCTCAGACGGATGGCCAGTCCGAGAGGACTATTCAGATTCTAGAGGACATGCTTCGAGCTCGTGTTATTGATTTCGGAGGCTCGTGGGACCAGTTTCTGCCATTAGCAGAGTTCGCGTACAATAACAGTTACCAGTCTAGCATCCAGATGGCTCCGTATGAGGCATTGTATGGTAGGCGATATCGATCACCAGTTGGATGGTTTGAACCGGGAGAGGCTCGGTTGTTGGGTACAGACTTAGTCTAGGAGGCCTTGGATAAGGTCAAGACTATTCAAGAGAGATTGCGTTCAGCTCAGTCCAGGCAGAAGACTTATGCGGATCGTAAAGTTTGAGATGTGGATTTCATGGTTGGTGAACGAGTATTGCTCCGAGTGTCGCCTATGAAGGGCGTGATGAGTTCGGGAAGAAGGGCAAGCTCAGCCCTAGGTATATTGGTCCA
This sequence comes from Nicotiana noctiflora, assembly GCA_032618575.1. Lineage (NCBI taxonomy): Eukaryota > Viridiplantae > Streptophyta > Magnoliopsida > Solanales > Solanaceae > Nicotiana > Nicotiana noctiflora. The sequence goes on along the minus strand of JASVEL010002696.1, from coordinate 160,291 downwards.
TTTGAGATTCTAGACAGAGTGGGAGGGGTGGCTTACAGATTAGCTTTGCCGCCTAGCTTATCAGCCGTGCATCCAGTTTTTCATGTATCTATGCTTCGGAGATACCACGGCGATCCCACACATGTGTTAGACTTCGATACTGTCCAATTGGACAATGATCTATCTTACGAGGAGGAGCCGGTGGCCATTCTAGACCGGCAGGTTCGACAATTGAGGTCGAAGAGTTATCCTTCTGTGCGTGTTCAGTGGAGAGGTCAGCCTCCTGAGGCATCGACCTGGGAGTCCGAGTCTGATATGCGGAGCCGCTACCCACACTTGTTTCTTGACTCAGGTACTTCTTTCTTTTGTCCGTTCCAGGACGAACGGTTGTTTTAGAGGTGGAGATTGTGACGACCCAAAGGGTCATCACTTATATTATTAATCATTTCGAGCTTCTGAGGTCTTGAAAACCTCATTCTATGTTGCCTCGGTTTACGTGCACGATCCGAGCATGTAGCCGGAAAGATTTTTGTGATAGAAAATATGAATTCTATGAGAAATTTGGATAAAAATGATATTAATATTGATATGGTTGACTTCGGTCAACATTTTTGGTAAACGGATCCGGACCCGAGATTGGATGGTCCCGAGAGGTCCGTAGGAAAATATGGGACTTGGACATGCGTCCGGAGTCGAATTCGAGGCCTAGAGCCCAAGTTATGAATTTTTCTATGAAATTGTTTTTGATGTAATTGTTAAAGGAAATGAATTAATTGACCTTGGTATCGGGTTCGTATTTTGGTTCCGACGCCCGGTAAGAGTCTTAAATATTATATATGTGATTTCTGTAAAGTTTGGTGACATTCGGATGTCGTTTGAGATGTTTTGGACCTTGAGTTCCAAGTTTGAAAGTTTTGAAAACCAAAAGTATGAAAATCATGAATTGAGGCTTGATTTGATGAAAATGATGTGATATTGGCGATGTGATCGCACGAACAAGTTCATAATGTGTTTTTGAGGTTGTGTACATGTTTGGTTTGGAGCCGGGGGCTCGGGTAAAGATTTGATAGGCCGTTGGATTAAATTCTGAAATGTTGCACTGCTGGTTTTTCACCCAGCTGTTGGCTTCGCAATTGCGAAGTATTTCTCGCAATTGCGAAGGGGGCAGTACAAGGCAAGGCTCGCAAATGCGAACCCTGATCGCAAATGCAAAACCCCTCATGCCCAGCCTTGTTCGCAAATGCGAACAATTGTTCGCAAATGCGAACGTCCCCAGGCCTGCCTATGTTCGCAAATGCGAACACAGTTCGCAAATGCGAACACTGCCCTATATTGCCTTGGTTCGCAAATGCGAACCATTGTTCGCAAATGCGAACACTGCCCTATACAGCCTATGTTCGCAAATGCGAACATTAGTTCGCAAATGCGAACACTCCCTTTGTCTGCCAGTGTTCGCAAATGCGAACAAATGTTCGCAAATGCGAACTTCCCAGCTTTAGCTTATTTTTCAAACTCCAGAAAATGGTTGGGGTTCGCAATTGCGAACCCATGTTCGCAAATGCGAACACAGAGACCTGTAAAACACGATTTTTAGTTCATTTCTTCACTTTTTACAAAACAAAAACACCTATTTGCGATTCTTCACGGATTCCTTCTTCATCAAAACAATTGTAAGTCACTTTTTACTTAATTCTTTCAATTCCTAACATCATTAAACATGTTTTCAATAGAAATCAAAGGTTTTCATGGTAGAATTTCTTGTTTTTGTTAGAATATAGGGTTTTTTATAAATTGGGAAATTGGACCTCGAATTGAGGTCCAATTTTGAAACAAATCATATACATGAACTCGTGGGGGGATGGGTAACCAGATTTTGGTCCTAACCCCGAGTTCCGACAATGTGGGCCCGGGGTTGAAATTCACTATTCCGGGCAGAATGTTGTAAAAGTTGTATTTGGTCTTAAGAATTAGTTTGTTGAGTAGCATTGATGATATTAAATCAATTGTGTATAGATACGATTGGATTGGAGCCAAATTTGAAAGAAAAAGACATTGCCACGGATTGAATTGTTCATAAGAATTCGAGGTAAGTGTTTGTTCTATCCTAGCTTGAGGGAATAGGATTATGTGTTATGTGTTATGTGATCGAGTGTGGTGTATGGGCTGTGGTGACGAGCATCCATACATTGGCGTCTAGTATGACCGTGAGTCGTTGGAAAATAATTATTTTGAGATATATTACAGATGAATTGTTATTGTTCTCCCTTGTTGGGACTTGTTGTGAAGATAATTATTGATTGCCCTTGATGGGACGATTTATGAATTACTGCTTCTTTCTTTGCCCTTAACTGTGATTGTTATTTGGGTGAGGAAGAGTGATAATGCACGAAGGGTGATGCCGTGCCATGTTTATTTATTTATGCACGAAGGTTAATACCGTGCCATGTTTTATTGATTAGGCACGAAGGATCATGTCGTGCCCCGTTATTGAACCATGTACGAAGGATCATGCCGTACTATGGATGTGAGGATGAGAGTAAAAGCACGAAGGGTGATGCCGTGTACTTTATTTGCTTATTTGGTGAGGATGAGAGTAAAAGCACGAAGGGTGATGCCGTGCAACCGCTTGCTATTCCTTGACTTGATATTACTTGTGTTTCCATTATACTTTGTTTTTCCTTGTGAATTTATTAACGGTTGTTAATTGTTGAATTCTTTGAGATATTCCTTATTGTGTTATTACCTGGTTATTTCTTGTTATTTTGTGGTATACATATATATTGAATTGCACAGGTTTATGTGGGTGTCTGGTCCTAGGCTTGTCACTACTTCGCCGGGATAGGCCAGGCACTTACCAGCACATGGGGTCGGTTGTGCTGATACTACACTTCGTGCGTTTTTGCACAGGTCCAGGTTACGATCAGGAGCAGCAGCAGTAAATCGATTGCGTGGGAGTTGATCATATTTGAGACTGTGGTAGCTTGCAGACGTCCGCAGGCCCGGCGTCTCTCTCTTTACTTATGTTACTAGCCGTAGTCTCTTTGTTCCGAGACAAATAGAATTATGTTATATTTCTTTCAGACTTTTATGTGTAGTATTCAGTAGTGGTTCGTGAGTTGGTGACTCCACGTCTTGGGTAGAGGATTTCAGTATGATTTTCATCTTGTAATTAGTTATTTCTATTTCGATAAAGTATTCCGCATTTATTTAATTAAAATTGTGTTAAAATAGGATAGTATGAATACAGTGGCTTGCCTAGCTACCACGAGTAGGCGCCATCACGATCCCGATGTTGGGGGAAAATCCGGGTCGTGACAATGTATGGAATCAAAGTATGCTAAGCATCCTTATAAGTTCATTGAAAGGAATTCAAGTCTTTTAGACTTAATTCACGTAGATATTTGCGACATGAAGTCAACACCATCTCGCGGTGGAAAAAAGTATTTTATTACTTTTATTGACGATAGCACGAGATACTGCTATGTTTATAATAAAGATGATGCAATTGATGCTTTCAAGGAATACAAGAGTGAAGTTGAAATGCAACTAAACAAAAAGATCAAAATGATAAGAAGTGATAGAGGTGGCGAATATGAATCTCCTTTTGAAGAAATATGTTTGGAAAATGGCATTATTCACCAAACAACTGGCCATTACTCCCCAAAATCTAATGGAATTGCGGAGAGGAAGAATCGAACGTTGAAGGAGATGATGAATGCATTGCTAATAAGTTCTGGCTTACCACAGAACTTGTGAGGTAAGCTATACTTACAGCTAACCGAATAATCAATCGTGTACCTCATAGTAAGACACAATCCATTCCTTATAAGAAATGGAAAGGAAGGAAGCCTAGATTGAAATACTTCAAAGTGTAGAGGTATTTAGCTAAGGTAAAAGTTCCTAAACCTAAAAGGGTTATAATAGGTTTTAAAATGGTTGATTGTGTGTTTATTGGATATGTATCCAATAGCAACGCATATCGTTTTCTGGTTCATAAATCAGAAAATCCTGAGATTCACATTAATACGATAATAGAATCTGATAATGCTGAATTCTTTGAAACTATTTTTCCGTATAAAAGGAAAGTAAAGTGACCCGCCAAAAGTCAAAATAACTTCGGGAGGAAATAATAGATGGTATGACTGGTGAATAAAATCCAAAAAGAAGAAAACGTCAAAGAACATCTACTTCATTCGGTCTAGATTTTCTGACTTTTTTGTTAGAAAATGAGCCTCGTACCTTCAAGGAAGCAATGCCTTCCTCAGAGGCCCAATATTGGAAAGAAGCTGTCAATAATGAAATAGAATCCATATTGAGCAACCGTACTTGGGAATTGGTTGATCTTCCTCCAGGTAAAAAAACATTGGGTTCTAAATGGATTGTCAAGAAGAAAATGGAAGACGATGGTACTATTGACAAATACTAGGCAAGACTTATTGTCAAAGGATTTAGACAACGAGAAGGTCTTAACTATTTTGACACATACTCACCGCTAAAAGAAAAGAATGTGTGTAGACTTGGTAAGTCTCTTTATGGACTAAAACAACCACCCAAAAATGGCATGCGAAATTTGACCAAACAATATTGTCAAATAGTTTTAAGATTAATGAATCTAATAAATGTGTTTACTTTAAGAACGTACCAAATCATATAGTCATTGTTTGCTTATATGTTAATGATATGCTAATAATGAACAAAGACATTGCCGACATTCAAGCTACTAAGATCATGCTTGCTAGTAAGTTTGATATGAAAGACTTAGGAGTTGCTTATGTAATTATAGAAATTATAATCCAGAGGACTCCTCAAGGTCTAGCTTTGTCTCATCACATTACGTGAAAATAGTACTTGAAAAATTCAAACACTTGGAATTTAGAAGTGCAAGAACTCTAATTGACTTAAATCATCATCTCATAAAGAATAAAGGTGAAAGTACGTCTCAATTGGAGTATGCTCGTGTGTTGGGAAGCTTAATATACATCATGAACTGTACACAACCTGATACAGCTTGTGCGATAAGTAAACTTAGTCGATTCACAAGTAATCCCAACAAACATCACTGGGTAGCAATGAGACGAGTTCTAGGATATTTGGAATATACCCAATACTACGCTTTGCACTACAATAAATATCCTACGGTTATTGAAGGATATAGTGATGCAAATTGGATAACCGGCTCAATAGAAACAAAGTCCACAAGTGGATATATTTTTACTGTTGGTGGAGAAGCAGTATCTTGGAAGTCTTCCAAACAAATGTGCATCGCTCGCTCTAAATGGAATCAGAGCTTATAGCTTTGGATAAAGCCAGTGAAGAAGTTGAATGGCTTCGAAATTTCTTAGAAAACATTTCGTTCTGGCCAAAACTTTTGGCTCCTATTTGCATACATTGCGATAGCGAGGCTGCAATAGGACGGGCAGGGAGCGTTATGTATAACGTAAAGTCTCATTATATACGATGAAGACATAACACCGTGAGACAACTACTTTCTAGTGAAATTATCACTATTGATTATGTAAGATCAAAGGATAATGTGGCGGATCCGCTTACAAAAGGCTTAACTAGAGAGGGAGTTGAGAAATCATCTAAGGCAATGGTACTATGGACGAGGACAAGTTAATATGGCGGTAAGTCTACCTAGAATTTTGGATGTTCCGAGATCTAGGTTCAATGAGCTCAAACAATGTTTTGATTGACCGGTTCAACATTGTCAAAATAAAATCTTTGGTCTATTCTCGTGATGAAGACAATTTAAGTAACAAGGATATAACTTTACATGTTCTTTAATGATTACCTAAGTTTGATGAGGTATTTATTAAATAGTGTCAATCTAAAGGATTACACGATTAGGAATCACCTATGTAAGCGTAAAGTGGAAGCCACTTTAATGAGAATTCTTTAAGACCAATTCTCTACGCACTTATGAAACCAGGCGTGTTCATGGCTAAAACGAACAGAACAATGAGAACCAAAAGGCGATTAATGATTGGTTATGTGACATGTGATTGTCTAGGTATACACTAAAGTTCGACGGTTCAAAGATATCAAATCTACCGATTGACCGAGTATATCCGACATATGTTCACTATGGAAATTTCAAAGGGAAACCTACTTATCTAGATGCAATTAATCCTTACCTGCAAAGTCACATAGCTTTCATCTATGATCTTTCTTGATACAACCATTCTCATTCATGTGGGGGATTGTTGGACTTTAAGCCATTTGGCTTTAAAGTAAAATAAGTGTTAATTTGAAATGGAGAAAAATAAAAATTTGAAGAAGTGAACTTTTGTCTTGCACTTTGTCCCTTATTGGTGAGAGACAACCATATTTGTGTGCTTATATATAGAATCACTTCTTAAAACTCTTAAAAGGAGTCGAAGTGAATGAACCCTCGCGCCGTCGTAGTTGCTCCCTCGGCTCGGCTTCGGCTTTGACTTTGGATTTGGATTTGGATTTGTATTTGGATTTGTCAAATCATCGATCGATAAGATTATTTTTTGACAAAATTAATTTAATTATTTAATAATTAATTAAATGCCAAATGACTACTGAACATATGCAAGAACCCTGCTGATGGTTCAGAGAACCTCTTTGACCACGGTTCTTCCGCGACCGCGGTTCTTCCGCGACCGCGGTAGAACCGCGGCAGACAGATTTAGAGAGCCTCTCTGACCGCAGTTCTACCAGTTCTACCGCGGTAGGCAGCGTACTCTTCTAAAAAGGCACCTTTTCCAAACACCTATTCTGATAATTGCCTATAAATTCTGAGGTATGGCTCTATTTTCTACACACGAAAAATACTCCAGAACTTCTTTCTTTCTGAATATATTGCATTATAATTCGCAGTCTCTCTCTCTCTCTCTCTCAAATTCGTAAGTGTGATTTTGCTCTGTTCTTTGAGTTCGTTGGTATCCTGCAATTTGTATTACCACTGTTGCAGGAAGGTTTATTCTGTTTTATCCTGGGACGATTTGATCCATTACCTTGGCAACGTGTGAGGGGGTTAAAATTCCTTAAGGACACACAAGAAACATGTGGACTCGGAATATTTCTGATTCTCTAGTATTTTTCAGATTTTTTAATTTTCCTAACAGTTTTTTTTATTTTTGGTTTAACACAGTAACTAACAAAATATGCCTTTGTCATTAAACGTGTAGTCCATATTTTGACTTATTTGTTAAAATTATTTACTCATTGACTTGGAAAATACGTCAAAGCACATATCATTTGGTATTAATCACAAAAATAATAATTAATTTCATACGTTATTCCCAGAAGTGTTTAGAAATCATAATAAGGCATATGAAAGATAATTGTGGAGAAAGATTTCTTACTTATTAAGATAGTTAAATGTTGGACTACAACATTCTCATGCATTCACTTCAGCCCAACATAAAGACACAGGCTCACCGTTCTTGTCACAATCCAAAATCCATTAAAGATCGTGATGGCGCCTAACATCACCGTCAGACAAGTCGACAATAAATAATTAATTTAATTACTCATTTTAGTATTTTTGAAATCCGCTCTTTCGCCGAGGGTCGATTGGAAACAGCCTCTCTGCCCTATCGGGTATGGGTAAGGCCTGCGTAAATATTACCCTCCCAGACCCCACTCATGGGACTATACCGGGTAGTTGTTGTTATTGTTGTTGTTGTTGTATTTTTGAAATCATAACTCCCATCAATTAAATAGTGCGAAATAAAACTATAGGGTAAATATTTTTCACCACTAAAATAATAAACAACTCATAAGCACCCTAAAACCCGGTGTCACAAGTGTATGAGCATCAACTAAGAAATATGGTACAATACAATAACTGTCTGGAATAGAAATTAGATAGGAGAGTGTAAATAACTCCGCTTTAGACTCTGTGTGTTATGAACTCGTAACATGGGATGCAGCTCACCTAACTCCCCGCAATAGCCGCGCCTCCGACCCCACAAGTCCACTAGACATATATGTGCATGCACAAAATATACAGCAAGTATAGTATGAGTACGTAAATCAACGACTACCTAGTATATATCTAGTCTAACTTCGAAGAAGTACTGGCGAGGGGTCGACTCCAACATTTACTATAGGCTAACAACAAAATACCAAATTTTAATTAAGCCTTGATTATGTAAATACAATTGCAAACTTAATAACAAGAAATATATAAATAATTCTTTTACTGATAGTAGATCCCAAATTTAATTTTCATCATTTAACAATTAATCTTTCAAGCCAATGAAACAATATTGATTATAATTGGGCTCCACGAATTTTACCCACGAATTATGATGAGGTCGTAAAACCAGATCTAGCATATAAATATAAACTTAGCAATATCGAGAGTCGAACGACACGAATCATAGATGCATTTATCTGTTGTTCGGCATGCTATACAAGAAGAGAAAATATATTAAAATAATCGATTCAAGATTATTAAGGTTATTGTTCAAAAAAATATGAGTTCTCACTAACGGTCAAGTGACCGGTCCAAAACTCAAGTTAATATTTTAATTTTTTACAATACCTTTATCAAGTTTTAATATGATTTAAATGATTAAATTAATAAGTAGGGTCAAACATCACAAATATAACATGATTTGGGTCCTAGATTACCTCGACTTAAGCATAAGTAGTAGCTATGTACGGACTCGCATCACCTCATGCATATGTAGCCCCCAAAAATAGAAGCACATATTAAATTAAATTAACTATGGGGTTAATTCCCGCTTACAAGGTTAGAAAAGAGACTTACCTCACTCCGAAATTTCATAACCAGCTCCGACGTCACTCTAACACCTCAAACCAATGCTTGACGGTCCAAAACTATGTAACCAATGTGCAAACCAATTAAAACATGTTCTAATACCCATAATAAACCAATTTATAATAATTTCCAACTCCGCTAGAAAAGGCAATAAAGTAAACCCTTGGGCTCACGTTCCTAGATTTCAAAAATTCTTAAAAATAAATATTACTCATAACATTAATAACTCAAATTTATTACTTATTCCAAATTCCATGTCCAATTTCGTGGTCAAAATCCAAAAATGCCAAATTTCTAGGTTTTATACCAAAATCTAAAAAGTTTAACAAATTTTCATGTTTATTATAGAATCAACGTATTTAACTTGTTATAAGTGGGAATCAATTACCTTGTGTTGATTAATGAAAATCCCTCCTTGAAGCTCTCAAAAATTGCCTCAACCAATTGGAAAATGAGAGATGAAGAGCCAAATCACGTTCATAAACAATTCTACCCAGCGATATATTTGCAGCCATGGGACAGTAGCCGCATCTGCGGTGTCTCTTCTGCGACAGCGCCACCGTTTCTGCAGAAATCACCCAAACACGACGCCTCGCACCCATGGAAACATTCCCCTCTTCTGCGACATCGCAGGTGCGAGCCCCCTTCCGCTCCTGCGCCTTCTTCCGCTTCTGCGCCAGACACTTCACTTCTGCGTTTGTTCAGATGCAGCCAAAACTCGGCACATGGGATTCTTCTACAGGTTGACCTACTCCACTGCTACGACCCCTTGTCCATTTTTTGTGTCCCCGTACCTACGGCCAAAACCTCGCAGGTGCAGTTACACTACATGATAGCAGCTACAACATCTTTATAAGGTCAAATTCAATCTATTAACCATCTGAAATCCATCTGAGATCCCCAAGACCTTAATCAAGTATACCAACATGACTCAAAATACAACACAAACTTGCTTGAGGCCTCAAACCAAACCAAAAAACATTGAAATAATGAATCACACCCCAGTTCAAGCTTAATAATGTGATGACCCGGCCCATCATCATGCGAGTATCGCCCCGTTATCCCCGTTATCTGCTTGTTAATGTTGTAATATGCCTGTTGGGTAAGTTTGAGTCAATCCGGGTAGAGTTGGTTGAAATTGAGACAAATAGTCTCTTAGAAGAACGAATAGTTGAGAAAAGTTAGCTGGATGTTAACTAGTGAGCTAGGAGAGCGTTCGGAAGTGAATTTGGAGGTCCGGTGTAGTTTTAGGCTTGAATTGGCTAAAGTTGAATTTTGGCGATGTCCGATCGATAGGCGAGATTTTGATCCGGGAGTCGGAATGGAATTCCGACAGTCGCAGTAGCTCCGTTATGTGATTTTGGATGTGCCTGCAAAATTTCAGGTCATTCGGAGGTCGTTTGGTCGGGTTTTTTGTCGAATGTCGGTTTCGGAAGTTTGAATGAAAACTTAGGCTTGAATTTGCTTGGATTCGATGTTTTTCGTGTTTGAGGGTGTGTTTTTATGATTGGAACAAGTTTTAATCGTGTTATGGAGTATGTTGGTGGTTTTCATTGGGGTCCCGGAGGCCTCGGGATGAATTCGGGGGTCCAAACGGACCATTTTTGGCCTAAGACATCAGCTGAATTGCTGCTATATCTGCAGAGGAAATTCCTTCATCGCGTTCGTGATGAAGGGCACACGTCCACAAAGGTCAACAAGGTTGTTCATCGCGTTTGCGGTGGGCTGGACGCGAACGCGTAGTGTCAGGATCGGAGGCTTCGCGTTCGCGTGAAGTTGGAACACGTTCGTGTAGGTGAGAAAGGTTGGGCATCGCGTTCGCGTGAGTGAAGACGCGGATGCGTAGAAGAAAATCCGGGCGGCTGGAAGTTTGTGCTTCGCGAACGCGTGACTGGGCGTCGCGTTCGCGATGGGAGGGCTGAGCAGAGCTTCGCGTTCGCATGAGGGGTATCGCGAACGCGTAGAACAAATTCCCCAGGTAGTGAAGTTAAAATCAGAACATTTCACTTACGGGTTTCATTTCATAAACCCCCATTTTTGAAGCTTAGAGAGAGGATGTGAAGGGAATTAGCTGGGAAATCATCGGGATATTGTCGAAGGTAAGTTTCGTGGTTTAAATACGCGCTTTTATCATGAAATCATGGATTATTTCTATGAAATTGGGAGATTTAAGGTGGGTTTTAGCCCTAGGCCTAAAATTGTAGAAAAATACCGATTTGAGTGGACAAATGGAGTCTGAATTTGGCAAATGTTATATGCCTAGACTCGTATTGAGACGAGGGTTCCGAATATGTGACTTTTATAATTTTTCGAGAAGTGCACCAAAAATCGGGTTTTGACAACTTTGTGGGTTTTGATGCACTTTGGGTTATTTCATATGGGTTGCGTGAATTGAGCATATATTGATGTATTATCACTGATTTTGAGCAGATTTGGCATCCGAGAAGATTGATTTGCGAGGCAAGCGCAAGGCGGACTGAGGTTTCTTCCGGTTCGAGGTGAGTGGTAGTAGTAAATAATGTACTGAGGGTTTGAAACCCCGTACTAGCACTTTACAGTGCTATGTTGAGGTGAGATGCGCGTCATGTGACGGGCGTGGTGACATTGTGATTGGGGACTTGGACTTGGTCCTTCCCGGCTTATAGAACACTGTGTATTATGACCGTTAACGAGATTATAACTGTGAAATTGGGCTAATAGCCATGTTTGGGGCCTTGTGCCGATCTGTAGAGGATTAGGGGACCTGTAGAGCTAGGTGACCCTTATATCGTGTAGGAAACATACACTCAGCCGTGAAGCTAGCTGAATAGCCTGTTAAGAGCCAGTACTAGATGCGTACCATGAGATAGAATCACTTAGGGTGGAAGCTCCCTTGACTTAGCTGAGTGAGTCTGAAAGGCCAATCCTATACTAATGGAGACAGGGTCGAGGACCCATTAGGAATATATATATATATATATATATATATATATATTGGATCAGGCTGCACAACTACGATAAATAACCAGAGGCGGAGCTAGGATTTTGAGGGTGTGGGTTCTAAAAAAAATGATAACACACTGCTTATATAGGGATTCAAACTCAGGTATCTCCTAGTGAACCCAAACCCCCTTACCATTGAACCCAGAACACTTTTGTTACTGGGTTCAGCAAACGTATATATCTATAATTTAGTAAATTTTTCAATACAAATATAGGGTCTCGGGGAAAGTCACTGTATATATATATATATTGGATCGGGCTACACGCCGCAGCAGTATACTTACTAGATACTTATGCCTTAGGGACACATGTATATGGAGATGGTTGTACACCATTGTGGTACGAGAGGGGATTTAGTCAGTGTGGGACCTTAACAAGATAGGTGTGGACTAGTGATCGAATTCTACTGTAGTGATGACTTACCTGCGAGAGTTTACCTTAATACTGTTTAGTGATAGTACAGGAGTTCTTATTTTCAGTTATTGTTTATTATTATTACTCACTGAGTTGAAATATACTCACCCCACTCCCATGCACGTTTTGTACAGATATACAGGTTCAGGAGGGCAGTTGAGCTATCGCAACTGCTTTATTATCCCTATTCTGTGGGACTTCGAGGTAGCTGCCGACGTCCGCAGTACCTGACCTCTTCCTTTTTATTATTTTGTTGCTTCCATTCTGCTTAGACTTGTTTGTATTAGGATGTTTACTCTGTAGAGGCTCAGACTTGTGACACCACGATTTGGTTGGGACCGTATTTTGTATGTTTCTACTATTGCGTTTATCATATTGATATGAACACTTGTTGTTTAAGTTTAACTTGATTAACTGGAATTAATTAATGGCTGGTTAAGAGATAATATGGTCGGGCTTGCCTAGCATTGTGTTGGGCGCCATCACGACTAGGTTTTGGGTCGTGACAAGTTGGTATCAGAGCCTAGGTTAACAGGTCTCGCGAGTCATGAGCCGGTTGGTAGAGTCTCGTGGATCAGTACGGGGACGCCTGTACTTATCCTCGTGAGGCTGCAAACCTTTAGGAAAGTTTCAAATTCTTAAAATTCTTATCGTGCGTACTTGATTCAGCTTGAGGTATGATTCCTGAAATTCCTTCTGCACGTTGATGTGCACACTCGAGTGCTAAGTGATGAATTTGCCTTGATGGCTTATGATTCCCCAATCGAGGGACGAGATATAATCTCTGTGAGTTCATGTTGGGCCAGTCTGGAGGACTTGGGGCCAGATCCTTGTCTATGGCTCGAGCACCAAGGTGCTAATGTCGCGAGCCGATATTATGAAGTTCATATGATCGGTATTGATCTTAATTATGAAAATGGCAGTTTGATAATAGGAGAGCTCTAAGGTAATCAGTTCTTGTTGTGATTTGATATGTAGCCCTAGTTTTGGGCGTGAGAAATATGTTCATTGCTTCTTAGCGGAAATGTAAAGTGCACTACGTGTGGTAGTATGAGTTCAAACTCAAGAAAACTGAATTGGCTGTACTAGGTGTACCATGCTGAAAGGTATATGTGTTATGATTGGAGCAGGTGCAGCGCACGTTCATGTACTAATGCTGATGATATAATTGTGTAGTATTGAGATTTATGTTGTTGATATACATTATGACGTCTGGTCGAGTTGCGGATGTATTATTATTATGATTTTGGTGATTCGCTGGCAGGTGGATAGGCCAAATTACAGAGGAAACTCTGTCGAAATTCTGGGAAAATTTGGGGCTTAGAAAATAATTCTGTCACCTGGAGAATAAGCTTAAATGGTGTGTGTATAAATGCAAGAGTTGCAAAAGAGTTAAGGTATGTGATGAATCGAATCTCCGCCGAAGCTTGTAAATGACTTGAGTTTAATCTAACTAGAACATTGTGGCATCATTTGAGTAAGAATGCTATGAGTGGCTGAAAGTGCTTGGGTGTATGGCTCCGAGACAAGTTGGGGAGGTTGTTGTTGATTAACTGATTGCACTGTTGTGTGCTATGTTGGTCCTGTCTTTGGGTATGTTGGGAAATTTTGATAAAGGTTATGGTGCTTCGTAGATGTGAAGAAATACTAGGATGTTTGAACTTATGTTGGTAAAGGATGTTCGGTGTATAGAAAAGAAAGGTAGCCAATCGTATTTGAATGTAATCATGTTCTGCGGTGTCAGAGTTCTAATAAGACACGAGTGGTTCTGTTCAATAAGACAATTGAATTACAGCTGAATAAGGGTGAACGACGCCCGAGGTAGTCTTGCGGTGTTCAAGACTTTGCTTGTAACGGTAAGGTGTCTTAAGACTGTGTACGTGGCTAAAGACCGCGGTTTTGGTTATAAGAAATCGAGACTTTTGTTATGTTATGTGGATGATGAGATTCTATGTATCTATATTGGAGAGTAATGATAACGAATTCAAGAAATTGCAGGAAGTTCTTCAAGGTAAAGAGTTGTAGATTGTGGTACCTCGGGGAAACATCTAAGGGAGTATTCAGCAGCCTGTGAGTCTTAGATGGTATGGTCTTATGTATGAGTCTCGTGTGGCGACATGAGTTGATGTATTATGGTACTGCTATTCTAGTGATTTGGCAGGGTATATGTTCCAAAAGGATAAGGTAATGTAAATTGATAATATCCAGTGGTATTGTGGTATCCTCTTGTTGGATCCACAGTGATGATTGAGTTGTTGATGGCATAGGGAAATTTCTGAATGGCTTTCGTGGTATGAATGGATGTTTGATGTGTGTTACGTATTCGTACGGTGGAGAGTGGAATTAGGCATAGTGATTCACGTGTTATATATGTGTTAGAGATAGAAGTTCTCGCAATCTGCCTATGCAGTGGTGATATATCAGGCTGCACGCCGCAGCAGTATATATATTGGATTGGGCTGCACGCCGCAGCAATATATATATTGGATCGGGCTGCACGCCGCAGCAGTATATATATATTGGATCGAGCTACACGCCGCAATAGTATATATATTGGATCGGGCCGCACGCCGCGAGCATCATATATATTGGATCGGGCTACACACCGCAACAATATATATATATATATATATATATATATATATATATATATATATATATATATATATATATATATATATAAATAAATATTGGATCGGGCTGCACGCCGCAACAGTATACTTACTAGATACTTATGCCTTAGGGACACATGTATATGGAGATGGTTGTACACCATTGTGGTACGAGAGGGGATTTAGTCAGTGTGGGACCTTAACAAGATAGGTGTGGACTAGTGATCGAATTCTACTGTAGTGATGACTTACCTGCGAGAGTTTACCTTAATACTGTTTAGTGATAGTACAGGAGTTCTTATTTTCAGTTATTGTTTATTATTATTACTCACTGAGTTGAAATATACTCACCCCACTCCCATGCACTTTTTGTACAGATATACAGGTTCAGGAGGGCAGTTGAGCTATCGCAACTGCTTTATTATCCCTATTCTGTAGAGCCTTCGAGGTACCTACCGACGTCCGCAGTACCTGACCTCTTCCTTTTTATTATTTTGTTGCTTCCACTCTGCTTAGACTTGTTGGTATTAGGATGTTTACTCTATAAAGGCTCAGACTTGTGACACCACGATTTGGTTGGGACCGTATTTCGTATGTTTCTACTATTGCGTTTATCATATTGATATGAACACTTGTTGTTTAAGTTTAACTTGATTAACTAGAATTAATAAATGGCTGGTTAAGAGATAATATGGTCGGGCTTGCCTAGCATTGTGTTGGGCACCATCATGACTAGGGTTTGGGTCGTGACAAGTTGGTATCAGAGCCTAGGTTAACAGGTCTCGCGAGTCATGAGCCGGTTGGTAGAGTCTCGTGGATCAGTACGGGGACGCCTGTACTTATCCTCGTGAGGCTGCAAACCTTTAGGAAAGTTTCAAATTCTTAAAATTCTTATCGTGCGTACTTGATTCATCTTGAGGTATGATTCCTGAAATTCCTTCTGCACGTTGATGTGCACACTCGAGTGCTTAGTGATGAATTTGCCTTGATGGCTTATGATTCCCCAATCGAGGGACGAGATATAATCTTTGTGAGTTCATGTTGGGCCAGTCTGGAGGACTTGGGGCCAGATCCTTGTCTATGGCTCGAGCACCAAGGTGTTAATGTCGCGAGCCGGTATTATGAAGTTCATATGATCGGTATTGATAATTATGAAAATGGCAGTTTGATAATAGGAGAGTTGTAAGGTAATCAGTTCTTGTTGTGATTTGATATGTAGCCCTAGTTTTGGGCGTGAGAAATATGTTCATTGCTTCTTAGCGGAAATGTAAAGTGCACTACGTGTGGTAGTATGAGTTCAAACTCAAGAAAACTGAATTGGCTGTGCTAGGTGTACCATGGTGAAAGGTATATGTGTTATGATTGGAGCAGGTGCAGCGCACGTTCATGTACTAATGCTGATGATATAATTGTGTAGCATTGAGATTTATGTTGTTGATATACATTATGACGTCTGGTCGAGTTGCGGATGTATTATTATTATGATTTTGGTGATCCGCTGGCAGGTGGATAGGCCAAATTACAGAGGAAACTCTGTCGAAATTCTGGGAAAATTTGGGGCTTAGAAAATAATTCTGTCACCTGGAGAATAAGCTTAAATGGTGTGTGTATAAATGCAAGAGTTGCAAAAGAGTTAAGGTATGTGATGAATCAAATCTCCGCCGAAGCTTGTAAATGACTTGAGTTTAATCTAACTAGAACATTGTGGCATCATTTGAGTAAGAATGCTATGAGTGGCTGAAAGTGCTTGGGTGTATGGCTCTGAGACAAGTTGGGGAGGTTGTTGTTGATTAACTGATTGCACTGTTGTGTGCTATGTTTGTCCTGTCTCTGGGTATGTTGGGAAATTTTGATAAAGGTTATGGTGCTTCGTAGATGTGAAGAAATACTAGGATGTTTGCACTTATGCTGGTAAAGGATGTTCGGTGTATAGAAAAGAAAGGTAGCCAATCGTATTTGAATGTAATCATGTTCTGCGGTGTCAGAGTTCTAATAAGACACAAGTGGTTCTGTTCAATAAGACAATTGAATTACAGCTGAATAAGGGTGAATGACGCCCGAGGTAGTCTTGCGGTGTTCAAGACTTTGCTTGTAACGGTATGGTGTCTTAAGACTGTGTACGTGGCTAAAGACCGCGGTTTTGGTTATAAGAAATCGAGACTTTTGTTATGTTATGTGGATGATGAGATTCTATGTATCTATATTGGAGAGTAATGATAACGAATTCAAGAAATTGCAGGAAGTTCTTCAAGGTAAAGAGTTGTAGATTGTGGTACCTCGGGGAAACATCTGAAGGAGTATTCAGTAGCCTGTGAGTCTTAGATGGTATGGTCTTATGTATGAGTCTCGTGTGGCAACATGAGTTGATGTATTATGGTACTGCTATTCTAGTGATTTGGCAGGGTATATGTTCCAAAAGGATAAGGTAATGTAAATTGATAATATCCAGTGGTATTGTGGTATCCTCTTGTTGGATCGACAGTGATGATTGAGTTGTTGATGGCATAGGGAAATTGCTGAATTGCTTTCGTGGTATGAATGGATGTTTGATGTGTGTTACGTATTCGTATGGTGGAGAGTGGAATTTGGCATAGTGATTCATGTGTTATATATGTGTTAGAGATAGAAGTTCTCGCAATCTGCCTATGCAGTGGTGATATATTATGTGTATCGGCACCGTTTAGCGGTTATTGGAAATTGGAAGCCCTAGTGGCTATTTTGTTACTTGATATAACGAATTTGAATAATGATATATGATTGCAGGCTGGTTGTCATAAGTCAGGTTGTCTAGACTAATGTGATATGGACTATATCGGAGAAATGTCACAACTGCGTGGCAGAGCGCATCAGAGTATGCTCCAATAGAGTAGTTGTACCCAGGACCAGCGGACAGCTGGTAGGTATTGCTTTGTAAGTTGGGCCTTTGTGGCGGATGTCAGTGTAGAGGTATCTACCATTGATTCAGTTCCAGTATTGAGGAACTTTGTCGGATGCGTTTCATATGGCCGAGCTTGAGGCTATATATATGTTGTTGCAATGAGCAACTTGACTCGATGTGCATTCCCATTGCTAGATGTATTCGTGGACCGGGTGGCACGCCGCCACATGTATAATATCTGGATCGGGTGGCATGCCGCCACATGTATGGCATCAAGATCGGGTGGCACGCCGCCACAGGTATGGTATCTTGATCGGGTGGCACACCGCCACGGGTATGTTATGGAACGGGTTGCACGCTGCAACAGTGTGATGTGGAAAATGTAGCTTCCTATATGTTACTTTGTATACAATACTTCCTAGCTTCTGAAGAATAGTCCGTATTGGGTATCGCTCGGGGAATAGCACATCGATTGTGTCCTTTCAGGATTTGATAGCGTATATCATTGTATCACTGCATGTGTGATTGATTGCTTGAGTTCAGACATAGATATGTGTGTGGCTGACCGTTTTGAGCATGGTGACTTGAGGTGCTCCATGAGTAATAGTGTTTGGATAGAATCATGAGCTGTGGCAAGGCCACATGATGTTTTGACCTTTCGAGGAGGATTCAGGTACTCTAATTCTATGATGTGAGACGAGGTCTCAGTTATGTGTTGTGATGGTATTGAGGAATTTGAATTATAGCTCCTTTGTGTGAGTCGGTTGTCATGATTCGAGTGTGTTCAGATTGTTCTTATTGGGGCCTGTGTTGTGCTCGTTGTGGCTTAGGTCGATGCTGAGGTGTCATGTCAGCAGTGTGGTGTGTTATAATCGAAATGATCATTGGAGTCATTAATGAGTACGAGCATATTTGATCTCAGCTCGTTAGAAAGGGAATATCGAGATTTGGCTCCTAATTCTGTTGTAGTATCAATTAAAAGGGAAATGGATTCATGAATGGTTCACCTGAGAGATGGGTTCTGTATATCGCGTGCTTCAGTTGCCGTGGGCAGGATATGAAGGGGTTGGAATAAGACTCTATCTAATGAGAAAGTTTCTTTCTGCTAGTATTTGGTTATTGTGGCAAGTTATTGTGATTAGAGACTATCGTCTCGAGTGATTGGGTTGTTTGATACATCATGTGATCTCACCCGGAGTGGCGAGTGTGGCTAGATCGTGTGTACTCTGAGTATAGATGTGGGATTTAAATTTGGTATATGATTTCGGAAAGTGCAATGTGGTTTATGGTTCAGATAGAGTGTGGAAATTCAGCTATACTATGTTATCGGACTTATGAAGGATAGGGTGAAGTGGTATCACCCCGAGTATATGCTTGGTGAGTTCATTCAGCTATTGTGTTGAATCTAGTACAACTCTTGGTCCGCTCGAGGACGAGCGCTTGCTTAAGTTGGGGAGAATGTGATGACCCGGCCCGTCATCATGTGAGTTATCGCCCCGTTATCCCCGTTATCTACTTGTTAATGTTGTAATATGCCTGTTGGGTAAGTTTGAGTCAATCCGGGTTGAGTTTGGTTGAAATTGAGACAAATAGTCTCTTAGAAGAAGGAATAGTTGAGAAAAGTCAGCTGGATGTTGACCTGTGAGTTAGAGAGCTATCGGAAGTGAATTTGGAGGTCCGGTGTAGTTTTAGGCTTGAATTGGCTAAAGTTGAATTTTGGCGATGTCCGATCGATAGGCGAGATTTTGATCCGGGAGTCGAAATGGAATTCTGACAGTCGCAGTAGCTCCGTTAGGTGATTTTGGATGTGCCTGCAAAATTTTAGGTCATTCGGAGGTCGTTTGATCGGGTTTTTGGTCGAATGTCGGTTTCGGAAGTTTGAATGAAAACTTAGGCTTGAATTTGCTTGGATTCGATGTTTTCCTTGTTTGAGGGCGTGTTTTTATGATTGGAACAAGTTTGAATCGTGTTATGGAGTATGTTGGTGGTTTTCGTTGGGGGTCCCGGGGGCCTCGGGATGAATTTAGGGGTCCAAACGGACCATTTTTGGCCTAAGACAGCAGTTGAATTGTTGTTGTATCTGCAGAGAAAATTCCTTCATCGCGTTCGCGATGAAGGGCACGCGTCCGCGAAGGTCAACAAGGTTGTTCATCGCGTTCGCGGTGGGCTGGATGCGAACGTGTAGTGTCGTGATCGGAGGCTTCGCGTTCGCGTGTAGTTGGAACGCGTTCGCGTAGGTAAGAAAGGTTGGACATCACGTTCGCGTGAGTGTAGACGCGGACGAGTAGAAGAAAATCCGGGCGGCTGGAAGTTTGTGCTTTGCGAACGCGTGACTGGCGTCGCGTTCGCGATGGGAGGGCTGAGCAGAGCATCTCGTTCGCGTGAGGGGTATCGCGAACGCGTAGAACAAATTCCCCAAGCAGTGACGTTAAAACCGGAACATTTCACTTACGGGTTTCATTTCATAAACCCCCATTTTTGAAGCTTAGAGAGAGGAAGTGAATGGAATTAGCTGGGAAATCATCGGGATATTGTCGGAGGTAAGTTTCGTGGTTTAAATACGCACTTTTATCATGAAATCATGGATTATTTCTATGAAATTGGGAGATTTAAGGTGGGTTTTAGCCCTAGGCCTAAAATTGTAGAAAAATACAGATTTGAGTGGGCAAATGGAGTTCGAATTTGGTAAATTTTATATTCCTAGACTCGTACTGAGACGAGGGTTCCGAATATATGACTTTTATAATTTTTCGAGAAGCGCACCAAAAATCGGGTTTTGACAACTTTGTGGGTTTTGATGCAATTTGGGTTATTTCATATGGGTTGTGTGAATTGAGCATATATTGATGTATTATCACTGATTTTGAGCATATTTGGCATCCGAGGAGATTGATTTGCGAGGCAAGCACAAGGCGGACTGAGGTTTCTTCCGGTTCGAGGTGAGTGGTAGTAGTAAATAATGTACTGAAAGTTTGAAACCCCGTACTAGCACTTTACAGTGCTATGTTGACGTGAGATGCGCGTCTTGTGATGAGCGTGGTGACATTGTGATTGGGCACTTGGACTTGGTCCTTCCCGACTTATAGAACACTGTGTATTATGACCGTTAACGAGATTATAACTGTGAAATTGGGCTAATAGCCATGTTTGGGGCCTTGTGCCGTTCTGTAGAGCATTAGGGGACCTGTAGAGCTAGGTGACCCTTATATCGTGTAGGAAACTTACACTCAGGCATGAAGCTAGCTGAATAGCCTGTTAAGAGCCAGTACTAGATGCGTACCATGAGAGATGAATCACTTAGGGTGGAAGCTCACTTGACTTAGCTGAGTGAGCCTGAAAGGCCAATCCTATACTAATGGAGACAGGATCGAGGACCCGTTAGGATGTATTATATACATATACATATATATATACATATACATATATATATATATATATATATATATATATATATATATATATATATATATATATATATATATATATATATATATATATATATATATATATATATATATATATATATATATATATATATATATATATATATATATATATATATATATATATATATATATATATATATATATATATATAGGCGCCGTATATATATTGGATTGGGCTGCACGCCGCAGCAGTATATATATTGGATCGGGCTGCACGCCGCAGCAGCATTTATATTGGATCGGGCTGCACGCCGCAGCAGTATATATATTGGATCGGGCTGTACGCTGCAGCAGTATATATATTGGATCGGGTTGCACGCCGTAGCAGTATATATATTGGATCGGGCTGCACACCGCAGCAGTATATATATATATATATTAGATCGGGCTGCATGCCGTAGCAGTATACTTACTAGATACTTATGCCTTAGGGACATATGCATATGGGGATGGTTGTACACTGTTGTGGTACGAGAGGGGATTTAGTCAGTGTGGGACCTTAACGAGATAGGTGTGGACTAGTGATCAAATTCTACTGTAGTGATGACTTACCTGCGGGAGTTTACCTTAGAACTGTTTTGTGATAGTACAGGAGTTCTTATTTTCAGTTATTGTTTATTATTATTACTCACTAAGTTAAAATATACTCACCCCACTCCCATGCACTTTTTGTGCAGATATACAGGTTTAGGAGGACAGTTGAGCTATCACAACTGCTTTATTATCCCCATTCTGTGGAGACTTCGAGGTAGCTGCCGACGTCCGCAGTACCTGACCTCTTCCTTTTTATTATTTTGTTGCTTCCACTCTGCTTAGACTTGTTTGTATTAGGATGTTTACTCTGTAGAGGCTCAGACTTGTGACACCATGATTTGGTTGGGACCGTATTTTGTATGTTTCTACTATTGTATTTATCATTTTGATATGATCACTTGTTGTTTATGTTTAACTTGATTAATTGGAATTAATAAATGGTTGGTTAAGAGATTATATGGTCGGGCTTGCCTAGCATTGTGTTGGGCGCCATCACGGCCAGGGTTTGGGTCGTGACAAATGAATATTAGAAACTTTAAACTTTTACATTCGATATCGAAAGCTATCAAATTACGTCCAATTGACTTCAAATTGTGCACGCAAGTCACATTTGACATTATGGATCTTTCCAGCTTTCAGAATTGGAATCTGACCCCGAGATCGAAAAGTCCACTCCCGGTCAAACTTCCAAAACAACCAATATCCTACTTTTGCCAAATGATCACTGTCACAACCCAAATTTTTTACCCTCGGGAGTCGTGATGGCGCCTACCTGTGAAAGCTAGGCAAGCCAACTATTAGAGTTATACACATTAACAATCAATCCCAAACAACTATAAGCATAAACGAACATTGAATAGTTGATAAATGCATAAGAGTTATAACATGGTCAAATAATCAGATACAAGTTTATCAACGGATCTGGTGTCACAACTTCACGAACATCTATGGGTTACTACAAATATTGGTTTGAAAAGAAAGAACAACTATTCTCGAGAAAGAAAATAGACAGTAGAAAGCTAAATAGGGA
This sequence comes from Nicotiana noctiflora, assembly GCA_032618575.1. Classification (NCBI taxonomy): domain Eukaryota; kingdom Viridiplantae; phylum Streptophyta; class Magnoliopsida; order Solanales; family Solanaceae; genus Nicotiana; species Nicotiana noctiflora. The sequence goes on along the minus strand of JASVEL010002696.1, from coordinate 137,652 downwards.
AGTGGGACTTCAGGCTCTACGGACGCAAACAGATCTACCTTGGTCTCCCCGGACTGAAGGCATCTACCTCAGCTACTCATCGGGTTCGATACCAAAATCTACACAAAAGAGTGCAGAGCATAGTATCTGTAACGACCCAACCGGTCGTTTTAGAAAATTACGCCCCAATCCCCAATTTAATTGTTCCCCTAAGTTCATTTCTACTATTGTGGTTTGCCGAGAGAGTCGGTTCTGAAATTTGGAGCATTTTGGGACACTTAGTCCCTAAATGAGAGCTTTAAAGCTAGAAAATGGTCCGTAGCCGGAACAGTGTTAAGACAATCTCGGAATGGAAATTCGATGGTTCCATTAGCTCCGTTGGGTAATTTCGGGGTTAGGAGCGCGTTCGGAATGTATTTTGGAGGTCCGTAGCTCAATTAGGCTTGAAATGCCGAAGGTTGAAATTTTGGCGAATCTGAACGATAGGTGAGATTTTGATCCGGAGGTCGGAATGGAATTCTGACAATTTCTGTAGCTTCGTTATGTGATTTTGGATATGTCCGCAAATTTTCAGGTCATTCGGACGTCGTTTGGTTGGGTTCTAGATCGGATGTGCAATTCGGAAAGTTTTAAGGAATTTAGGCTTGAATTCGATGTGAATTATGGGTTTTGATGTTGTTAGACGTGTTTTTATGATTGGAATAAGTTCGTATCATGTTTTGGAGTATGTTGGTGGTTTTCGTTGGGGTCCCGGAAGCCTCGGGATGAATTCGGACCATCAAGCGGCATTTGAAAATTGGAAATTTCTGCAGAAAATGCAGCAGCAGTGCAGCAGACGTTAAGCCTACGCGTTCGCGTGGCAATGGCCGCGTTCGCGTAGGCATGGTAGGGCAAAGCATCGCGTTCGTGTCCCTTGAGTCGGGATTGCATAGAAGGGAAAGAGGAAGCACCGCGTTCGCGTCCCAGGTGTCGCGTACGCGTAGAAGAAAAACGGGCGATTGGAAGGTTGTTCTTCGCGAACGCGTGGGAGTCGTCGCGTTCGCGTTGAGGAAGGGAAATTGTTCTTCGCGGACGCGTGTGGAGCGTCGCGTTCACGTAGAAGAAGTTGAGTTGTTCATCGCGAACGCGTGAATAGTAACGCGAACACGATGATCAAGGGGGTCTGGCAGTGAGCTTAAGTTCAGAACATAACACCCGCGACCCCCATACACAAAAACGCCATTTTTGAGCTCCAAGAGAGGATTTTGAAGGGGAAACGCTGGGGTATCATCGGGAAATCATCGGGGGTAAGTTTCTTGACCTTAATTCGTTAGTTTATCATGAAATCCGTGATTATTTCACTGAAAATGGGGGATTAAAGGTGGGTTTGAGCCCTAGGCCTAAATGTTAGAAAATCTCTGATTTGAGTGGTCAAATGGAGTCCGATTTTGGTAAAATTTATATGCCTAGACTGTATTGAGATAAGGAACCCGAAAATATAATTTTCGGGATTTTTCAATAAGTCTACCGAAAGTCGGGTTTTGGCAACTTGTGGGTTTTGGTGCATTTTGAGTTATTTTGATTGGGTAATGCCCAATTGGCCTATTTTGATGTGATTCTATTGATTTTTATCAGATACTACACTTGTGGAGGCAGACATTCATGGCAAGAGGGTTATTGCTTAGCGGTTGTGTACCGGAATTGAGGTAAGTGGCTTGTCTAACTTCGTGTGGGGGACTTTCACCCCTAGGATATTATGTGATACTTTAAATGCCTTGTACGCGAGGTGACGGGCGTGTACATACGCTGGTTGTTGAACACATACTTTACTCAAAATGTTCAATGAGTGATATTCCTTTTTTTATTGTTAAATTCGATATTCCTACCCGGTAGTAGTTAGAAAAGCATGATTAGATAGAATCTAACCGTCTAGTTGCTTAATTGACTTACTTGAGTTTTCTTGGTAATCGTTGGCGCTGTTCATCGGCGAAGTTATCATTAAGCATATTATACTTCTCTCTGTGTATTCCTTTACTTGCTGTGGTTGTGGACTACGGGTTCGATTCCCGAGATCCTGAGATTTTTGAAATATGGACTACGGGTTTGATTCCCGAGATCCTGAGATTATTGAAATATGGACTACGGGTTCGATTCCCGAGATCATGAGATTATTAAAATATGGACTACGGGTTCGATTCCCGAGATCCTGAGATTATTGAAATGTGGACTACGGGTTCGATTCCCGAGATCCTGAGATTATTGAAATGTGGACTACGGGTTCGATTCCCGAGATCCCGAGATTATTGAAATGTGGACTACGGGTTCGATTCCCGAGATCCCGAGATTATTGGTAGGGACTGCGGGTTCGATTCCCGGAGATCCTGAGTTATTGAGATATTATTGAGACATGGGCCGCGGGTTCGATTCCCGGAGACCCAGAGGTACCGAGAATGGGACTGTGGGTTAAATTCCCACAGATCCTGGATTTGTTTATCTGAGTTGGTTATTTGTTGTTAGCTTAATTGTAGACAGTTGCAGTAATCATCTTATTGTTGTTATTTTGGAAATTATTATCATTTAAACTGTTTATTTTTGTTATCATCATTATATTATTGTTTCTCAGTAGGGCCCTGACCTTCCTCGTCACTACTCCATCGAGGTTAGGCTTGGCACTTACCGAGTACCTCCGTGGTGTACTCATACTACTCTTCTGCACACTTTTGTTGTGCAGATCCACGTACATTAGATCAGGCACATTTCAGGTGATCTGTAGCACTTCAGGAGACTCGAGGTATGATTTGCTACGTCTGCAGATCCGGAGGCTTCCCTTCTATTCTAGTAGTACTAGTTGACATTTTTCTTCATTTCGTTGTTAGATACTCTTTACACATAGAGCCACAGTTGTATTTCTCTTTTAGTCTGTATTACCGTGGGGTTCCGGATCTTGGTAGTGTTTTATTCATTGTGTGACGGATGTATGTGCCAAGCGGCACGGATTACATATCTTTTATGATATTTTTCCGCTGTTTCTTATTTAAGTATTTATAACTTATATATTCCGCAACGTGTTAGGCTTACCTAGTCGTGGGGACTGGGTGCCATCACGACATGTTCACAATTGGTGAACTAGGGTCGTGACAGTATCAGTACAACTGAACCCATATACTAAGTAAGTGTCGAGCCTAACCTCGCGAAGTAGTGATGAGGGTAGGATGCAGTTAAATCATGTACAAACATAAATATAGTAACAGAAATCAACATAATAAGGTGTGAATAGGACATGCTATAGGAAATACCATATTCTAACAATAAGCCAAAAAAGAAGCATGAATGAAGGAGCATAATGAACATCATATCTAAATCAACAAAATAATGAAATGGTAATACGTGCACAGCATCACCCTTCATGCTTTACTCTCGTCTTCACCATATGAAACAACATAAACGAGACGACATCACCCTTCGTGCATTACCTCACATAATCATGGCACGACATTACTCTTCGTGCATTATACCTCACAATATCGACAAGACATCACCCTTCGTGCATTAACTCCCAAATCATGACACGGCATCACCCTTCGGGCAGCAACACTCATAATATCGGCATAATATCACCCTTCGTGCTTTATGTTTTTCCTCACCTAAATAATAGAAACAATAAGTCCTGGCAGGGGAATTAACAATATCAACAATAACGCCTCAACATGGGAATCAACAATATCAATAATAACATCCTGGCAAGGGATTTAGCTATAACTAACTCTTGTTTTCAACAATTGCTTTACAAAAATGAAACTCAACTTGTGCCAATTCCCAACAATAATCAATTACCAAGAAATTTTCATAAGCTTTGTTCAACATTAATAATCATCAGTTTTTTGAACATGACCGATACATGATAGAGTCACAACAATCATGATGTAAGACTTGCGGGCACGCTTGACACCAACGTATAGATACTCATCACCACACCTATACGTCGTACTTGATACTAACACATAGAAAATAGACCACAACTCCTATTCCCTCAAGCTAAGTTCAGGCCAAACACTTACCTCGATTCCACGGATGATATTAAGCCTCAATCATCGCTTTACCTCTTGGTTCCACATCCAATTCTGCTTTATCTAGTCACAATGTACTTAATAACATCAATATATTATAAATAAATAATTTCTAATGCATTAAAATAGGTTTTCCATTATTTTTCCCAAAAATTTAATAATTAACCCCGAGCCCGCTTGGTCAAAACTCTAAGTCCGAACCAAAACCCGATCACTCATTCTCTCAAATACTCAAATAAATAATTAGTTTTGAAATCGGACATCAAATTGAGGTTCAAATCCCCAAAATTTCAAAATCCTAACTTCTACCCAAAAATACCCAATTTCCCCTGAAAACCCCTAGATTTTGACGTGAAACCATGCAAAAAGATGTTATAGATTGAAAAAAATAGGTTAGAAATCATTTACCTATGATTTGGGGAAGAAATATCTTCAAGAAAATCGTCTATGGGATGTTTATGTTTGAAACATTTGAGAGATGAAGAAGAATCCCGTCAAAATCCTACTTATCGGGTGCAGATATCGCAATTGCGACCAGGGGTTCGCAATTGCGAACGTTGGGGATTTATGCTACCTTCACATTTGTGGAGGAGTTGTCGCATTTGGAACAACTGAGGATTTACTGTGGACTTCGCATTTGCGAAGAAGTGCTCGCAAATGCGAGCAATCTAGATAGGGTATTTTTTCGCAATTGTGATCAGCCCCTCGCAATTACCACGCTAACAATCTTTGCAATTGCGATCTCTGATCTTGCAATCGCGAGATCAGAGGCCAATATGAGATCTGCAACCTGCAAAAATTTCTCTTAAGTCCAATTTCACTCCGTGTCCCAAAACTCACCCAAGCCCACGGGGCTCAAACACCAATCATGCACGCAAGTCTAAAAAGTCATACGGACTTCTTGTGCGATCAAATTATCAAATAACATCAACAACTTCGAATTCAACCTCAAATTCATGAAATGACTTAAAAACATTGAAATTTTCATTTTCTCAACTATAGATCCGACTTATACCAAACCAGTTCCGATTCTTACCAAATTTTGCATATTCTACTTAATTATTATTTTAAACTTGTACCAGGCTCCAGAACCAAGTTAAATGGCCGATACCATCCAACTGGTGACCGACATCGCCTACCATAAAAAGCCTCATAGGGAGCCATCTGGATGTTCGACTAGTAACTGTTATTATAGGCAAACTCTACTAATGGGAAAAACTGATCCTACGAACCTCCAATGTCAATAACACATGCTTGGAGCATATCCACCAAAATCTGAATGGTACGCTCGGACTGTCCGTTTGTTTGAGGATAAAATATTGTGCTCCACTCGACCTGTGTTCCTATCTCACGCTGAACTGCTCTCCAGAAATGCGAGGCAAACTACGTACCTTGATAAAAAATTATAAGACACGGACACACCATAAAGACGAACGATCTCCCAAATATAAATCTCTGCCAACCACTTAGAAGAATAGGAGGCTGCCACAAAATGAAATGTGCTGACTTAGTCAACCTATCCACAATAACCCACCCTGCATCGAACTTCCTCTGAGTCTGTGGGAGTCCAACAACGAAGTTCATAGTGATACGCTCCCACTTACACTAAGGAATCTCAATATTCTAGAACAAACCACCAGGTCCGATGCTCGTACTTTACCTGTTGACAATTCAAACACTGAGCTACATACGCAACAATATCCTTCTTCATCCTCCTCCACCAATAATGTTGCTGCAAGTCCTATTACAACTTACTAGCGCATGGATGAATAGAATATCGGGAACTATGGGCCTCCTCTAAAATCAACTCACCAAGTCCCTCCGCATTAGGCACACAAATATGACCCTTCATCCTTAAAACTCAATCATCTTCAGCTGTAACCTTTTTGGCACCCCTGTACCATGTTGTTGCTCTAAGGACAAGCAAATAAGGATCATCACAATCTCGATCCCGAATACACTCAAATAACGAAGAACAAGTGACTTTGGAAGCTAGCATACGGCTGAGCTCAAAAATATCCAACCTCACAAACTGATTGGCTAAAGCCTGAATATCCAAAGCAAGCGGTCTCTCGCCTACCGGAATATACGCAAGAATGCCCACACTGGCTGACTTCCTACTCAATGCATCAGCCGCTACATTGGCCTTCCTTGGATGATACAAGATGGTGATATCATAGTCTTTCAATAGCTCCAACAACCTCATCTACCTCGAATTGAGCTACTTTGTCTTGAACAAGTATTACTAACTCTTATTACCTGTGAACACCTCACACGACGCGCCATATAAATAATGCCTCCAAATCTTCAGCGCGTGAAAAATGGCTGCTAGCTCCAAATCATGAACTGGATAATTCTTCTCGTGGATGTTCAACTACTAAAAAACATATGCAATAACCTTTCCATTGTGCATCAACACCGCACCAAGTCCAATACAAGATGTATCACAATATACCGTATATGGTCCTAAACCTGTAGGAAATACCAACACCAGATCCATAGTCAAAACTGTATTGAGCTTCTGAAAGCTCGCCTCACACTCGTCCGACCACCTGAACTGGGCACTTTTCTAGGTTAACCTGGTCATCGAAGCTTGCAATAGATGAAAACCCCTCCACAAACCGACGATAGTAGCCCGCCAAATCCAAGAAACTTTAGATCTCTATTGCTGATATGGATCTAGGCTAGTCCTTTATTGGCACAATCTTCTTAGGATCCACCTGAATACCCTCTATTGATACAACATGACCCAAGAATGCAATTGAACTCAAGAAAAACTAGCATTTCAAAAAATTAGCATATAACTAATTGCCCCTCAAAGTATGGAGAACGACGGGAAGATTCTACTCATGCTCCTCCTGGCTGCGAGAATAGATCAAAATATCATCACTGAAGACAATCACAAAGGAACCCAAATAAGGCTTGAACACTCGGTTCATCAAATCCATGAAAGATGCTGGGGTATTTGTCAACCCAAATGACATCACTAAGAACTCATAATGCCCGTACCGAGTGCGAAAAGTGGTCTTAGGAACATCGGATGCCCTAATCCTTAAACGATGGTAGCCAGATCTCAAATGAATCATCGAAAACATTTTGGCACCCTGAAGCTAATCATACAAATCATCAGTCCTCGTTAATGGATACTTGTTCTTAATTGTGACCTTGTTCAACTACCGATAATATATGCATATCCTTATCGATCCGTCCTTCTTCTTAACAAACAACATCCGCACACCATAAGGCAAGATATTACGCCTAATAAAGCCTTTATAAATAAAGTCTTGCAATTGTTCTTTCAATTATTTCAACTCTGGCGAGGCCATATGATATGGCGGGATAGAAATGGGCTGAGTGCCAGAAGCCAAATTATTGCAAAAGTCAATATCCTTGTCAAGTGGAATCCCTTGCAGGTCTAAAGAGAATGCCTCTGGAAACTCATGAACAACGGGCACAAAATCCATAAAAGTATCCTCCGCACAAGAATCACGAACATACGCCAAATAAACCAAATGCCCCTTTCCAACCATACGCATAGCCTTTATATAAGAAACCACCCTACTAACATGATGATTGGGAGTCCCTCTCCACTCTAACTGAGGAATGCTCGACAAGGCTAAAGTCACAGTCTTGGCGTGACAGTCCAATACAACATGATAAGGGGATAACCAATCCATCCGTAAAATGACATCCAAGTCTACTATATCGAGAAGTAAGAGATCTACACGGGTCTCAAAAACCCCAATAATAACCACACACAAGTGATAAACTTGATCTACAACAATAGAATCACCCACTAGTGTAAACATATATACAGGTGCACTCAAAGAATCATGAGGCACAACCAGATAAGGGGTAAAATAAGATGACACATAGTAATATGTAGACCCCGGATCAAATAGAACTGAAGCATCTCTACTTTAAACTAAAACCATATATGTGATAACTACATCGGAAGCCTCAGCCTTAGATCTGATTGGAATAGCATAACATCAAGGATAGGCCCCTACACTCTGAACTACATCTCGAGGACGACCTCCTACTAGCTAGCCTTCACCTGTAGCTGCCTGACCTCAACCTCAAATGGCCTGACCTCCACTTCAAACCCCTCGACCCCTACCTCTAGCTAGTTGAGCGGGTAGTGGAACACTTAGTGCATGAACCACAGCACGGGAACCTTGATGATGAAAACTACTCGATACTCGAGGGAAAAATCTAGCAATATGCCTTGTATCGCCACAAGTGTAACAAGCCCTTGGCTGCTGAGACTGATGACCCTGACTGTCAAGACCCAAATCGAGGGACATGACTGGCGCCTGACCGGGTAGCACCAGTCAAGTGGACTATGATGCCTTTCCTAACCCACGCGTTATCCCTGTATTGTTCATTACTTAAAAATCAAAGACTTTACCAATTTATAATTAAAATCATACTTTTAACAACATAACAACACACTTTACTTCTTAACAAGTTTACATAATACAACGCCGGGCATATATATATACACAGACCATAACCTCACAGTTTACTGTCTACGGAGCCACTAGAATGCAAAGGATAATACAATACTTGCCGGTAACAAGACTCCGGCTATACCTTACACAAAATCAAAATAGAGTCTAAAATAGAAGTGGCATGAGCCACGCACGGCCCCGAGAGGAAAGGGGCTCACTAAACGGCCAGTGGAAGATGAAGAATGCTACTACCGATGAGCTGAAGTACCTGCAACAGATCCACCTACAATCATAACACGAATGTAGCATCCCTAGCAAAAAGGACGTTGGTACACTAGAATTGTACTGGTATCTATGGACAAGCTTTGTCCCAAGTAAACTCAAACCATAGACAATTAAATCACAATGATAAAACAACCAATAGATACACCAAGTAGTGACGAAGCAGCCAATCACGTTCCAACACTTACTTTGTTTTCAAGAAATCCTTAGCCCAGGTACCATTATAGATCAACAAGAAAGGCAACAACCAAACATACACGGAAAGCACAATCAAGTCAAACAAAAGGGCAATCAGTGCCCCACAGCTTGCAAACTCTCCTGCTGTCTCCTTTCACAATTTCACATCAATGATTTCATATTAATTTCAATGGCGATTTCGTTCGCTTTCCACCCTTATTATCTCGGCCACCCTTATCACCCCAACCTACACCTTATTACTTCGTGTTGTGGCGCACAACCCGATCCCACCGTACAGTTTCATATCACAACAATCACAAATAGCAAACAAGAGCATCATACAAGATTACAAACAAATGCAATAAGCAAATTACACATTTGTTCATGTTTCCAAATTCTTTTCAAGCCGGTGTCACAACAAAGTTACATTACTCCATATCCGAGAGTAGCCATACCATTTTGTTCAACAGTTCATCACAATTTGAGTTATTTCATTAGTTTCCCACAAGAAGCCAAGTATGCCATCACTACTATTGTTCTCAATTTCTTTACCAATTATGATTCCCTTTTTCATCTTTCGGTTTACATCCCATATCACACAACACATAATTCGAATTAATTGAACATGCAACAACTAAATCAAAAGAATTACACAACAATTTTCAAGATTGTCACATACCAAGTGAATTGTACACATAAGGGCGATTTCACAAGGATCAAAGTTAGCCATACATATCTGGAGTCGGGTTTACTTCCGCAAAAATTAATGGTTACAAGGATCTAAATGGTTATAATCATACATCATGCCTACAAGGTTAAAATCAACTAAATTAGATATCATGCCTATAAGATTAAAATCAATATTTTATAGAAATCATGCTTATAGGAATTTCATGATCAAATAAATCTGCCTACTCCACTTCATGTTCAATACCATTCTTATAGGACCAAAATCAGCCTTTAATACTTAGATACGATGTATGTAGGAATAAAAATCAACTATAATAGAGATCATGCCTACAAGATCAAAAACCATATTATTTAAAAAAATCAGTTTGACTTGTACTGTTCTGAATCAGTTTAAACAACCTACTTTTCTCGATTTAGAAAGCATGCATATAGGATCCAAATCACTAGTTTAGAATTGTTTAGTATTTTGCTACACTCCTAATCAGTAATAAATATCATGCTCCTAGGACATCACTATTACGCTTAGGCAAGCCTTATGCAACAATATGATAAATTAAATCTGCCTTTATTTAATTAGCAACTACTACAATGTAACGACCCGACCGGTCGTTTTAGAAAATTATGCCCCAATCCCCAATTTAACTGTTCCCCTAAGTTCATTTCTGCTATTGTGGTTTGCCGAGAGAGTCGGTTCTGAAATTTGGAGCATTTTGGGACACTTAGTCCCTAAATGAGAGCTTTAAAGCTAGAAAATGGTCCATAGCTAGAACAGTGTTAAGACAATCTCGAAACGGAAATCCGATGGTTCCATTAGCTCCGTTGGGTGATTTTGGGGTTAGGAGCGCGTTCGGAATGTATTTTGGAGGTCCGTAGCTCAATTAGGCTTGAAATGCCGAAGGTTGAAATTTTGGCGAATCCGAACGATAGGTGAGATTTTTATCCGGGGGTCGGAATGGAATTCCGACAATTTCTGTAGCTTCGTTATGTGATTTTGGATATGTCCGCAAATTTTCAGATCATTCGGACGTCGTTTGGTTGGGTTATAGATCGGATGTGCAATTCGGAAAGTTTTAAGGAATTTAGGCTTGAATTCGATGTGAATTATGGGTTTTGATGTTGTTAGACGTGTTTTTATGATTGGAATAAGTTCGTATCGTGTTTTGGAGTATGTTGGTGGTTTTCGTTGGGGTCCCGGAAGCCTCGGGATGAATTCGGACCATCGATCGGGCATTTGAACTTGGAAATTTCTGCAGAAAATGTAGCAGCAGTGCAGCAGATGTTAAGCCTACGCGTTCGCGTGGCAATGGCCGCGCTCGCGTAGGCATGGTAGGGCAAAGCATTGCGTTCGCTTCCCTTGAGTCGCAATCGCGTAGAAGGGAAAGAGGAAGCACCGCGTTCGCATCCCAGGTGTCGCGTACGCGTAGAAGAAAAACATGCGATTGGAAGGTTGTTCTTCGCGAACGCGTGGGAGTCGTCGCGTTCGCGTTGAGGAAGGGAAATTGTGCTTCGCGGACATGTGTGGAGCGTCGCGTTCGCGATAAGTAATTTTTGCAGGTCATCGTGAACGAGTGGGTTACTTCGCGTTCGCGTAGAAGAAGTTGAGTTGTTCATCGCGAACGCGTGAACAGTAACGCGAACGCGATGAGCAATGGGGTCCGGCAGTGAGCATAAGTTCAGAACATAACACCCGCGACCCCCATACACAAAAATGCCATTTTTGAGCTCCAAGAGAGGATTTTGAAGGGGAAACGCTGGGGTATCATCGGGAAATCATCGGGGGTAAGTTTCTTGACCTTAATTCGTTGGTTTATCATGAAATCCGTGATTATTTCACTGAAAATGGGGGATTAAAGGTGGGTTTGAGCCTTAGGCCTAAATGTTAGAAAACTCTGATTTGAGTGGTCAAATGGAGTCCGATTTTGGTAAATTTTATATGCCTAGACTCGTATTGAGATAAGTAACCCGAAAATATAATTTTCGTGATTTTTAGATAAGTCTACCGAAAGTCGGGTTTTGGCAACTTGTGGGTTTTGGTGCATTTTGAGTTATTTTGATTGGGTAATGCCCAATTGGCCTATTTTGATGTGATTCTATTGATTTTTATCGGATACTACACTTGTGGAGGCCGACATTCGTGGCAAGAGGGTTATTGCTTAGCGGTTTTGTACCGGAATTGAGGTAAGTGGCTTGTCTAACTTCGTGTGGGGGACTTTCACCCCTAGGATATTATGTGATACTTTAAATTCCTTGTACGCGAGGTGACGGGCGTGTACATGCGCTGGTTGTTGAACACGTACTTTACTCAAAATGTTCAATGAGTGATATTCCTGTTGTTAGCTGTTAAATTCGATATTTCTACCCGGTAGCAGTTAGGAGAGCATGAGTAGGTAGTATCTAACTGTCTAGTTGCCTAATTGTCTTACTTGAGTTTTCTTGGTAATCGCTGGCGCTGTTTATCGGCGAAGTTATAGTTAAGTATATTATACTTCTTTCTGTGTACTCCTTTACTTGCTGTGTTTGGGGACTACGGGTTCAATTCCCGAGATCCTGAGTTATTGGTAGGGACTACGGGTTCGATTCTCGAGATCCTGAGATTATTGAAATGTCGACTACGGGTTTGATTCCTGAGATCCTGAGATTATTGAAATGTGGACTACGGGTTCGATTCCCGAGATCCTGAGATTATTGAAATGTGGACTACGGGTTCGATTCCCGAGATCCTGACTTATTGGTAGGGACTGCGGGTTCGATTCCCGGAGATCCTGAGTTATTGAGATATTATTGAGACATGGGCCGCGGGTTCGATTCCCGGAGACCCAGAGGTACCGAGAATGGGACTGTGGGTTAAATTCCCACAGATCCTGGATTTGTTTATCTGAGTTGGTTATTTGTTGTTAGCTTAATTGTAGACAGTTGCAATAATCATCATAATGTTGTTATTTCGAAAATTATTATCATTTAAACTGTTTATTTTTGTTATCATCATCATATTATTGTTTCTCAGTAGGGCCCTGACCTTCCTCGTCACTACTCCATCGAGGTTAGGCTTGGCACTTACCGAGTACCGCCGTGGTGTACTCATGCTACTCTTCTGCACACTTTTGTTGTGCAGATCCAGGTACATCAGAGCAGGCTCGTGCTAGGTGATTCCGCAGCTTTCTGGGAGACTTCGAGGTATGATCTGCTACGTCCGCGGATCCGAAGGCTTCCCTTCTATTCTAGTAGTACTAGTTGACATTTTTCTTCATTTCGTTGTTAGATACTCTTTACACATAGAGCCACAGTTGTATTTCTCTTTTAGTCCGTGTTACCGTGGGGTTCCGGATCTTGGTAGTGTTTTATTCATTGTGTGACGGATGTATGTGCCAAGCGGCACAGATTACATATCTTTTATACTATTTTTCCGTTGTTTCTTATTTAAGTGTTTATAACTTGTATATTCCGCAACGTGTTAAGCTTACCTAGTCGTGGGGACTGGGTGCCATCACGACATGTTCATAATTGGTGAACTAGGGTCGTGACAAGTTGGTATCAGAGCTCTAGGTTCATAGGAGTCACGGGACACAGACCGGTTACTTAGAGTCTCGCTGATCAATACGGAGACGTCTGTATTTATCTACGAGGGGCTATGTAACTGTTTAGGAAACTCTTCATTTCTTTCGGATTCCTTGTCGTGCGACATTTTTGACATCAAAAATCTAAACTACTGCTTTCTATTCTCTCACAGATGGTGAGGAAACGATCTACTCGCGATCATCAGGTACCCGCGCCCCCTGTTGCCGCTGTCAGAGGCCGGGGTCGAGGTAGAGGACGAGGACGCGCCCGAGGTGCAGCCACGACACCCGCGCGCGCTGCCGCTGAGGTACCACAGGTAGACCAGGTTGGAGCGCAGGCACCTGGTACACCGACTACAGCTACCACTACTCCAGCACTCCAGGAGACCCTGGCCCAGTTCATGAGTATGTATACCACTTTAGCTCAGGCAGGACTGCTTCCTCTCGCTGCAGCTACATCCCAGGCCGGGGGAGGGGCCCAGACTCCCGCAGCCGTTACACCGGAGCAGCGTGTGCCAGTGGGACATGTTCCAGATGTTTTGGTTATGCCTCCTGCCGCCCCAGCACAACCCGGAGGTGGACCAGCTACCTCTGAGGACGAGCAGCGTAGATTGGAGAGGTTCAAGAAATATGACCCTCCAGTGTTTAGTTGTTTGGCTTCAGATGATGCATTGGGTTTTCTTAATGAGTGTCATCGTATTCTTTGTACTATGGGGATTGTGGAGACCAGCGGGGTTTCCTTCACCGCTTTTCAGTTTCGTGGGACCGCTTATGATTGGTGGCGCACGTATGAGTTGGATAGTCCGGAGGAGTCCGCTTCGTTGACCTGGACGCAGTTTTCAAATCTGTTTTTGACGGAGTTTGTTCCCCAGAGCCTTAGGGATTCTTGGCGCTCGGAGTTTGAGCGGTTGCGACAGGGCTCCATGTCAGTATCGGAGTATGCTATTAGTTTCACCGGTCTAGCCAGGCATGCACCGACTTTGGTAGCCACGGTTCGGGAGAGAGTGCGAAGATTTATTGAGGGCCTTGTTCCGCCTATCCGATCCAGCATGGCTAGAGAGCTTGAGACAGATATATCTTATCAGCAGGCAGTTAGCATTGCCAAGAGGATCGAGAGTATGCTCCCTAGAGAGCGGAGAGAGAGAGAGAGGCCAAAAGGTCTCGTGAGTCGGGCCATTTCTCCGGTGCCCGCACTTCATCAGCCGGTCGTTTTGGCAGGGGTTATTCCGGCCGACCAGTTCACTCAGCATTGCCCGCAGCCGGTAGTACTCCGGCTCTTCCAGCACCTCAGGAGCCTTATTATGCTCCCCCAGTGTCAGTCACAGCCACCGCGTCCTCCCAGAGCTTGTTTTGAGTGCGGGGATACTCGCCACCTGGTTAGGGAGTGCCCCAGGCGCAGGAGAGGAGCCCCTCATCGGTCATCACAGCATTCGCGTGGTTCTCAGGGCCAGCAGGCTATCATTCCAGCCCCAGCTGCCACTCCACCTGCCCAGTCATCCAGGGGCGGGGGTCAGGGTTCCAGAGGCCGCCCTCGAGAGGGGGGACATGCTAGATTCTATGCTATTCCTGATCGCGCTGCGGCTGTTGCATCTGATTCTGTTATCACAGGTATTATTTCGGTTAGTCACAGGGAGGCATCGGTTCTATTCGACCCCGGTTCCACTTTTTCGTATGTGTCTTCTTACTTTGCTTCCCATCTGGGTGTGCCTCGGGATTCTTTGAGTGCCCCCATATATGTTTCCAATCCTGTGGGTGATTCTTTGGCTGTGGACCGCGTATATCGGTCGTGTTTGATTACCATTTGTGATTTTGAGACTAGAGCGGATCTATTTCTGCTTGGGATGGTCGATTTTGATATTATTCTGGGCATGGACTGGTTGTCGCCCTATTATGCTATTCTTGATTGTCACGCCAAGACCGTGACGCTGGCTATGCCAGGCATTCCACGTATTGAGTGGAGTGGTACTCTAGATCACACCCCTAGCCGTGTTATTTCTTTTCTCAGAGCTCAGCGTATGGTTGAGAAGGGGTGTGCTGCTTATCTAGCCTATGTGCGGGACGTCAGTGTTGACACTCCCTCTATTGATTCTATTCATGTGGTACGTGACTTTGCTCATGTATTTCCAGCTGATCTTCCGGGCATGCCGCCCGACAGAGATATTGACTTTGCTATTGACTTGTTGCCGGGCACTCAGCCCATTTCTATTCCACCGTACCGTATGGCTCCTCCCGAGTTGAAGGAGTTGAAGGATCAATTACAGGAGTTATTGGGTAAGGTTTTTATTCGACCTAGTGTTTCGTCTTGGGGTGCTCCTGTATTGTTTGTGAAGAAAAAGGACGGTTATATGCGTATGTGTATTGACTATCGTCAGCTGAACAAGGTTACAGTGAAGAACCGGTATCCTTTGCCCCGTATTGATGATTTATTTTACCAGCTACAGGGCGCACGTGTGTTTTCTAAGATTGATTTGCGCTCTGGGTATCACCAGCTGAAGATTCGGGAGCCAGATATCCCGAAGACTGCCTTCAGGACCCGGTATGGTCACTATGAGTTCCTCGTGATGTCTTTTGGGCTGACTAATGCCCCAGCAGCCTTTATGCATTTGATGCACAGTGTGTTCAGGCCTTATCCGGACTCGTTCGTGATTGTCTTCATTGATGATATTCTAGTATATTCCCGGAGCCGGGAAGAGCACGAGTAGCATTTGAGGATAGTGCTTCAGATTCTGAGGGAGAAGCAGCTTTATGCCAAGTTCTCTAAATGTGAATTCTGGTTGAGTTCAGTGGCATTATTGGGCCACGTGGTGTCGAGTGATGGTATTCAAGTAGATCCGAGGAAGGTGGAGGCCGTGCAGAGTTGGCCCAGACCCTCCTCCGCTACTGAGATTCGTAGTTTCCTTGGTTTGGCGGGCTATTACCGTCGTTTTGTAGAGGGTTCTCTTCGATTGCAGCACCTATGACCAGATTGACCCAAAAGGGTGCCCCTTTTCAGTGGACAGACGAGTGTGAGGCGAGCTTTCAGAAGCTCAAGACAGCTTTGACTTCGGCCCCTATATTGATGTTGCCTACAGGTTCGGGGTCCTATACCGTATATTGTGATGCCTCACGAGTTGGACTCGGTGCGGTATTGATGCAGGACGGTAGGGTGATTTCCTACGCGTCGAGACAGCTGAAGGTGCATGAGAAGAATTACCCTGTTCATGATTTGGAGCTAGCTTCCATTGTTCACGCCTTGAAAATTTGGCATCATTATTTATATGGGGTTCCTTGTGAGATCTACACTGATCACCGGAGCTTGCAGCACTTGCTTAAGCAGAAGGACCTGAATATGCGTCGGAGGAGATGGTTGGAGCTACTGAAGGACTATGATATTACTATTCTCTATCATCCGGGCAAGGCTAATGTGGTTGCCGATGCCTTGAGTCGTCGGGCAGAGAGTTTGGGGAGTTTGGCATATCTACCAGCTTCGGAGAGGCCTATGGCGATGGATGTTCAGGCTTTAGCCAGACAGTTTGTTAGATTGGATCTTTCGGAGCCCAGCCGGGTTCTGGCTTGTGTGATTTCTCGGTCTTATCTATCTGACCGCATCAGGGAGCGTCAGTTCGACGACCCCCATTTGCTTGTCCTCCAGGATAGAGTTCGGCGTGGTGATTCTCGAGATGTTACCATCGGAGATGATGGAGTTATGAGGATGCAGGGGCGCATCTGTGTGCCCAATGTAGATGATCTTCGAGAGCCGATTCTAGCAGAGGCCCATAGCTCGCGGTATTCCATCTATCCGGGAGCCGCGAAGATGTGTCAGGACTTGAAACAGCATTACTGGTGGAGGCGGATGAAGAGGGATATAGTTGATTATGTTTCCGGATGCCTCAACTGCCAGCAGGTGAAGTATGAGCATCAGCGTCCGGGTGGATTGATGCAGCGAATTGAGATTCCCGAATGGAAATGGGAGCGCATTACCATGGACTTTGTATCTGGACTTCCACGGACGGTTAGGAAGTTTGATTCCATTTGGGTCATTGTGGATCGGCTGACCAAGTCCGCCCATTTTATACCGGTGAGCACCACATATTCATCGGAGCGACTGGCGGAGATCTATATCAGGGAGGTAGTTCGACTGCATGGTATTCCAGTTTCCATCATTTCGGATAGAGGCACTTAGTTCACTTCACGGTTCTGGAGAGCTGTACAGCAGGAGTTAGGTACTCGGGTGGAGCTGAGCACAGCATTTCACCCCCAGACTGATGGGCAGTCCGAGCGCACTATTCGGATTTTGGAGGATATGCTCCGTGCGTGCGTGATTGAGTTTGGAGGTTCATGGGATCACTTCTTGGCACTGGCGGAGTTTGCTTATAACAACAGCTACCAGTCTAGTATTCAGATGGCACCGTACGAGGCCCTATATGGTAGGAGGTGCAGGTCTCCCGTGGGTTGGTTTGAGCCGGGCGAGGCCAGGTTGCTAGGTACTGATATGGTTCAGGAGTCTATGGACAAGGTCAAGGTGATTCGGGACAGACTTCGTGCAGCCCAGTCTAGACAGAAGAGTTATGCGGACAAGAAAGTTCGCGATGTGGCTTTTATGGTTGGCGAGCGGGTTCTACTTCGAGTTTCGCCCATGAAGGGCGTTATGAGGTTTGGGAAGAAAGGAAAGCTGAGTCCTAGATTTATTGGCCCTTTTGAGATTTTGAGGCGTGTTGGGAAGGTTGCTTATGAGTTGGCCTTACCTCCCAGCCTAGCCGGAGTTCACCCCGTATTTCATGTCTCCATGCTCCGGAGATACCATGGTGACCCGTCGCATGTGCTGGATTTCACATCTGTTCAACTAGATAATGATCTGTCTTATGTTGAGGAGCCGGTAGCCATTCTAGACAGACAGGTCAGAAAGCTAAGGTCAAAGAATATCGCTTCGGTAAAGGTTCAGTGGCGGGGCCAGCCGGTCGAGGAGGCGACTTGGGAGACTGAGCAGGATATGTGAAGCTAGTACCCTCATCTTTTCACTACTCCAGGTATGTTTTCTATGCTCGTTCGAGGACGAACAAATCTTTAAGTGTGGGAAGATGTAATGACCCGACCGGTCGTTTTAGAAAATTACGCCCAATCCCCAATTTAACTGTTCCCCTAAGTTCATTTCTGCTATTGTGGTTTGCCGAGAGAGTCGGTTCTGAAATTTGGAGCATTTTGGGACACTTAGTCCCTAAATGAGAGCTTTAAAGCTAGAAAACGATGCGTAGCTAGAACAGTGTTAAGACGATCTCAGAACGGAAATCCGATGGTTTTATTAGCTCCGTTGGGTGATTTCGGGGTTAGGAGCGCGTTCGGAATGTATTTTGGAGGTCCGTAGCTCAACTAGGCTTGAAATGCCGAAGGTTGAAATTTTGGCGAATCCGAACGATAGGTGAGATTTTGATCCGGGGGTCGGAATGGAATTCCGACAATTTTTGTAGCTTCGTTATGTGATTTTGGATATGTCCGCAAATTTTCAGGTCATTCGGACGTCGTTTGGTTGGGTTTTAGATCGGATGTGCAATTCGGAAAGTTTTAAGGAATTTAGGTTTGAATTCGATGTGAATTATGGGTTTTGATGTTGTTAGACGTGTTTTTATGATTGGAATAAGTTCGTATCGTGTTTTGGAGTATGTTGGTGGTTTTCGTTGGGGTCCCGAAAGCCTCGGGATGAATTCGGACCATCAAGCGGCATTTGGAACTTGGAAATTTCTGCAGAAAATGCAGCAGCAGTGCAGCAGACGTTAAGCCTACGCGTTCGCGTGGCAATGGCCGCGTTCGCGTAGGCATGGTAGGGTAAAGCATCGCGTTCGCGTCCCTTGACTCGCGATCGCGTAGAAGGGAAAGAGGAAGCACCGCGTTCGCGTCCCCGGTGTCGCGTACGCGTAGAAGAAAAACGGGCGATTGGAAGGTTGTTCTTCGCGAACGCGTGGGAGTCGTCGCGTTCGCGTTGAGGAAGGGAAATTGTGCTTCGCGTACGCGTGTGGAGCGTCGCGTTCGCGATAGGTAATTTTTGCAGGTCATCGCGAACGCGTGGGTTACTTCGTGTTTACGTAGAAGAAGTTGAGTTGTTCATCGCGAACGTGTGAACAGTAACGCGAACGAGATGAGCAATGGGGTCTGGCAGTGAGCATAAGTTCAGAACATAACACCTGCGACCCCCATACACAAAAACGCCATTTTTGAGCTCCAAGAGAGGAGTTTGAAGGGGAAACGATGGGGTATCATCGGGAAATCATCGGGGGTAAGTTTCTTTACCTTAATTCGTTGGTTTATCATGAAATCCGTGATTATTTCGCTGAAAATGGGGGATTAAAGGTGGGTTTGAGCCCTAGGCCTAAATGTTAGAAAATCTCTGATTTGAGTGGTCAAATGGAGTCCGATTTTGGTAAATTTAATATGCCTAGACTCGTATTGAGATAAGGAACCCAAAAATATAATTTTCGTGATTTTTTGATAAGTCTACCGAAAGTCGGGTTTTGGCAACTTGTGGGTTTTGGTGCATTTTGAGTTATTTTGATTGGGTAATGCCCAATTGGCCTATTTTGATGTGATTCTATTTATTTTTATCAGATACTACACTTGTGGAGGCCGACATTCGTGGCAAGAGGGTTATTGCTTAGCGGTTTTGTACCGGAATTGAGGTAAGTGGCTTGTCTAACTTCGTGTGGGGGACCTTCACCCCTAGGATATTATGTGATACTTTAAATGCCTTGTACGCAAGGTGACGGGCGTGTACATGCGCTGGTTGTTGAACACGTACTTTACTCAAAATGTTCAATGAGTGATATTCCTGTTGTTAGCTGTTAAATTCGATATTTCTACCCGGTAGCAGTTAAGAGAGCATGAGTAGGTAGTATCTAACTGTCTAGTTGCCTAATTGTCTTACTTGAGTTTTCTTGGTAATCGCTGGCGCTGTTTTTCGGCGAAGTTATAGTTAAGTATATTATACTTCTTTCTGTGTACTCCTTTACTTGCTGTGTTTGGGGACTACGGGTTCGATTCCCGAGATCCTGAGATTATTGAAATGTGGACTACGGGTTCGATTCCCGAGATCCCGAGATTATTGAAATGTGGACTACGGGTTCGATTCCCGAGATCCCGAGATTATTGAAATGTGGACTACGGGTTCGATTCCCGAGATCCCGAGATTATTGAAATGTGGACTACGGGTTCGATTCCCGAGATCCCGAGATTATTGAAATGTGGACTACGGGTTTGATTCCCGAGATCCTGACTTATTGGTAGGGACTGCGGGTTCGATTCCCGGAGATCCTGAGTTATTGAGATATTATTGAGACATGGGCCGCGGGTTCGATTCCCGGAGACCCAGAGGTACCGAGAATGGGACTGTGGGTTAAATTCCCACAGATCCTGGATTTGTTTATCTGAGTTGGTTATTTGTTGTTAGCTTAATTGTAGACAGTTGCAGTAATCATCTTGTTGTTGTTAATTCGGAAATTATATCATTTAAACTGTTTATTTTGTAATCATCATTATATTATTGTTTCTCAGTAGGGCCCTGACCTCCCTCGTCACTACTCCATCGAGGTTAGGCTTGGCACTTACTGAGTACCGTCGTGGTGTACTCATGCTACTCTTCTGCACACTTTTGTTGTGCAGATCTAGGTACATCAGAGCAGGCTCGTGCTAGGTGATTCCGCAGCTTTCTGGGAGACTTCGATGTATGATCTGCTACGTCCGCGGATCCGGAGGCTTCCCTTCTATTCTAGTAGTACTAGTTGACATTTTTCTTCATTTCGTTGTTAGATACTCTTTACACATAGAGCCACGGTTGTATTTCTCTTTTAGTCTGTGTTACCGTGGGGTTCCGGATCTTGGTAGTGTTTTATTCATTGTGTGATGGATGTATGTGTCAAGCAGCACGGATTACATATCTTTTATGCTATTTTTCCGTTGTTTCTTATTTAAGTGTTTATAACTTGTATATTCTGCAACGTGTTAGGCTTACCTAGTCGTAGGGACTGGGTGCCATCACGACATGTTCATAATTGGTGAACTAGGGCCGTGACATACAACCAGTAGGAAGGCCTGATTCGGACTTCTTATCTGAGTTATATAATAAATTTGGACAGCTTCAACAATTAAAACACTCTGCCTTAAGATTTTTATACTTCAGACTTTAATTTTATTTGAGTCGTGCTATTTATATAAATTTTTGCGGAGGTTTATATGAGCCGTCTCATTGCTTACATGTTACCCCTTTAATCTAGTCCTACGTATTTTTGTTTGTCACCTTAGCATTGTTTTATCTTTAAACCTAAAATTCAGCCTAAAAACCTCCTTCTTATAGGAATAGTAGTCCTAAAATTCCTCCGGGACTGATAGGAATGAGACAGGTAATAGCACGCAACAGACGTCAGGACCAATCCGCACTTTAATACCTTTACGGGCTGAGAAGGGTAGATATGGATAAGATAACCGGAGCACTAATACCACGTGTATCCCCGCTTTTGAGGAGTGATTATCGGGTATTGTATTGGTGTGATCCATATTACAAACAAACCTAGGACCCCTTCACATTTATCACCATGCTTAGATCATAACTCTTTTCAAAACCTTGTTTTATTTGATCGTTTTCAAACAATTGTGTATTAGAATCCCCTATTATTTGAGCCTTATCTGTTTACCTGAAATTGCACAAATTCACAAAATTTATTTAGCTAGGAACCATACTAGTGAATACTGAGGTGTGCCTAACACCTTCCCCTTGGAATAATTTCAAGCTCTTACCCTATCTCTAGTTATCAAGCGTAGTTGTAGTTGAACCCTATAGATGCCCTAATGCACCTTAAACTCGTTAGATTGTGACTCTTCAAATGCAAAACCCTTACCCAAAAGGAAAGAGTTGTCCCAACCAAATGTCATAAATCCGATTTCGCGAGAAAAAAAAGGGGCGCGATGACAATAATCAATTTCCAAGAAACTTTCATAATCTTTGTTCAACGTTATTAATAATCAATTAGAGCATGATCGATACATGATAGAGTCACAACAATCATGCTATAAGACTCACGAGCATGCCTGATGAGTAAGACTAAGAAATTGGCCCGAATGATAATCGTTCAAAGAAAGAAGCTTACCATGATTGCGGTCCTACCATTGGACATTCGACAACTCCATCCAGAAACAATTAGGGTAGGATCATTGTGACACTAGGCTTTCGACCTATTGTCTAAGTTCTAGAATTGGTTCCGGCATCTGGGACACAACTGAATACCAAAACATATATGAGAAAAGGAAATAGGAAGTAAAATAACAATATAACACTCAAGGGGAAGTGCACTTACGTTTTATGTTCCACTTCTTAAGGAACGACATATCTTTAGCAAGGATCATGTCTAAAGTCTTTATTGATACAAATTGGCCTATCCAACCTCAATCTCGAGACTCATCTATTCTGGAGAATGGGGCTCTATTGGCCCGTGGACAAGCTTAATCATTCCCCCTCGATAGAGCCAAGGATTGTAGAGGCGCATGAGGTGATCGAGAGTGAAAGGACGTCTCTCAATTTTGCTTGTGAAGAAATGGTTGAGAATGACTATTCTCATTATGAAGGGTGGAGTTGGCCAAGGGTGACATCGTACCTCTGGCAAAAACCTATGATGATAGGGTCTAATGGACCCATCAGGAAGGGGTAAGTGTAAACACTTAGATACCCTTCCACGTGAGTGGTGATCAATTCTTCAAGAGTAGTAACTATTACATCCTTTTTCACCTAGTTACACTCCTTTTTTACCCTTTTGAGGGTGTCTTTCGTAATGGTGCATATATACCTCGAGACCGACTCACATCAACATGGCACCGCGAGTGACTTTTCAAGCTTAAAGTAAATGTTGGCTGGGCACCTTGGCGGAACGAATTCCTTAGGGCGGGGTTCCACCGGAGCCTCATCGCCGGCGAGCCTTGATAAAAAAGCAGCCTCCTTTTGCGGCATGGTTTTGGAAGTTTTAGCCATTCATGAACAAGATAAAAAAAGGATTGGGAAGATACACGGTTTGATTAAGGTTCAAGCAATTTGGGTGTAAAGATTGTAAAGCGTAGAGATTTGTTGAAGAAAAAGCAAAGGTAAGGAGGACTTTGACTGTAAAAGTTTGAACGGGGAAATGTTAGGGTTTTTGTAGGCAGCAGGCAACGGTTCTGGACAAGTAGCGGGAGATAACGACTGACATGCATTTAATGCCTCGAAACCTGAACCGACGGGACATTTTAGTATCCACGTGTTGTTACGTCATGGTCGGGTTCGTCACTTACATCATGATCCATCGAGATGGGATTGCAAAAGTTCATATCGTTTCTCATCGTCTTCTTTCCGAGAAACGAGGGACTATATATATACAGTCAAAATTGGGCTTGCCTTGGAACGTGGCAGGCCAAGGTTCAACCCCATGCTATATCATATTATGGTGTAAAGATCGATTGCCGAGCTCGTGACCCAAAGATCGATCAAGATCCAAGTCGGCCAAGATTGAAACCAGTCGGCATAGAGATCGAGCAAGCGAGGAGAGCTTACCGAGCCAAATAACGGAAAGTCAAAATATCCGCAATCAGACGAAGATCACGGCAAAAATATCGGTGCATATCAGGAAGAGGCCGATTAATTAGCTAATCTTGAGATTTCTTACTGTATTTAGAATTGTAACAAGGGTAGGACTCCCATGTTATATAAAGGGGAGCTGATCATTTGTAAAGGGAATCATATTCACTCAATACAAAGCAGTATACTGTCTTTCTCTAGTTTTCATTATCTTGTTACTTTGTTCTTGTATCAACTGAATTTTCACTTGGTTCAAGGGTGATCGAATTCTACGGCCAAGGCTATTTGATTTGTTTGGTTTTTATTCCTTTACAGTCATGTCAATATCAATTTACTCTTTTCTCAGATTATGCGAAATGAAGTCAAGTATCCTTAAAATCACATATAAATTCATATGGTATTCATTTATAGGGTAAACGGACGTGGACATAATGAATCTTTACGTGTAAAAAAAAGTACAATCTGTTGGCAAGCCACATTTTCTTTAGGTCATGTCTTCCAAATTCATATTTGTAGATATGTTTTTTTTTCCTGCTTCCTGTGCATCTAAATATTCTGCCAAAAAAACATTGAATAGTTTGAATTGTACATGAATTTCCATACTTTCTCATGTTTTCAAGCATCTAAGTAAATTGAAGTAATGAAACTCTTTCGTGGATTAATTTATTCTGATATCAATCAATAAGTTATCAACTTTCAAAATCAAGTTTTAACTGTACTAAATTTTTATTATCTTTTCAAATTAGAATTTAAATAGATTAACAAGAAAATCAGTATAAATCATATTACCGAAAACTCAAAAAATGGAATTGTTTGGTGGAAATTATCGAATATTTCTAAAGAATATCAATCAAAATAATTCAAGGGGTAAATAATAGCCAATTGTAGTTAATCACTGAATTAGAAGATAAACTTGAGACATAGAAGTAATCAATTGTGAAATGATATAAACAGGGTTTTATTCATCGTGGTAGCTTAACATGTCTCTTCTTGAAGAGGTTCAGGATCTTACATTAATCTTATTTTTCGCTCCACTTATGGAGCATATCTTTCTATTTCTGGTGTATTTAAAGTTGTGTAAAAGAAGAAGCCCGGGGTTCTCTCTTGGTATTTATAGCTTCAAGCTTTTTCAGCTGGTCATGAATGGGCCCCTCTTTTCGTTGTGGAGACGCCCTTTTATTGTGACGACCCAAAGGGTCATCACTTGTTTTATTAATCATTTCGAGCTTCTGAGGTCCTGAAAACCTCATTTATAGTTGCCTCAATTTGCGTGCGCAGTTCGGGCGCGAAGCTGAAAAATTCTTATGTTGAAATATATGAAATATATGAGAAATTTGAAGAATTTTGATATTAATATTGATATGGTTGACTTTGGTCAACATTTTTAGTAAACGGACCCGGACCCGTGATTTGACGGTCTCAGAAAATCCGTAGAAAAATATGGAACTTGGGCGTATGCCCGGAATTGAAATCCGAGGTCTAGAACCCCGGTAAAAGAATTTTTCTATTAAATTGTTTTCTGAAAATATTTAAGGAAAATGAAACTGAAATTTGATTAAAAGTAATGGTATCGGGCTCGTATTTTGGTTCCGACGCACGGTACAGGTCATATATGTTGGTTAAGCGCTTCCTGTAAAGTTTGGTTGAAAACGGACGTCGTTTGACGTGTTTCGGCTTTAAATTGGAAATTTTGGGAGTTATGAAATTTTGAATAAATTCTTGAGTTTTAAGGCTCAAATCATTGATTTTGATGTTATTTTGGCGATTTGATCGCGCGAGCAAGTTCGCATGATGTTTTTAAGTCAGTGTGCATATTTGGTTTGGAGCCCCGAGGGCTCGGGTGAACTATGAATAGGCCACGAGATCAATTTTTCATGTTAGAAAGTTGTTGTCAGCACCTGATCTGCAAAGTTCGCAAATGCGAACAAATGTTAGCAAATGCGAAGTCGCAAATGCGAACAAAAGTTCGCAAATGCGAACTTCCCATATTTTGCATGTGTTCGCAAATGCGAAGTCGGAAATGCGAACAAAAGTTCGCAAATGCAAACTTCCAATATTTTGCCTGTGTTCGCAAATGCGAACAAAAGTTCGCAAAGGCGAAGTCGCAAATGCGAACAAAAGTTCGCAAATGTGAACTTCCCAGTTCTGCCTTGGCTTCGCAAATGCGAACAAAAGTTCGCAAATGCGAACTTCCCAGCCTTAGCTTATTTTTCAAACTCCAGAATTTGGTCGGGGTTCGCAATTGCGAACCCCTGCTCGCAAATGCGAACACAGAGACCTGTAAATCACGATTTCCAGCTTCATTTTTCATATTTCACAACACAAAACATCCATTGGCAATTTTTCACGAACTCCCTCTTCTCCAAATCATTGGTAAGTCAACTTTTACTCAATTTCTTCAAACTTTAACATCATCGATCATGTTTTCATCTTTAATTTAAGGTTTTTCATGGGTAAAAATGGGGGATTTGGGTAGTACTTAGGTTTTCATAAAAAAATTGGGATTTTGACCTTAATTTGAGGTCCGATTTGAGGACAAATTATATATTTGAACTCATGAATGATTGGGTGAATTTATTTTGGTTCGAAACTCGGGTTTCGATCATGTGAGCCCGGGGTTGATTTTTACTATTCCGGACAGAAGGTTGAAAAACTTATATTTAGCCATGTGAGCTAGTTTGTTAAGTAGAATTGATGATATTAAATCAATTGTGTAAAGATATGATTGAATTGGAGCCAAATTCGGAAGGAAAAGGCATTACTACGGATTGAGTTGTTCATAAACTTTCGAGGTAAGTGTTTGTTTTATCCTAGCTTGAGGGAATAGGAATTGAGTTTATGTGTAAATTGTGATATGTGGAGTCTGACGTATAGGCATGGTGATGAGTATCTATACGTTGTGGGTCGAGCATGACCGTGAGTCTTAAAAAAAAGGATTAAATTCTTATTAAACCTAAGTGATTATGTGAAGGGAAATTATTATTGGTTTTATACCGGTAAAGTACATTTAAATTGTTGATTAAAAGTTATTGGTATTACACCGGTAACAGAGGTAAATTGTTGATTCATTATCATTTATTGGTATTATACCGGTAAAGTACATATAAATTGTTGCTTAAGAGTTATTGGTATTACACCGGTAACGGGGATGTATCGTTGATTTATTATCATTTATTGGTTTTACACCGGTAATATAAATATTGTTGAAGTGAAGATTATTGGTTTAATACCGGTAATACTTTTATACATTCACTGTTGATCAGAGATTATTGGCTTATTGCCGGTAATATATATTACAGAATTGGGATCGTGTGGCACGCCGACCACTTATATATTAAAAAATTGGGATCATGTGGCACGTCGACCACTTTTATGATAAGAAATGGGATTGTGTGGCACGCCGACCACAAAGTGATTTGAATCTTGGCATTGGCCATAGTGCCGGTAGCCTATTGTTACATTTAGGAGCGGGTGGTACGCCTAACACAAGATATGAAAAGCCTATTGTTACATTTGGGAGCGGGTGGTACGCCTACCACAAGATATGAAAAGCCTATTGATACATTTGGGAGCAGGTGGTACGCCTACCACAAGATATGAAAAGCCTATTGTTACGTTTGGGAGCGGGTGGTACGCCTACCACAAGATATGAAATGAAAAATAAATTGAGACATGAAAGTAAGATTTGTTCCGTTGATCAGATTACTCCGGATATTGTGAGTTATTGACTGTTATTTCAGAGCAGATTCTTTCCTTATAGACGTTCGATAACATTTTTTGTTGTTGTAAATGTATATATATATATATATATATATATCTCAATTGTACAGATTTATGTGGGTGACTGGTCTTAGTCTCGTCACTACTTAGCCGGGATAGGCCAGGCACTTACCAGCACATGCGGTCGGTTGTGCTGATACTACACTCTACTCTCTTTTTGCGCAGATACAGGTTACGTACAGTAGTAGCGGCAGTAGCACGATTGTGGATATTCCGACTACTGAGACTACGAGGTAGCCTTGCAAGCATCCGCAAGACCCGTTGTCTCTTCTATCTATGTATTTCATTCTGTTATCTCATGTATTCGAGATAAACAGCTTATATTTCTTTCAAACAATTATGTGTATTATTCTTAGAAGTTCGTGAGTATTGTGACACCGGTCTTGGGTAGTGTATCATGTTTGGGTTTCTGTATCATATTTGATAAAATTGACTAAGTCTTCCGCTGTAATTATATGTTTTTAATTTAAAGTCTTAAGAAGAGTTTGGTAACTAATGAAAATGTAAGTAATAGTTGGCTTGCCTAGCTTCCACTAGTAGGCGCCATCATGACTCCCGATGGTGGGAAATCCAGGTCGTGACATTTATTTACCTTAAGGACAATTGTTATGAGTCAAAAGTCAATAGTGTTTACTATGAATTGATCGTGATGGGATTTAATATATACCAATACAGTTACTCCCTCCGTTCGTCGAGGTCATGCCCGGGTCGACTTCGGCGGACAGATAGAGCAACGCGATCAAGAAGGGCACTACAAAATGAAGTATCAGAACTGAACCGTTGGTTGGTGAGTGAAGTGTCATCCTGCACGGTCATTCGTAATGGCATACGTTTTCGCAAAACTTAATTGCTTCGTGCCCAATTATGTATTAATGGTGAACGTTGGGTTCCGTGCAGGAAGAATTTGCTATTTATAGCCAGAGAAGATGTGTTATTTTGTTCTTAACATATCAATTATTCTTCTAAGAGAGTTCTCGAGAAGCCTTTTCTTCTGCCAAATCGTATTTCCCCTATTCTTCCGATCGTTATCATCATTGATTTCTCCGTTTTCCTCGTCAAAATTCTTCTTTCTCTCACTCGTGAATCAATCATGGCAGGTACTTCTTCTCGCGGCAATTGTCCGGCTAATTCTCTGGTGGTCAAAAATCCCGCTCACACAGAGGAAAGGTTAGGGTTGGTGGAAGGTGACAAAATTCCTTTGGTTAATGAAATTCTACCTCGACCAAGCAATCAGGTGATGGATTTCAATGCACCGGGCAGCGTGGAAAATGGGCATTACTTCTCTAATGTGGTAAGAGGGGATACCCAAATGCGGGAGCAATGGCGTATCCCACGTTATATCGAGATCTCTCTTGCGAAGATCAAGGACAGGGTACAGATCGACCGTCGAGGGTATAGCTCGTTCTATCCTTATCCCTTCCAGGTGGGGTACACACTCCCGCTCCCGATGCTGATAGTAGACTTCTGACCCTATTACGGGGTATGCCCAGCCCAACTTTCTTCTTACCTCTACAAATTGCTCCTCATGTTCATCAAGTATGCAGAGCTAGCAGGTAGGGAGGTCACTCTGAGGCATGTGCTCAGTCTCTTCGCTCCACAAAAATTCTGCGGCACCATAATCTCTGCACGCCCACGAGGATCAAAGGGCTTGATGGTTAGGCTGGACGACGAGGTCATTCGTCATTCCTTTGAGATTTTTTTCTATATTCGGACTGAACACCTGGTGGTGGACCCAAATGGATTCCCGAAAGTTTGGAACATTGCACAAAGACCTCATTCTTGACTAGGCATCCGCCCTATTTTGACTTTCCTTATGCTTTCTACTTATGGTTATTGATTTACCTTAATATTTTGTAGCTGAAAAGTTGCCGCCGCCTCCTTTGGAGGGGATCCGAGACTGGGTCGAGGCAGTGCTTCCTCGTACTGCCGGCATTCGCACCTGGCGGCTTCTAGGAGAGGCATAATCGCAGACCCGTGACAGGTGGAATTTCGGCCCTTTCTCTTTTCTATTTTGTTTTGTTTTGACTACACTTACTGATTCGTTTGTTCATTGTATCTAGAGAGACCACGTCGTGTCAAAGCTCCACAATTGGCTTTCCATCGGCTGGGTGCACTTGCTAGGCTAGCTACAACACCTGTGTCTCGTCCAGTACCGAGGGCGGCATCGGTTGAATTGTCAGTGGCCGTATCATCAATGCGGTCTACTCCATAAGACGAAGGACCGTCCGGGCTTGTCCGTTCTCGGATGGGCTCGCCCTCAAATGAGGAGGAGGATAGGCCTTCGCAGAAGCGACGAGTGGCATTTGTGGTGGCTCCTCCGTCAATGATCAACTTGGATTCTCCTCAGACGGATTCGAAGGGTGGTGCGGCTGTGGCACTTGCTGTTGAGGAGAGAGAGTTAGTCGGGGTTGAACCTGTTAGTTCTAGCTATGGGAATATCGCTGTCTTGATGACTCCATCTGAAGTTCCTATTGTTGAGGCGGAGGGTCGCTCATTATAGGCCGACGTCGTGACTTCTGATGTACCATTGTTAGCCATGGCAAGTTGCTCTACATCAACGGCGGCGGTGATGGGGGAGGACGTGGTGGAGGACGAGTATAAGCCTGAGTCCGATTTGGACCCCGACAATGTTCGTATGTTCAAGGAGGGTATTACCAATTCTACGGTACATGCAGGGGGTCCGGCCCATTTTATTGAGGTTCCCTCAGATTTGAACTTATTAGCTGAAGGAAATAGCTTGGTGTCGCAGTTCGAGTTGTTATGTTCGCAGGCCGAGAACGCGTCTTTGAGGAGCATTTTGGATACTAAAGTGATTGACGAAGTGGCCGTGATGAGCCTGAGGGTACATAGTACATTCCTAGTTTTTTCTCTCTATTTTTTTAGCCTTTGCCTCAGCTTTACCTTCTCTTTGTTTTGCAGACTTACTTGTTGGAGGTGGTGAACATCCGCATAGCTAAGATTCGTTCAAGGATCTTCTAGCAAATATTGGGGAAATATCATTATTACCGTGATCAGTGCTGAGGGTTGCACGAGCATTTACGGAACGATCCCGATAATCGAGCTTTGGGCGAGGAGTTGGCGAGGCGGGATCAGCAGTTGTAGCAGGCACTTGGCAGTAAATATGCTCTTGAAGAGCAGATTCGTAGGAAGGACGAGGAGCTGGAGGTGGGAAAAAAATTACAGCCGAGTGTACGCTCCTGTAGGGAAGGTTGAGGGAGATAGAGCTGGAGGCAGAGCAGAATCGGGTCAAGGCAGCGGAGGCATTTGCAGAATGGAGCGGGAAACTGGCGGCGCTGGAAGGCGAGGTTGCTACCTTAAAATTTCTGGAAAGGGGTGCCTCGTTAACGTTCGTTGCGTTGAAGGCGTCAATTCACGTGCATGAGTCCCGATTTGAGTTGAAGAGGGAGAAAGCAGCCCTTAAAGAGGTGGGGCTCGAGGAACGGACCCAGGTCATGTTTGACCGGATTGCGATTTTGGAGGAGGAGAAATAGCGACTGCAGAATCAAACTGGTTCGTCGCATATTGACATTTCACCAGGCTCATGAACTTTGGGTCTACGCCGAAGCTCAACACGATGTTTACAAAAACTTGGTGGAGTCGAAATTGTGACCGAGGCCGTCTTCGAGGTGGCACGCTAGAAGGCTCGTGACGCTTGTGCCGACTGTGGTTATGATGTGGCGACACCTGACGTTGATGATGCCGCGACTGGCAGCGATGGTAACAGCGATGGTGGCGCCGAGTAAAGAAAAGATTTGTTATCATTGTTTGTTATTTGTTTTTTTATTTCTTGTATTGACCGGACAGGGCCGGGTGTAAGCGGGGAGTACCCGTGCTCTTAACTCTGTAGACAATTGTGCTATTCTTTTCATCGTTTGTCTTGCGCTTTATTCTGTCTTCCATTCCTCTCCTTTTCTTTTTTGAATACATTTGGAGGGACGACCAACCCTTGAATTCGACTGAGGTCATCATGTCAGTTTTGGATCGATTATTATGGCTCTTTAGCCTGACATGAACGGGGAGGGGCGGTTGTCTGGTAGTGACGGCAATTAGTTTTTCCTCACCCTAGCCCTAGTGCAGCTGAGGTCGAACGTGATAAGTTCGATGGTAAAGGCACTCAACCTGAGTTCTTGTTCGACTGAGGTCGAACGTAATAAATTTGATGGCGAAGGCACTTAGCCTAAATCCTGGTTTGACTAAGGTCGAACCTGAAGTATATGATGGCAAAGGCACTTATCCTGAGTCCCGGTTCGACTGAGGTCGAACCTGATATATTATGATAGCGAAGTCACTTTGCCTGAGTCTCGCTTCGACTGAGGTCGAACCTGTTATATTTTATGGCGAAGGTACTTAGCCTGAGTCCCGATTCGACTAAGGTCGAACATGATGTATTTGATGGCGAAGGCACTAAGCCTAAGTCCTGATTCAACTAAGGTCGAACCTGACGCATTTGATGGCGAAGGCACTTAGCCTGAGTCCCGGTTCGACTGAGGTCGAACCTGATATGCTTAATAGCGAAGGCACTTAGCCTAAGTCCCGGTTCGACTGAGGTCGAACCTGATATATTTGATGGTGAATGTATTTGGCCTGAGTCCCGGTTCGACTGAGAGAACTTGATATATTTGATGGAGAAGGCACTTAGCCTGAGTCTCGGTTTGACTGAGGTCGAACTTGATATATTTGATGGTGAAGGCACTTAGCATGAGTCCCGGTTTGACTAAGGTCGAACCTGATATATTTTATGGCAAAGGCACTTAGCGTGAGTCCCGAAGAACCAAATATATTTTATGGTGAAGGCACCCAGCCTGAGCCCATCAAACCTGATGTATTTGATGGCGTAGGCACTTAGCCTGAGTCCAGATTCGATGAATGTCGAACTTGATATATTTGATGGCGAAGGCACTTAGCTTGAATCCCGGTTCGACTAAGGTCAAACCTGATATATTTTGTTGTGAAGGCACTTAGCCTGAGCCCCAGTTCGACTGAGGTAGAACCTGATGTATTTGATGGCGAAGGCACTTAGCCTGAGTCCCGGTTTGACTGAGGTCGAACCTGATATATATTTGATGGCGAAGGCAATTAGCCTGAATCCCGGTTAACCTTGGGTCGAACATGATGTACTTGATAGCGAAGTCACTTAGCCCGAGTCCCGGTTCGATTGAGATCGAACATGATATATTTTATGGTGAAGGCACTTAGCTTAAGCCCCGGTTCGACTGAGGTCAAACCTAATGTATTTGATGGCGAGGGCACTTAGCCTGAGTCCCGGTTTGACTGAGATCGAACCTGATATATTTGATGGCGAAGGAACTTAGCCTGAATCCCGATTTGACTGAGGTTGAACCTGATGTATTTGATGGCGAAGGCACTTAGCCTGAGCCCTAGTTCGACTGAGGTCCAACCTGATGTATTTGATGATGAAGGCACTTAGCCCGAGTCCCGGTTCAACTAATGTCAAACCTGATATATTTGATGTCGAAGGCACTTAGCCTGAGTTTCGGTTCGATTGAGATCGAACTTGATATATTTTATGGCAACGACATTTAGCCTGAGTCCTGGTTCGACTGAGGTTGAACCTGATGTATTTGATGGTGAAGGCACTTAGCCTGAGCCCCTGTTCGACTGAGGTCGAACCTGATGTATTTGATGGCGAAGGCACTTAGCCTGAGTTTCGGTTCGACTGAGGTCAAACCTGATATATTTTATGGCGAAGGCACTCAGCCTGAGCCCCGGTTCAACTGAGGTCGAACCTAATGTATTTGATGGCGAAGGCACTTAGCCTAAGTCCCGGTTCGACTGTGGTCGAACCTAATATATTTGTTGGCAAAGGCACTTAGCCTGAATCCCGGTTTGACTGAGCTCGAACCTGATGTATTTGATGGTGAAGGCACTTAGCCTGAGCCCCGGTTCAACTGAGGTCGAACCTAATGTATTTGATGACTAAGGCACTTACCTGAGTCCTGTTTCGACTGAGGTCGAACCTGATATATTTGATGGCGAAGGCGCCTAGCCTGAGTTTCGGTTCAATTGAGATCAAACCTGATATATTTTATGGCAACGGCACTTAGCCTGAGTTCCGGTTTGACTCAGGTCAAACCTGATATATTTTGATGGCGAAGACGTTTAGCTTGAGTCCCGGTTCGATTGAGGTCGAACCTGATATATTTGATGGCGAAGGTACTTAGCTTGAGTCCTTGTTCGACTGAGGTCAGGCCTGATATATTTGATAGGAAGGCACTCAGCCTAAACCCGGTTCGACTGAGATCGAACCTGACATATTTGATGGCGAAGGCCTGATATATCTTGATGGCGGAGGCACTTAGCCTGAGTTTGGGTTCTGGCTTGAGACAGCCTTGTGACGGTTTCCGGCCAGACACCACGTTAGGGGTGAAGGAAATGCCTCATACTTTCGTTCTAAGGAAGGGGGGAACCTTTCCATTCTTTTTATCTGTTTTTTTCGAATCTCGTTTTCCTTTTATGCATTCGAGTATTATGTGCTCGATATGCTTCCTTTGGTCTGTTTGTGTTGGATCGCTTTCTCTTCTCTTTTTTTATTTTGACGTTCCTTTGGCTTCGATTCTAGAAAAAAACTATGTGATTTCGCTAGGAAATCCTCATATATGGTGCCAAATTGTTTGGTGGAAACTTATCGAACATTTCCCAAGCAAATCAATCAAAATAATTCAAGGGGTAAATCATAGTCAATCATAGTTAATCACTGAGATAGAAGACAAACTTGAGACATAGAAGTAATCAATGTGGAACGATATAAACGGGGTTTTATTCATCGTGGTAGCTTGACCTGTCTCTCCTTAAGAGGTTCAGGATCTTACATTAATCTTGTTTTTCGCTCCAATTATGGAACATATCTTTCTATTTCTGGTGTATTCAAAGTTGTGTAGAAGAAGAAGCCCCCCTTGAGGGGTTTTCTCTCTTGATATTTATAGCTTCAAGCCTTTTTAGCTTGTCATGAATGGGCCCCTCTTTTCATTTGGAGACGTCCTTTTATTTACCTTAAGGACAGTTGTCATGAGTCAAAAGTCAACAGCGTTTACTATGAATTAGTCATGATGGGGCTGAATTTTATACCAATACAGGAATGATTAAAACTTAACACAATATCAAAAAGGTACTCTTAATAAATTTCTATTAATCAATAAAAAATCTAAATAAAATAAGTACTGAGTGTTCTTAAACTAAACAATTCGCCGAACTAATTGAGTTAACGCTAATCAATCCAAGAAATAGAAGAACGCTGTAAAAAAGTTTAAAAAAAAAATCAAATAAATGAATATTAATATTGCTTTAGGCATCTTAATAAAATTTACTTTAGCCACGAACATTATTGAGCCTGGTATTTTGTTTATTAACCGTTTCCTAAGTTGTCTTATCATTTATGCACGTCCTATTCTTAACAGTTAATACCGATCCTTACTATTGCTTGGAATATATTTTCTTTTTATCTTGGCTCGGCGGTAAGCGTGATTGCCGTGGTGTGTCAGGTCGCGGGTTCGAATCACCCTCTCTATAAAGCAGGGGAAGGCTGCCTAGAGTATTCTCTTCCCCAGACACCCACGAAGTGGGTATTAAACTGGATCGGCCCTTTATTCAGAAGTTGTCGTACAATCTTGACAAAGCACTCTTCAGGAAAGTTTACCCCAAAATACCAAACTATATTCAATGTGGTATTTGTTTAAAAAAAAACTGTTGAAATTCTTTTTCAATTTCTCAAACTTCCACTAGTTCTGGATAACACGATACAAACCTCGACTTCCATAAGAAAAATTACCTAAAACCTGTTAAAGAAGGTTCCTGTAGATGATCATATGTGCACGTTTAACTAGGGTTCGTGCATAATTTGGTAAATATCGAATTGCTATTACCCAAATCGAAAATTTTGATATTTGGTATTTAAAATAAAATATCGAAATAACGATATCGTACAGAAATATATATTATATTACACAAAACACATAGTATCAATTATAATATGAATATAAAAATTATAAAATTTTACGTTCATTTATTCTCTAAGTTCATCAATTAACTTTAAACAAGTAACAACATATTTCTAATGATCAAATATTCTTTTATATACAATTTTCTCTATTTGGGTCAATATTTTCTAATTTTGAACAAAACATTTGTCAACATTTTCAATTTTATATTTTTGAGTATTTTAATTATGATATTAGTGTATATGGCTCTATGCACTAGTTAGTATTCAAACCGAATAAACCAAAGATACCAAATCGAATAATCCGAAACCGAAAGGAGAAAAACAGAATCATACCGAATTTAATTAGGTACGGTATTGGTATAAGATTTTAAGAAACCGAACACCAAAAATACCGAACCGAAATGTCAAAATACCGTACTGTACCGACCGACTAACACTCCTATGTTTAACTATGAAACTATTGCTACGTGACTGTCCATCATCAGTTCATAACTAGCTAGAAAAACTTGAGTTTACAAATTCAAATACACCAAAAGCTAAGGTTGAACAAAATATGCATAGGAGTTTAAGGTACTAAACAAGTGAAACCATGCATCTTATTACATACCTTCAGCAGAAGAAAAAATGATGACAGTGAACACAAGTTTGGATCTACTAACCATTTCGAAGACACAAACATCACCTACTTTTAGGTTATTGTCCAGCACAAACTCCTTCCAACCGGAGGTCAACTTAGCATTTGCTGTTCCAAGACTACATTTTACTGCCCATGATCTCTTGCTTGAATTTTGAAGTTTCACATCACTATGTTTAGCGGCAAAAAATTTCCTAGCTATCGGCAGCGTTATGGACTGTCAATTTGAATGATGCATTATTATACAGAACGAAAGATTCATCGTTAATTAACAGTGATATTCCGTATAATCAGGGATGAGCTTTATGTCACTAAGATATTCAACTTCACCAGATATTCAAGAATAGCTATCTTACCAATTGCATCGGTCCCCTGGCAGAAGACACATATGATGGTTGCATGAAACATATGAAGAAAGGATTTTCTGATGTAAAAGCTTTTGCTCTTTGATATGCTAAGACCATTTCTTTGGCCACTGCACTGCCCTTACAAGAAGACCTGGATTGTTGCACATGCTTCCCAGCATCTTCACTGAGTTCTTCTGCAGAAAATCAAGCCAACACGACCACATTGAACGGTCTAGAAAAGTACCTTTAATTGATTCTAAAAATTAAAGTTATGATCGTTCTGTATACATCAGAAAAGTTTATAGCGAGGTATTCAATCACCTTTAGTTTTTGAAGTGAAACCATCTAAATTTCCTTTCTGCTGCTTTTCAAGATTCAGTTTCCTGCTTCGAACTATTTTGGATTGAGAACATGGAGCTGAATTCTCAGTTTTGATAGTTTTGTTTTTACAATCAGAAACCCCTGGCAATTTTCCATCTATCTTATGCGCTGGTTTGTTCTCAGCTGTACGAAATATAGTGACATCTAAAATGGGCTTAGTTCCCTTAATCAATTCAAATACACAAACATCACCAAATTTTAACTTATTGTCCAGCACGAATGCCTTCCAATAAAAACAAATTTTTGTTTTCGATTTTCCCAGGACGTATTTAATAGACCAATATCCCCTGCCAGGAACACGGAGCACTAAAAAGCCACATTTCTCCCAGAGATATTTCCTAGCAAATAAGAAAGATATGTCCTGCCAAAACAGATGGACATAGTAAATTGAGCATAATGGCATGCACTAAATGGATTCTCAGTCCATAAAGTTTAGCTTAGCTTACCAGTCTGTATGGTGTCGAGACATACGATGGTTGCATAAAATACATAACATATGGATTCTCAGATTTAAAATCTTTTGCCCTTTGATACGCTACACTCCTCTCTTTGTCCAATACTGTCGTGTTCTTATCGTAAACCATCTTGGACTGTTGCTTGTCCATCCGGCAACTTTCTCCACTTTCTTCATAGAGAAATTCAAAATCAATGTATTACTACTAAATTGTCATTTAAGCAGATGATACTAACAGAGTAAACACTTTCTTACTTTTGGTTTTTCCTGTAAAAGAAGGTGAAGCTACATCCTCTTGTGTGTTCGCCACCTTGATACATTTGGCGTGAATGTCAATTGAAACATCATCCTCTGTCTCCTCTAGTCTTTCTATTTTGCTGTCATGTCCTAATGGAGAATGGCCTAGAATCTCAACAGAACTCTCAATCCCAGTGCCTTCATCATCTTCTGAAGAAATTCAAGCCAATATAACCTTGTTGAAAAGATCAAGAAAACTAACTAGAAGAAATGAACGCTAAAAATGTGAAATGTGAAATGTGCGTACAGCAGCCTTCACTGCTTTCTTCAAATAGAAATTTAAGATTATTTTGTTAATACTAAATGGATTTAAGTTATATACATCTGCCAGTGTAAAGATATTTTACACCATCAGTGTAGTTTAACCTATGATAGTAGATTACTTACCATTTAACCCCGCTACAAATTGATGCTTATCATAAAGATTTACTTGTAATTACCTAATTACTATATGATTGTGTAAATATATTTTACACCAGCAGTGTATAGAGCTTAAACTTATACAGAATATTCAGTTCATAGCCAATAAGAGCATATACAATACTCACTTTGGCCTTCTCGCGTGAAAGAAGCTACATCCTTTTGCATCTTCTCAACCTTCATTCTTTTGATATGCATGTCAACAAAAACATCATCCTCTGTATCTCCTTCTTGTCTTTGTCTTTTGCTGGACTGTCCTAATGGACAATGGTCGAGGTTCTCAACAGAATTCTCAACCATATCAGGAATTATTGGGTTCGCTTTCTGGCTTGTTGGAATACCCTCCAGGATCTCTACAGAATCATCCGACTCGGACTGGTCTCTTTGTGGTGCATGGTGTGTTTCATGGGAATAAGAAATGGGAGTGTGTATACCATGGGCAGAACTGTATGGATATTCAATTTCTGATGCACTCAAATCAAATATAGTAACATTAAAATGGGAACGAGCGTTGTATCCAAACATTAAAAAGTGGCCGCAGCTTATTGAATTGAAGTTACAGAAATCTTGCCATCCACAGCCTAGACAAATTTGGCCTTGAGAAAGAACCACTTCAACCTCCCATACTTCTCCAGTGGGAACCTCAAGATACACAGGGTTTAGCATGTTCTTGCAATATCTGCTCGCAAAGTCTTCCGGAATCCTCTTCATACAAAGGAGACCTGGACTCAGTTTCATACATATCGAATCACAGTAAAATATACCTGTTGTTTTCCTGAGAAAATCCTCCAATATACTTGCATAGTGTATTCTCTGTTCTTTCAGAATTAACTACTAAAACAAAAATATCCACAGTAATCCAATTAGGCCAACTAGAAAAGATAGCGGATATGTTTGGATGTAATTAACCTGTGAATCGCAATATCTCAGTTTTACTATAGATTATGAGAAGATATGAATTCATTCTTCTGTATCAGAAGATCTAAGCAACAGATGTGGAAAATAAAATAATGTATTCCAATAAGATTAACAATATATTTTCATAAAGTTGCTCATCCATACTGTTAGCGAGGCCTTAACCCCTTAATGTAGCTACTTTAATCTTTCATAGAAGTCTACACCTAAAATTGACCATGAATTCCTGTAACTCATACAAAATCATAGGCCTAAATTTGTTAAAAGCCTTTGTTAGTCTTTTTCCCAACTTTTATATAACTAATTTCTCATTTTGTATCATTGCCAGCAACTACAACAACAACAATCCGGTATAATCCCACTAATGGGGTCTGGGGCCACTAATGGGGTCTGGGGATGGTAGTGTGTACGCAAAACTTACCCTATCCTAGGGTAGATATGGTAGAGATGGTAGATAGGGTAGAGATGATGTTTCCAATAGATTCTCGGCATCTTTCCCTCCGAAAATTCCCCACCTTGCTTTTGGGGCGACTCGAACTCAAACCTCTTGGTGGAAGTGAAGATACGGTTGGAAGTGAAGGGTGCTTACAAAAATGCATACATCGACTGAGCAATCATTCAAGTATAATCTCAGACTCTCTTCTAAGAACTCATAGGATCTAAATCTCTGTCTTAATTTGCTTTGCATGAAGTCAAGACATGTGATTACAGGTGAAGTGAGAAGAATTAAATGATACAAAAAGAAAATTATAGCTGATGCATACACAACAAAATCCTAGGTTCAACACTTCTACACACACATAGGACATAGATTACAAATAGCAGCAAAGGAAGGAAGAAAGTGATTACTAGATGGCTGCAATCACGTTGGGATAATATAATCTTGAAGAACTTTGGTTGAGTAATGTTAGTACTTTGCAATTGGGGCTTAGCAGCCATGACTTGCCAATTGAAGAAGATGGTAAGTGATAGTAGAGCAACAGAGTTTGTTCTCTTTACTTCTTAATTAATTGCTTAATGGAGTGCAGAGTGGGAGGCAAATAAAAATTATATTACGAGCATTGATTTGATAGATTAACCCAGATATCGAGGAGACAAATAAATTACTACTTATAAGTGGCTTTTGGTTCAACATGATAAGTTGCCGCCATTTCTTGGAAAACGAAGAAATCAACATCAAATTGAAGATATTAGTAATATTACTCCCTCCGGTTCAAAATAAGTAATTGTTTTGAATGTTTTCACACATATTAAGTAATTTGTCTTTTAGCAATAATTAATAATGGAATTGACCATATTAATCTTTACTATCTCACATAAACATTCCTAACACATATTCCAACATCATTAACTCTAAGGATAATGTAGAAAAAAATAATTAATTCATTCTTGAAATCCGAAAAAATCACTTATTTTGGACCACAAGAAAAATATCAAAAAATCACTTATTTTGGACCGGAGGGAGTACAAATGATTTTTTTGAAAAGAGTGAATTTTTGGAAATCACTATTGTTAGGTGCCTATTAACTTCTTATAATTAACAGTGATTATTAAATTCTATAGCTATTATTTAGTTGTTACGATAGTGTATTTATTGTATTCGCGTTACTATATTCATGAATACAACAACAAAAAGCACCTAAAATTAAGACAGTCCAGCTGCATGTATTCACGAATACAACAACAAAAAGCGTCTAATCAGGCTAGTCCGACTGTACACGTATGTATTCACGCTGCTGTATTCATGGATGCAGTAGTAGAAAGTGCCTAAATCAAATCAGTCCAGTTGTATGTGCATGCATTCACATGTATTCGCACCATGAATTCATGAATACAACATCAAAAAGTGATGCGCTGTAGTATTTAGAAGCATCTATAATTAGGGCAGTATAGTTGTACGTGCATGTATTCACATGTACTCGCGTCATGTATCCATGAATACAACAGCAAAAAGCGTCGTGGTGCTGTATTCATGAATAGCGCCTAAAATCAAGGCAGTTTAGCTCTACGCGCATATATTCACATGTATCCGCGTCATGTATTTAAATATATCAGCACCATATATTCATGAATATAGTAACAACAATCACCTTAAAATAGATATGTCTAATTGCCTAAGAGAGAGAAAAGACATAAATAGCATATTTCATGCCTTGCTTCATGCCTCAATAGTAATATATACCATAAATACTTATTTGTTATTAAATATAAAAAATAACTATAAAAATAATATTTTAAAATAATTTTGATTTGTAATAAATAAAATGTATACTTTTACTATTGGAATAAAAGTGGATGTTAAACTACTACTAACTACCAAGTACTAATTCATCTCTCAAACCAGCAACTCTTACACCAAGTTTCCTTAATTATTATACTTGTTTGACTCAAAATGTTAACGAGCATTTGTGAATTCAAAACAATCTGTGTAAATGAA
Organism: Nicotiana noctiflora; assembly: GCA_032618575.1. Classification (NCBI taxonomy): domain Eukaryota; kingdom Viridiplantae; phylum Streptophyta; class Magnoliopsida; order Solanales; family Solanaceae; genus Nicotiana; species Nicotiana noctiflora. The sequence continues at coordinate 96,287 of JASVEL010002696.1, read as the reverse complement.
GGGCCAATCATAGCAAGTCGTAACACACTCAAAATTTAACAAGAGACAAGATAATAGAAATACTTGTATGAGAAACAGAAAATATTGGTGATCTTTATTCATGATAATAGAGTAGTCTGTCTCACCATGAAGAGGTTCACATCTTTACAATCACATTTCATTCGATCTACCTTTATTCTGTTTTTTATCTTAGGTTCCCACTGTGTGTTTTATTATGTATTTTTTAGAATCCCCATGGGGAGAGAGTGGAACCCCTTCTTATGATTCCTCCTTTTGTATTTATAGGCATTGCCGTAAGAGTTGACCTTTTGGGGATTGGACCCACATTAGGAGGTTGTTTCGAACATATCCGATGAGTCGCGACCTCGGCAGTCATTTTACTCGGATACGGATAACATCCTCAATCGAAGTGATTTCGACGCCTATTACGCTTGCGTTAGTTGAAAGGAATGATCGGTCCTATTGATTGTCGTGGAATCGAATTATAACCCATACAGTTAGTCCCTCCACTTATCATGGTCGCCTCGAGGTCGAACCTGATGAGCGGATGTTAACGGTCGAGGAATGAACCCTTTTTAGGTGAGAGGGGGAGTGACAACCACTCGTGACGAGATCATGGCGTCTCCTCACTTTTTCCTCTCGTATAATGAGAGTCCGACTTCGTCTACGAGTATTGCTGGCGAAGGGAAAAGATCGGTACGCCGTAATCGTGAATTAGGATACGTTTTGTCCATACGGACATTGAGGGCGTAGGATCTAATCGCCCTGGGGGGTAAGTCATCCATTTTCCCGTAGTGATTGAGGCAGCGACCGTGACTTGAACAAACGCGTCATGGCCTTAATCGTGGTGGCGACCGTTTCGGTAGAATCAAACCGTTTTCTGACAGTTGGATTATGCATTTAATGGCGTCTGTCGGTTTTCCCGAGAGTTGATTTTGTTGTTTATAAGATGGTTTGGGATACTTGATTCTTAACAATCTCTGATTCATTTGCAGCTCTTATTTCCTGTGAGCTTCAGAGATTCTTTCTTCTCTGCGAAACGTTCTTACTCATTCTTAGTTGAATCCAACACCCTTCTTTTAATCTTCAAGCAACTTTGATCAATGGCTGGTTCTTCCTCCCGTGAAGTTCTTCCGACGGTGGCACCGGTTAACCCTCCGGCGATTGAAGGCCTGTCTCCGGTGCTCGGGGATGACGAGCAAAATGAAATTAAGAGGGCTTCACCGGTAGATGAAATTCTTCCTGCCGCTGGGAGCTCGGCGGTGGATTTCACCGTCGACGGTGGAGATGACCTAGTGGATGAAGCCCCGTTAATGGAGGAAGTGGGTATGACCTAGTTACAGGAACAAGGGCTCGTACCTTCTCACGCTAACATCATGCTCATCCGGTTGCCAGGTTTTTTGTTGCACCAGTGCCGAGCCAGGTGCCCAGGGCCGCATTGGTCGAGTCTTCCGCGGCGTTGTCTCCTTCGCGTCTCTTAATATGTGGCGTTGGTCCGTCGGGGACTATTCGCCCACGAGACGGATCGTCTTCTTGTGATGAGGATGATAGGCCTTTGGTCAGGCACAAGATATATTTCCCCTCCGGCTCCGTCAGCAGCAGCTCGACCCGCTCCTCTCATTGTGATAAACATGGATTCCCCCTCTTCTGGGGCAAGAGAGGATGCGGATGCGGCGCATGCTCCAGATGATGGGTCAGGAGGAGATAAAGCTCAGGCTCGAGAGGATCGAGAGGGAAGTGTCGCCCCTACTGCTCAATCTTCCACTCATATAGTCGAGGTGGGGGGCCTTCTCAGGTGGTCGTGGACATTGGCGGTTCGAGCACTCTTTCGACGGAAGTGGCAGCGGCGGGAGAGGGTTCTACGTCTGACTCTGATTAGGACTTCGAGGATGTCCGCATGTTTTGTGATGGGATCACGATTGCGGCGGTCCATCCGGACGGGAGGCCACGCATAGTTGAAATTCCTATGAACGAGAACTTGTTGTTGCTAGACTCTACTTTCGTGTCGCATCTTGGTTAGTTGTGTTCTGCGGTTAAGAATGAGTCGTTGAGAGGGGTTCCGGATATTGGTTTGATGAACGAGGTGACTGTGATGGGAATGAGGATATGTATTGCGGGGTGACTTCTTGCTTGTTTGCACTTTATTTCCCTTTTCTTACAAGCTTCTATATCCCTATCTGACCCCTTGTTTTTCATTTTGTAGGCGTTTTATTACAGGTGGAGAGCCTTCGTCGGGCCAATGTTCGATGCAGAGTGCTTTTATGCGCACTTAATAGGTGTCGTCATTACCGGAACAAGTGTAGGGATCTTAGCGAGCGCATAAGGACCGATCCTCGTAATCGGGAGTTAGTTGAAGAGTTGACAAGGAAGGAGTTGCAGACGAACCAGACGCTTGGTCGTATAAGGGCCCTAGAGGATCAGTTGCATCGGATGAGCGACGAACTCGAGGCTGGGCGGAGGGCTTCGTTAGAGTGTAAGCGCTTATGCTTGACCAAGGTGACGGAGGTTACCTCGGAATGGAGTGGAAGGTCGTTGCGCTGGAAGGAGAAGTGGACGCTTTGAAGCGTAGGTTGGCTGAAGCCTTGGCCCGGGTGGACAAACTGTAGGAGGTTATCCGTGTCAATGATTCCAGTTGTCGTTGGTGAGAGCTGCTGCCGCCTTTAGGGAGAGCAGCCTTGAGGAGCGGATAAGGGTCCTAGAGCGGGGCGCTCAGGACGTAGTAGAGCAAATCGCGCTTCTGGAGGAAGAGAATAGGCGCATCCAAGAGCAATCCGCCTTTATGGGTGGCTCCCACGAGGTTTGGGTTTATGCTGAGGCCCAACGAGATGTATACAATCACCTATTTGAAGCCGGCATCATTTCCGAAGCGGTTTTTGAAGGGTTGCACCAGAGGGCATGTGAGGCTGGTATGGAATGTGGATTTGATGCTACGACGCCCGATATTGATGATGGCACTGGTGGGAGTTTGGCGAGAGCTGGCAATGATATGGGAACTACAGGTGATAGCGAAGGCAAAACAAGTGATGAGGCGGCGAGGGTAGGAGACGGTGCGACTGGCGCAGGCGACGGTGCCGATGGCCTCGAGTGAAATAGAGTGATTGACTAATGATTTTTTTTTGCGGTTGTTGCCGTATATTGTTGTTTCTCCCCTTTTTTTGTTTTTTTTTTGTTGTTTTTTTTTTGGATAATGTTTGGATCGGTGTGGATGGGCTTGGCCCGTAATTGTCCCTTTGAATTAAGGGGGAATTTCCCTTTTCATGTTGCTCGATAACTACTTGTTTCATTTGTGCTTCCCCCTAGTTCGACTGTCGTTGAGAATTCGTTGAGTAACTCGAGCTGAGGGCTCGCAGCCCGAATACTGATTTAACTATGGTTGAATTGATTTGGCGAAGGCCCATGGCCTGAGTCTTAGTTCAACTGTTGTTGAACATTCGTTGAGTAATTTGAGTCGAGGGCTCGTAGCCCGAGTACTGATTCAACTATGGTCGAATTAATTCGGTGAAGGACCATGGCCTGAGTCCCAGATCAACTGTTGTTGAACATTCGGTGAGTAATTTGAGTCGAGGGCTCGTAGCCCGAGTACTTACACGACTATGGTTATATTAATTCGGCGAAGGCTCATGGCCTGAGTCCCAGTTCAACTGTTGTTGAACATTCGTTGAGCAATTTGATTCGAGGGCTCGTAGCCCGAGTACTGATTCAACTAAGATTGAATTAATTTGGCGAAGGCTCATGGCCTGAGTCCCACTTCAACTGTTGTTGAACATTTGTTGAGTAATTTCAGTCGAGGGCTCGTAGTCCGAGTACTGATTCAACTATGGTTTAATTAATTCGGCGAAGGCACATGGCCTGACTCCCTGTTCAACTGTTGTTGAACATTCATTGATTAATTTGAGTCGAGGGCTCGTAGCCCGAGTACTGATTCAATTAATTCGGTGAAGGCTCATGGCCTGAGTCCTAGTTCAACTGTTTTTGAACATTCGTTGAGCAATTTGAGTCGAGGGCTCGTAGCCCGGGTACTGATTCAACTATTGTTGAATTAATTCAGCGAAGGCTCATGGCCTGGGTCCCAGTTAAACTGTTGTTGAACATTCGTTGAGTAATTTGAGTCGAGGGCTCGTAGCCCGAGTAGTGTTTCAACTATGGTTGAATTAATTCGGCGAAGGCTCGTGGACTGATTCCCAGTTCAACTGTTGTTGAACATGCGTTGAGCAATTTGAGTCGAGGGCTCGTAGCCCGAGTACTGCTTCAACTATGGTTGAATTAATTCGGTGAAGGCTTATGGCCTGAGTCCCAATTCAACTGTTGTTGAACATTCGTTAAGCAATTTGAGTCGAGGGCTCGTAGCTCGAGTACTGATTCAACTATAGTTGAATTAATTCGGCGAAGTGTCATGGCCTGAGTCCCAGTTCAACTATTGTTGAACATTCATTGAGTAATTTGAGTTGAGGGCTCGTAGCCCGAGTACTGCTTCAACTATGGTTGAATTAATTCAGTCCCAGTTCAACTGTTGTTGAACATTCGTTGAGCAATTTGAGTCGAGGGCTCATAGCCCGAGTATTGATTCAACTATGGTTGAATTAATTCAGTGAAGGCTCATGGCCTAAGTCCTAGTTCAACTGTGGTTGAACATTCGTTGAGCAATTTGAGTCGAGGGCTCGTAGCCCGAGTAGTGATTCAACTATGATTGAATTAATTCGGCAAAGGCTCATGGCCTGAGTCTCAGTTCAACTTTTGTTGAACATTCATTGAGCAATTTGAGTCGAGGGCTCGTAGCCCGAGTACTGATTCAACTATGGTTGAATCAATTCGGCGAAGGCTCATGGCTTGAGTCCCAGTTCAACTGTTGTTGAACATTCGTTGAGCAATTTGAGTTGAGGGCTCGTAGCCCGAATACCGATTCAACTATGGTTGAATTAATTCAACGAAGGCTCATGGCATGAGTCCCAGTTTAACTGTTGTTGAACATTCGTTGAGTAATTTAAGTCGAGGGCTCGTAGCCTGCGTTCTTGCGTATGGACGAGAATGAATCAGACTTATTCTTATTGGGTTCTTCTCCCTTTTCTCGGTGTTTTCCTTTTGTTTCTGACTTAAAGGAGAGCTACGCGATCTTGCTAGGAATCCCCACAGACAGCGCCAAATTGTTTGACTCAAAATGTTAACGAGCATTTGTGAATTCAAAAAAATCTATGTAAATGAAGGGCTAATCATAGCAAGTCGTAACACACCCAAAATTTAACAAGAGACCAGATAATGGAAATGCTTGTATTAGAAACAGAAAATATTGGTGATCTTTATTCATGATAATAGAGTAGTTTGCCTCTCCATGAAGAGGTTCAGATCTTTACAATCATGTTTCATTCGATCTACCTTTATTCTATTTTTTGTCTTAGGTTCTCACTCTATGTTTTACTCTGTATTTTTCAGAGCCCCCATGGGGAGAGAGTGGAACCCCGTCTTCTGATTCCTCCTTTTGTATTTATAGGCATTGCCGTAAGAGTTGACCTTTTGAGGATCGGGCCCACATTAGGAGGTTATTACGGACATATCCGATGAGTTGCGACCTCGTCAGTCGTTTTAGGCAGATACGGATAGCATCCTCAATCGAAGTGATCTCGGCGCCTATTACGCTTGCGTTAGTTAAAAGGAACGATCGGTCTTATTGATTGTCGTGGAATCGAATTATGACCCATACAATACTAAAAGATATTTAACTTTCCTAAACAAACGTGGAGAAGTGCAATGTGCCCATATGAACATCACGAAAGTTAACATATTTTGACCGTTTATTCAGACATAAAATTAGAGCTGTCAAAATGGATTTGATCCGTGAGGCCAGCACAACCCAGTCCTCTAGGGATAGAGTTGTTCTAGGATTTTTTGAGCCCATTTAAAATTGAAGCTTATAAGCCCGGTCAACCAACTAGTCCTTGAAGTTTGACTGAGACTGGGCTTGGGCCGGCCGGTGGGCCTAAAATTAATAAATTAATTAAGTATTAAATATTTAATAGTTTTTAAAAATAAAAATAAAAAATTAATAATTATAATCCCCATTCCCCATATCGAGATTGCTCATTTACTTTTTCATATCAACTAGAATTTAGATTTTTGACATGCACGTTATATGAGAAAATTAGTGTTTATTTTGCTTAATTAATAACGAACTCAAAAGTTTTAGGTGGCCAATAATAATTTTTTTCAATAGAAAATATTAATGTAAGTGGTCAATGATCAATTTGTATTACTTTAATATATTATTAATATTTAATCTTCTCTTCAGTATAGAAAAGATCAATTTTGAACACAAAAAAAAAAAAAATTAACCACTAGCAATTTTTAGAAATTTTAAAAATATTATAAACTATAATGATAATCAGCAAATGATATCAATCCTAAATTAAAAACTCAGCATACAAAATTATTGAAGCAATCCCTGTATATGAGGAAAATGAAAGAAAAGCATTAAAAAATATTCATGTAACTTTAAAAAAGAAGAGTCAGAGATATAGAGAATTTGCATTTTAATTACGAGATTCCTCGTCAAATATCAAGCTCTTTGTATGGTATAAGCAAACAGAAGTTATTTATATGATTAATCGACTATGTCACGAAATAATATTTAAGGATTTAAAGAATTTATTTTTCTAAAAGAAAAAATTGAAGGGCCGGCCCACCCTAGCCTGCGACCGGGTTGGGCTAGTCATTTTAACGCCCGTTCATGTGGCGGGTCGGCCCGTCCAAACTCACCAAATGTAAAAGCCCACGAGGCTTGGGATGGGCCGACTCGTTTTGACATTTCTACATAAAATGTTAAAGTTTTTCGAAATAAGAGTTATATATTTTGAAACTATGTAAAAGTACTATAAATTACAATAATTAATAAGTAGAAGTATTTAAAAGATACATGTATAATAAAAAATAAAAATAAAACTCATTTAACTCTCAAAATTTAAACACCGTCACAATGTAAAAGTATTATAGATCACAATAATTCATACTGTAAAAGTATTTAAAAGACATGCACATATTTTTAAAAGAAAAAAAAAACTCATTTAATTCTCAAAATGTGAACACCGTCATAATGTAAAAGTATTATAACTTATAATAATCAATAATGTAAAAGTATTTGAAAGATATATGCATATAAAAAATAATTTGTGAGTGAATGAGTATTCATAATTTGTGACTTTTACCCGATTCTGAGATGTGGTCCGAGAAGGATATTATGGTATTTTTCCTATTTTCTTGCCCTTGTTTGATTTTATTAGTAAAATTAGTTACTTGTGGTTGTATTTACATTATGCAAATGGTTTTATCAGATTTGGGTCATTCGGAGTCGGATGCAAGAGCATGATATTGAATTGATTTGAGCGCTTCGAGATAAGTGGCATGCCTAACCTTGTGTTGGGGAATTTCCCCTTTAGGATGTCAGTATTATTTTGTGTGTGAGTGTTGTGTACGTGAGGTGACGAGTATATACACGGGCTATTGTTGCAAAAATCTCATTTTTCCAACTTAATCATAATTGTTTTCCCTTGTTAGATTGCACTACTATGTTTAATTGCTAAGATTAGATTAGGAAAGCATGCCTGCATGTTTTAACAGCTTATTTTGATTTATATGCAACATGCTTCGGTGGACCCCTCTTTCCCTCGTTAGTGTTTAGTCTAAAGTACATAATTTGATGTTGTACCTGCCATTTTTATCTTGTTCTGTATATTTACTTTGGGACTACGAATATATTTCGGGAGATTCTCATGTCTTGCATATTTATTTTGGGGACTACGGACATATTCTAGGAGATCCCTCTATCGACATATTTATTTTGGTACTACAGACGTCTTACGTGTGATCATCCAACATTGCATATTTATTTTGGGACTACTAACATATACCGGGAGATCCCTTTGTACTACATAATCATTTTGGGAGCATATGGGACGATATCTCGGAAGAGTTTCCAGTTGTGTTTATTTTGTTATGAGCCGAGGGCTCCCTTAACTGTTAAATTGTACAATTTCTTTAATTGTTTTACTGCAGATTCTATTTATATTTTTTACCGCTTGATTTATTATGTATATACTCTGATAGGGCCCTGACCCAACCCCGTCACTACTTGACTGGGGTTAGGCTTGGCACTTACTGGATACCATTATAGTGTATTCTTCCCTTTTCCTGCACATGTTCTCGTGTGCAGATATAGGTACGAGCTATCATCCTCGAGTTTAGTGCATGCTTGCTGATTCTAAGAGACTTCAAGATATTTCTGCCCGCGTTCGCAGAGCCTCGGAGTCCCCTTTTATTCCCTCCCAGAGATTTCCTTTTTGTTTATTTTCACACATTTGTATAGAGCTACATAGATTATAGAAGCTTGTGACTTAACGATATTCCGGTTCTTGGGAGATTCTTTGTATATGTCGGGAGGCTTTATACTTGTCATTTACAATATGGTGTTTTGATTTTTATAGTAGTGTTTTCTTTAATTTTTCCGTAATATTAGGATTACCTAATCGTAGAGACTAGATGTCATCACGACATCTTCGGAGGGGTTAAATTGGGTCATGACAAGTTGGTATCAGATCTCTAGGTTCATAGGAGTCATAAGTCACAAAACGATATATTATAGTCTCGCAGATCGGTACGGATATGTGTGTACTTATCCTCGAGACGCTATGTAACTGTTAAGAATAATGATACTTTTTTATTTTGTTGTTGTGTGAGTTATTGACATAAAAAATCCTAAAATTCTATTCTATTATTTCTCACAGAAGGTAAGGACCCGTGCCGGGAGGACCGATGACCAGACACCCGACCCCATTGCCAGAGCTGTCAGAGGCCGGCGTCGGGGTAGAGGACGACCACACGGTGTAGCCCGAGTACCTGCGAGATCTGCGACACAGGATCCCCTAATATCTCCAGCTGGAGGGTCGGCATTAGAGATTGTTATTGCTACTTCAGCCGTCCAGGAGACATTAACTCATGAGTATGTACAACACTTTAACTCAGGTTGGACTACTTCTGATAGATTCTGCTACAACTCAAGTCGAGGGAGGGGTAATGAATCCTGCAGCCCGCACTCCTGAGTAGAGCGTTCAGGTTGATCAGGCCCCAGATTATATTCCTATGCCCTTAATGGCTCCGGTTCAGCATGAGACTAGGGTAGCTGCTTCCGAGGTAGAGCATCTCAGACTTAAGAGGTATAAGAAGTACTACCCATCTACCTTCAGCGGACTAGGTTCAGATGATGCTTTTGGTTTTCTTGAGTAGTGTCATCGTATTCTTCGTGCTATGCGCATTGTGGAGACGAGTGGGGTATCCTTCACCGCTTTCCAGCTCAGGGGAGGGGCATATCAGTGGTGGGGTGCCTATGAGTTGAGTAGTTTGGACAAGGCGGCCTCACTCTCTTAGACTCAGTTTTTAGAGATGTTTTTTCGTGAGTATGTCCCTTAAAGCCTTACGGATGCTTGGTGCGTAGAGTTTGAGAAAGTGCGCTAGGGTGCTATAACTTGTCGGAGTACGTACCGTTTCAATGAGTTAGATAGTCATGCAAGAGAGATGATTCGTCATTTTATCGAGGGGCTCCACCCAGTATTCGGACCAGTATGGCCAGAGAGTTGGTGATAGATATTTCTTATTAGTAGACAATAAGTATTGACAGGATAGTGGAGGGAATGCTTGCCCAGTATAGAGAGGAGAGAGAGGCCAAGAGGTCTCGAGAGATTGGTCATCATTCAGGAGTCCGTGCACCAGTAGCACGCCATGGTAGGGGTTTTATAAGTCGCCCTATTTATTCAGCTATGCCAGCAACCGATGGTGTTCCAGCTCTTCCTAGACCTTAGGAGCCCTATTATGCACCGCCAACATCCAGTGTACCTCCTGCTCGAGGTGCTATTACCAGCCAGACCAGCAGGCCAAGACCGAGACAGTCTCAGCCACGTAAGAGTTCATTAAAAATCTAACCAAGTAAGACTTGATTATAAGTCTTACCTAATTAGGGTAAGAACATTCGTAACCTAGTTCTGATATATCATCTTTACTCAAACAAAGACGTTAGAAGCAGAAGCAATTTCGTTCCAAAATTCAAAGAATCCAAAGCAAAATTTCGTTCATAAATTTCAAAGAAGTAGAAACAAATTTCTTCAAGGATTTCAAAAAGCAGAAGCTTAATCTGATTTTTTAGGGTTGTAAGTTCAATCCACGAAGGTTTCCATTTCCAACAGAATATTATATGGAGTTTTCTTTACTCTAGGTATGTTAAGGTCATCCCTTCTTTCTTTTTTGCATGGTCCAAATTATATAGAAGAGACGAGCAAATGCACAATTTTCAGAAACGATTCTATTCATAGAAATACTAGGGGTCTTTGTTCCCCATGTAACATATTATTATATCTCCTATTCATCGGTCTCAGGATAATACGCAGTTGAAAAAGTTTATCCAGAAGGAATATTGTGATTATTACATATTTTTCATGCATTTCATTCATTTATACATGTACATTGACTCATGACCATATGGCGTTATATACACGTATATATGTAAATATATGTATATAAAATATGGGAAAAGGTTACGACGTTATACACGCACCACCACCTGATCAGTTATATGTTGATGATGTTGCCCACAGTAGCCGAGACGATATAATAGGATGCCCTCAGTGGCTTGATGATATTATGTACACCTATACCTATGCATGACTTGATATTTTTACGCACGTGCATGATATTATAAATATTTCAGAATTTACAAAGTTATTCAATTTACAGATGGATTTCTTTATTCCATGTTTCATCAATGTAATTTACGTACTAATTTTCATGCCTTACATACTCAGTACATTTTTCATACTGACGCCTCATTTCATGGGGCCTACGTTTCATGTCGCAGGTGCAGATAGGCAAGCTGATGGTCCCCCTATTTAGGATCCTTGATCAGCGAGAGTTGGCATGCTCCTATATAAGTTTACTTTACATATATATATATATATATATATATATATATATATATATATATATATATATATATATATATATATATATATATATATATATAGATATATGATGTGGCTCAATCCCGTCTATGTAGTTATATTTCTATTAGAGGTCTGTAGACAGTATGTCTAGTTGGATAGTATATAGCCTTGTCGGCTCGCCCTATGTATGTTGCATGTATATGAATGCATGTCTTTTTTGGTCAGATTTCCTTCATTTACATTATTCTTGTAATTCAACAGATGTTATTCAGGTTTATATCTTAGACTCATGCTTAGGGGTGTTTGACAAGCAGGAATCGGGAAATCGTCGCGACCTATCGGTTTGAGTTGTGACAGTTTTCCTTTGTTAGATTGCACTACTATGTTTAATTGCCGAGATTAGATTAGGAAAGCATGCCTGCATATTTAAACTGCTTATTTTGATTTATGTGCAACATGCTTAGGTGGACCCCTATTCCCCTCATTTGTGTATAGTCTAAACTGTATAATGTGATGTCATACCTACCATTTTTATCTTGAATTGCATATTTACTTTGGGACTACAGACGTATTCCAAGAGATCCTCCCTGTCTGTCATATTTATTTTGGGACTACGAATATTTTTCGGGAGATCCCCCAGCACCGCATATTTATTATGGGACTACTGACGTATTTTGGGAGATCCCCGTGTACTGCATAATCATTTCGGAGCATACGAGATAATTTCCCGGGAGAGTTTCCTGTTCTATTTACTTTGTTCTGATCTAAGGGCTCCCTTAGCTGTTAAAATTGTACAATATCTTTAATTGTTTCGTAAATTCTATTTATATATTTTACTACTTAATTTATGGTAGGGCCCTGACCTAACCTCGTCACTACTTGACCGAGGTTATGCTTGGCACCTACTGGGTACCATTGTGGTGTAATCATTCCCTTTCCTACACATATTTTCGTGTGCAGATCTAGGTACGAGCTATCAGCCTAGAGTTTAGTGCATGCTTGCTGAATACAAGAGACTTCAAGGTATTTTAGCATGCGTCCGCAGATCCTCGTAGCCCCCTTCTATTCCCTCATAGAGATTTCCTTTTTGTTAATTTTCAGACTTTTGTATAGAGCTATATAGATTATAAAAGCTTGTGACTTAGCGATATTCCGGTTCCTGGGAGATTATTTTGTATATGCCGGAAGGCTCTATCCTTGTAATTTACAATATCCTGTTTTAGATTTAATAGTAGTGTTCTCTTTATATTTTTCGTAATATTAGGCTTACATAGTCATAAAGGCTAGGTGCCAGTATGACATCTTCAAAGGGGTTAAATTGGGTCATTACAACACTAATTCTCACATGAATGGTTATAAAATATGTGTATAAGATTTAAATGCTTTATTTTCCATGCTCTATTCATGTGAACTACTTGCATATAGACACCATGTCTACAAACCATCAACCTCATATATTTACCTATAGAACATGATCAAGGACTCTTAACTTTGATATCAATCATGTCAACGAGACTCGTAACATATTTAGAAATCATGCCTATATGATTCAAATTGATTTGTTTGCTATTTGCTTGGTCTATTGTACTTCTGTGTATAAACAACATGCCTACAAGACTTCGCTTTAAACAATTGAGACTATTTACACTAATACTTCCCTCAACTGTGTGGTTCACCTAGAAATCATGCATGCATGATCAATAAAAGAGAAATTGCACCGAACTATTTTGTACTCAACCATCTAAACGCGATCATTAGAAATCATGCCTATAGGACTCTAACAATGCGGCATGTTATTTATTGTCCCCGTATGAACTCCAAACTTGATTATATCAATTGATCGTCTGTGTCTGCATAATAACTATGCCCTAGGTTTAATTGACTCCCAAAGAAACTATTCGCCTTAATTAGAACACACTCTCGTTTGACTATTCCGCTATTGTCTTTCGTTGATGTTTGGCAAGTCATAAGCGTGTGAACCTATGTGTGGAGGTAGACGAGAACCCTTTTGTGTTACTTGCATCTTACATGAAGTCCTACTTGTTTCAGCTATCTGCCTTATTTTCTCATTTTGAGCAGCCTAGATTGAGTCTATAATGGCCTATATAGTGGTCCACAGCCTCATGAACTATAGGCATACGACGTGTAGGCATACATAGGATGCGACATAGAATTAAACTAGTGTGCTTCGGGTAAAAGACTTAGAGATAGTAATTTGGTAGCAGGAGATGATAGTATATGCTCGCTGGGTAGTATGAGCAACCCCTGTACTTTAAAGGGTTGTGAAGTAGTATTTATGTTGCTCTGTGTGATCCTTTCTACGAATAGTTACTCACTTGTTTATTGTGAAACCTAGTCTTGATTAAGTTATATCTTGTAAGTATTATTTTTTGCTTTTGTAATTTTCAATATAACTTCTATTCCATTTTTTATCCTAATTTATGTGCAATCTGCACTTGCTAAAATCTTTTTGAATATTTGACGAATTTATATATAAGCTTATACTATTTACAAATGCCATATATATAGAGATCTAATAGAGAATCTTATATTCGTAGGGCCGGCTCAAAGGCAAAGCAAGCGAAGCCCTTTCATTCAGCCCCTCAAAAATTGAAACACCCTCCCCCCTCCCCCCTCAAACCAAATCCCCAACGCACATACAAATATCACTAGTAATTATTTTGTCTTAAATATTTTAGTAAGAATATTAAATCTTTTGTCTTAAATATTTTAGTAAGAATATTAAATCTTGTAATGAAAAAGAATCTTTATAAAAGAAAAAGTGACTATGAAATAGGCCAACTTAAAGGAGAAGACATGGGCATAATGAATCTTTACGTGTAAAAAAACGTATAATCTGTTGGCAAGCCACATTTTATTTTATAGGTCATGTCTTCCAAATTTTTATTTGTACATAGGTTTTTTTTTTCTGCTTCCTATGCTTCTAAATATCCTGTCAAAAAATGCATTGAATAATTTGAATTGCATATGAATTTTCATATTTTCAAGCATCTAAGCAAATTGAGGTAGTGAAACTCTTTTATGGATTAATTTATTTTGTTATCAATCAGTAAGTTATCAACTTTTGAAAATCAAGTTTTAACTGTACTAAATTTTTATTATCTTTTTAAGTTAGAAATAGATTAACAAGAAAATCGGTATAAAGCATATTACTGAAAACTCAAAAAAAGAGAATGATTAAAACTTAATTCAATATAAAAAAGGTACTCTTAACAAAATTATTAGTAATCAATAAAAAAACTAAATAAAATAAGTACTGAGTGTTCTTACAATAAAAAATTCGCCGAACTAATTGAGTTAACGCTAATCAATCCAATAAAAAGAAGAACGCTTGTAAAAAATTTAAAAAAAATTCAAATAAATGAATACTAATTTTGCTTTAGGCACTTAATAAAATTTACTTTAGGCTACCTATATTATTTAGCCGCGGTATTTTGTTTATCAACCGTTTTCTCAGTTGTTTTATTATGCAAGTCCCATTCGTAACAGTTAACACTGATCTTTACTATTGCTGGAAACATTTTTTCTTTTCATTTTGAGAAGTTGTCATGCTATCTTGATAAAACATTCTTCGGGAAAGTTTACCCCAAGATGACCAAACTGAATTCAACGTGGTGAGTGCTTTTTTTTTTTTTAAAAAAAGTTAAAAAAATATTTTCTCAATTGTCTTTCAATTTTTCAAACTTTCACTGGTTCTGGATTAAGCCGATACATCTCTAAAACCTTGACTTCTTTAAGAAAAATGACCTAAAACCTCCTTAAGAAATATTTTAAGAAATCAAATACCGAAAATATCGAACCGAAATATCTAAATATCATGCCATACCGACCGAGATGAACACCCTATGTTTAACTGTGAAACTATTGCTATGTGACTGTCCATCATCAGTTCATAACTAGCTTGAAAAACTTGACTTTTGGTTCAATGAGATTTAAGTTAGTTTTCACTAGAATAACGCTATATACAACCACATTCTATACAACATGGAATCGAGCAAGCTCAACTGGTTACAGCAAGTTCAAGTTTACAAATTCAAATACACCAAAAGCTAAGGTTGAACAAAATATGCATAGGAGTTTAAGGTACTAAACAAGTGAAACCATGCATCTTATTACATACCTTCAGCAGAAGAAAAAATGATGACAGTGAACACAAGTTTGGATCTACTAACCATTTCGAAGACACAAACATCACCTACTTTTAGGTTATTGTCCAGCACAAACTCCTTCCAACCGGAGGTCAACTTAGCATTTGCTGTTCCAAGACTACATTTTACTGCCCATGATCTCTTGCTTGAATTTTGAAGTTTCACATCACTATGTTTAGCGGCAAAAAATTTCCTAGCTATCGGCAGCGTTATGGACTGTCAATTTGAATGATGCATTATTATACAGAACGAAAGATTCATCGTTAATTAACAGTGATATTCCGTATAATCAGGGATGAGCTTTATGTCACTAAGATATTCAACTTCACCAGATATTCAAGAATAGCTATCTTACCAATTGCATCGGTCCCCTGGCAGAAGACACATATGATGGTTGCATGAAACATATGAAGAAAGGATTTTCTGATGTAAAAGCTTTTGCTCTTTGATATGCTAAGACCATTTCTTTGGCCACTGCACTGCCCTTACAAGAAGACCTGGATTGTTGCACATGCTTCCCAGCATCTTCACTGAGTTCTTCTGCAGAAAATCAAGCCAACACGACCACATTGAACGGTCTAGAAAAGTACCTTTAATTTAAAATCAAGACTTTCTTACTTTTGGGTTTTCTTGTGATAGAAGGTGAAACTACATCCTCTTGTCTGTTTTCCACATTGATACCTTTGGTATGAATGTCAATTGAGACATCATCCTCTATCTCCCCTTCTGGTCTTTTTCTTTTGTTGCTCTTTCTTAACGGGTGATGGCCCAAAATCTCAACAGAATGCTCAATCCCAGTGCATTCCCCATTTTCTCCTGAAGATATTCAAGTCAATATAATTTCATCAAAATGATCAAGATGATTTACTCTAAAATGGAACATAAAAATGTAAGTTTTCTAATGTCCTATAAAGGATCCAATTTATCACCTTTAATATTTGAACTGGAACCATATGAACCTCCTCTTCGCTGCTTTAATTTCCTGCTGTGAACAATTTTGGGTTGAGAACATGGAACAAAATTATCAGTATCGATAATGTTGTTTTTACCATCAGAAACCCCTATCTCTTCGCGAGCAATCTTATGCACTGGAATGCTCCCATCTGCTGGAAATATAGTTACATCCATCAAGGGCTTACTGCCCTTAATCACTTCAAATACACAAACATCACCAAGTTTTAACTCATTGTCCAGCACGAATTTCTTCCAAATTTTTTTAGTATTTCCGGGTCCGATTGTGAATTTGACAGACCAAGATCCTCTACCTGGAACACAAAGCACTAAATTGCCATATTTCTCAAGGAAACACTTCCTAACAAATTTCAATGATATGGACTGCCAAAGGAGATGGATCAGTAAATTGATTTCCACGTTATGCCATCCATATGTATTGAATAAGGATCAGAGTATTGGAAAATATACAGAGTTTATAGCTTACCAGAATGTACGGTTTCAAGACATACGATGGATGCATAAAAGCTATAATGAATGGATTCTTAGATTTAAAAGCTATTGCTCTTTGATAGGCTATAGCCCTCTCTTTGTCCATTACTGTCTTGTTCTGATCACAAACACTCTTGGATTGTTGCTTGTGCATCCTGCAACTTTCTGTGCTTTCTACAAACAAAATTTCAAAACCAAATTATTACTACTAAATTGCCATTTAAGTAGATGATTAGTTATCAAGTCCGCTCATAGCCAGTATGCTAGAATAAAAAGTTTCTTACTTTTAGTCTTTCTTGTGAAAGAAGGAGAAGCCAGATCCTCTCGTGAGTTTTCCACCTCGATACTTCTGGTGTGAATTTCAGTTGAAACATCATCCTCTGCGTCCCCTTCTAGTCCTTTTCTTTTGCTGCTGTGTCCTGATGGACAATGGTCCAAGATCTCAACAGAATTCTCAATCTCAGCCTTCCCCATGTTCTGAAGAAATTTAAGTCGACATAACTTTATCGAGACCATCAAGAAAATTAACAGGCACAATGGACACTGCCTATAATCTTTTTGTATAGTCCAGACTATCTTATAGAGAGATTTGACCTTTATCAACTTTAATTTGTTAGTTGAAACATATGAAACTTCTCTCCGCTGTTTTAATTTCTTGGTTTGAACTACTTTGGGCTGAGTAAATGGAACAGAATTATCAGTTTTGAAAATCTTTTTTTTCTCTGGCACTTCTCGGCCGTCTGTTTTATACACTGGTGTGATCCCCAGCTGCTGGAAATATGGTAACATCTATGAAGAGCTTAGTGCCCTCAAAAATATAAACATCATGAACTTTTAACTGGTTGTCCTCACCTGCCGGGAACACAATGAATTAAATCACCATAGTTCTCGAGGAAATACTTCCTATCAATATTTCAAAAGGTATGGAATGCCAAAGGAAATGGCTCCGTATATTGATTTTTAGCTTGTAGGCTTACCAGTTTGGAAGGAAAGTTGACGTATGATCATTTGCATAATATATACAATAAATGGATTCTAAGATTTAACAGCTTTTGCTCTTTGATATGCTATGTCCCACTCATTATCCATTACTATCTTGTTCATACATTAAATTAAGACCATTTTGTAAATACTAAATCGATTTTAAGTTATATACAACCAACTGTGTAACGATTTTTTACACCATTAATGTAGTTTAACCTGTGACAGTAAGCAGATACCATTTCATCGAGTTACTAAGATGCCTATCAAAAAGATTTACCAGCAATTACCTAATAAGTCACTTGATTGTGTAAACATATTTTACAAGTGCATAGAACGTAAACTTTATTAAATTATCATTAAACTTTATTGAATTATCATTTTTCAGTTCAGTTCATAGCCAAAAAGAGCAGATAAAATACTCACTTTGGCCCTCTCTTGTGAAAGAAGGCGAAGCTACATCCTCTTGCAACTTCTCAACCTTCACGTCAACCGAAACAGCATGCTCCGCATCCACTTCTTGTCTTTTTCTTTTGCTGGACTTTCCTAGCGTACAATGGGCTATGTTTTTAACAGAATGCTCAACCGTATCAGGAATTATTGCATTCGCTTTCTGGCTTCTGGGAATACTCTCCATGATCTCTACAGAATCATCGGACTCGGACAGGTCTCTTTTTGGTATATGGTGTGCTTCATGGCAATGGGAAATGGGGGAAAACTGTATGGATATTCAATTTCTGATGCACTCAAATCAAATATAGTAACATTAAAATGGGAACGAGCGTTGTATCCAAACATTAAAAAGTGGCCGCAGCTTATTGAATTGAAGTTACAGAAATCTTGCAATCCACTACCTAGAAAAATTTGGCCTTGAGAAAGAACCACTTCAACCTCCCATACTTCTCCACTTGGAACCTCAAGATACAGAGGGTTTAGCATATTCTTGCAATATCTGCTCGCAAAGTCTTCCGGAATCATCTGCATACAAAGAAGATCCAGACTCAGTTTCATACATCTGGAATCACAGTAAAATATACATGTTTTCTTCAGAAAATCCTGCAATATACTTGCATAGTGTATTCTCTGTTCTCATAATTGTATTTGTCTTTATTCAAAACAAATATTTGTAAATTCAGCGTCATTGGACGCCTATATTCAAATTAGAGAAATAAAAAACTCTAAACATTTTCTGTAATACTATTTCCTTTTTACTATGTTGAATGCACATTTCTATACATGGAACAATTTAACTTTGACCTTTCCCTTTTAGCCTTAATGACATGCTTGTATATAGCTACCAAAATTTAATTCTCCGAAATTATTATGAACATTTATGAAATCTAAACAATTATTAAAACTAAAGGGTCAATCATAGCAGGTCGTCGCATATCTGAAATCTAATAAAGGAAAAGGATAATGTAGACATATGTAGAGATAACAGGGGATATTTAGTGATCTTTATTCATGATGATGGGTTGATCTGCCTCTCCATGAAGAGGTTCAGATCCTTACAATCATGTTTTCATGGATCTAGTGTTACCCTGTATTATTGATGGTGATTCTCACTCTGTTTCGTGCTCTGTATTTCTTAGAGCCCCCATAGGGAGAGAGTGGAACCCCTTTTTTTCTCTGGTTGCCTTGGTATTTATAGGCCTTTTATTATGATAGTTGACTTTCTTTGGAGATTGAATCCGTGTCATAAAACTATTGTGGGCGTACCCGCAAGGAGTTGTCTTTACTAAAAGAGTTGGTGGTGGCGACGGGCTACATTATATGGTCGAGGGCGACCTTGTTACTTATGGTGTCTGCGCCCTGTTGGAGACGGCGTCGGCGCCCGTTATACATATTTGGGGCGAGGGGAATGATTAATATATTCTGAGTATTGTAAGGTCGAATTATAGCTCATACAGATAGTCCCTCCGCTTATGACGGTTTCGTCGAGACGGACCGGGATGAGCGGATTTGATAGCTCGTGCGGCATCCCCTCCCGACCGATAATACGGCGACCTCTCAGGACGGCTCTTCACCGGTCGAGGGTCCGAAGGTGCTCCCGCCTTACGCAGGCTTCATGAGGCGTGGTTCAGTCGATGTGTCGCCGTACCAGGGATGCTTGTAGTGACGGCTTGCGTTCTGGCGCACACTCCCCGATTTCGATCGTGGAAGCGACGGTTTCGATGAGAATTGAACCGTCTCTAACGGTTAGGATTCGCATTAAATGGTGTCTGTTAGTTTCTCGAGGTTTTGATTCGATGTTTCTTATAAGAAGGCCTGAGATGTCAGACATTTCTTTGTTCTTTGTTCTGCTGATCGTTTTTCTCTCTAGAAAGTTCTCAGGCAGCATTGCTTTTTCTGTGGCATAATTGCTGCTCGTTCTTAGTCATATTCTCTGTTCTTCATCTAATCCTCCCGGTGTCCCAAGTTAATGGCTGGCCTTCCTCCTCGCGATGGTCTCCTGGTGGTGCTGCCCGCAGAGTCTCCGGTGATTGAGGGGTTGTCCCCCGTACTTCCGGCAGCTGACCGGAATGATATTGAGAGGATGCCCTCAGTTGATGATATA
Source organism: Nicotiana noctiflora (assembly GCA_032618575.1). NCBI lineage: Eukaryota > Viridiplantae > Streptophyta > Magnoliopsida > Solanales > Solanaceae > Nicotiana > Nicotiana noctiflora. The sequence continues at coordinate 76,164 of JASVEL010002696.1, read as the reverse complement.
CTTCCAAGGGCGGGAAGTTTGGCGGTGGATTTCACCGTAGATGACAGTGCTTGTGACGACCCGAAGGGTCATCACTTATTTTATTAATCATTTCGAGCTTCTGAGGCCTTGAAAACCTCATTCTATGTTACCTCGATTTACGTGCACGATCCGAGCATGTAGCCGGAAAGATTTTTGTGATAGAAAATATGAATTCTATGAGAAATTTGGATAAAAATGATATTAATATTGACATGGTTGACTTCGGTCAACATTTTTGGTAAACGGATCCGGACCCGAGATTGGATGGTCCCGAAAGGTCCGTAGGAAAATATGGGACTTGGACATGCGTCCGGAGTCGAATTCGAGGCCTAGAGCCCAAGTTATGAATTTTTCTATGAAATTGTTTTTGGTGTAATTGTTAAAGGAAATGAATTAATTTACCTTGGTATCGGGCTCGTATTTTGGTTCCGACGCCCGGTACAAGTCTTAAATATTATATATGTGATTTCTGTAAAGTTTGGTGACATTTGGATGTCATTTGAGATGTTTTGGACCTTGAGTTCCAAGTTTGAAAGTTTTGAAAACCAAAAGTATGAAAATCATGAATTTGAGGCTTGATTTGATGAAAACGATGTGATATTGGCGATGTGATTGTACGAACAAGTTCATAATGTATTTTTGATGTTGTGTACATATTTGGTTTGGAGTCCGGGGGGCTCGGGTAAAGATTTGATAGGCCGTAGGATCAATTTCTGAATTTATGCACTGCTGGTTTTTCACCCAGCTTGTTGGCTTCGCATTTGCGAAGAATTTCTCGCAAATGCGAAGAAGGCAGTTCAAGGTTGGGTTCGCAAATGTGAACCCATTATCGCAAATGCGATGCCTGCCAGAACCAGCCAAGTTCGCAAATGCGAACAAAGTGTCGCAAATGCGACAATGGCACACCTGGGCCAGAGTTCGCAATTTCGAACTTAACCTCGCAAATGCGAGGCCTTCAGTAATTGCCCGTCTTCGCAATTGCGAAGAATGTGTCGCAATTGCGACAAAGCCCAGAAGCCAGCGTGTTCGCAAATGCGAACCCTTATTTCGCAAATGTGAAATCCCCAGCAACTGCCTAGACTTCGCAAATGCGAACTTCTAAGCCTTAGCTTATTTTTCAAACTCCAGAAATTGGTCGAGGTTCGCAATTGCGAACCCATGTTCGCAAATGCGAACACAGAGACCTGTAAATCACGATTTTCAGTTCATTTCTTCACTTTTCACAACCCAAAAACACCCATTTGCGATTCTTCACGGATTCCTTCTTCTTCAAAACAATTGTAAGTCACTTTTTACTTAATTCTTTCAATTCCTAACATCATTAAACATGTTTTTCAATAGAAATCAAAGGTTTTCATGGTAGAATTTCTTGTTTTTGATAGAATATAGGGTTTTTCATAAATTGGGAAATTGGACCTCGAATCGAGGTCCGATTTTGAAACAAATCATATACTTGAACTCGTGGGGGGATGGGTAACCGAATTTTGGTCCAAACCCCGAGTTCCGACCATGTGGGCCCGGGGTCGAAATTCACTATTCCGGCAGAATGTTGTAAAAGTTGTAATTGGCCTTATGAATTAGTTTGTTGAGTAGTATTGATGATATTAAATCAATTGTGTATAGATACGATTGGATTGGAGCCAAATTTGAAAGAAAAAGACATTGCCACGGATTGAATTGTTCATAAACATTCGAGGTAAGTGTTTGTTCTATCCTAGCTTGAGGGAATAGGATTATGTGCTATGTGTTATGTGATCGAGTGCGGTGTATGGGCTGTGGTGACGAGCATCCATACACCGGCGTCTAGTATGACCGTGAGTCGTTGTTAATGCTTATTGTGAGACATATTTGCAGATAAATTGTTGAACCTTTGCCAGGTTGTAGAATTGTTATTGTTTTCCCTTGTCGGGACTTGTTGTGAAGATGATTATTGATTGCCCTTGTTGGGACGGTTTATGAATTACCGTTTTATTCTTTGTCCTTAACTGTGATTGTTATTTGGGTGAGGAAGAGTGATATTGCACGAAGGGTGATGTCGTGCCTTGATTTATTATTTATGCACGAAGGTTAATGTCGTGCCATGTTTTATTATTTATGCACGAAGGTTAATGCCGTGCCATGTTTTATTGATTATGCACGAAGGATCATGCCGTGCCCTGTTATTGAACCATGTACGAAGGATCATGCCGTACTATGGATGTGAGGATGAGAGTAAAAGCACGAAGGGTGATGCCGTGTACTTTATTTACTTATTTGGTGAGGATGAGAGTAAAAGCACGAAGGGTGATGCCGTGCAATTGCTTGTTATTCCTTGACTTGATATTACTTGTGTTTCCATTATACTTTGTTTTTCCTTGTGAATTTATTAACTGTTGTTAATTGTTGAATTCTTTGAGATATTCCTTATTGTGTTATTACCTGGTTATTTCTTGTTATTCTGTGGTATACATATATATTGAATTGCACAGGTTTATGTGGGTGTCCGGTCCTAGGCTTGTCACTACTTCGCCGGGATAGGCCAGGCACTTACCAGCACATGGGGTCGGTTGTGCTGATACTACACTTCGTGCGTTTTTGCACAGGTCCAGGTTACGATCAGGAGCAGCAGCAGTAAATCGATTGCGTGGGAGTTGATCATATTTGAGACCGAGGTAGCTTGCAGACGTCCGCAGGCCCGGCGTCTCTCTCTTTACTTATGTTACTAGTTGTAGTCTCTTTGTTCCGAGACAAACAGAATTATGTTATATTTCTTTCAAACTTTTATGTGTAGTATTCAATAGTAGTTCGTGAGTTGGTGAATCCACGTCTTGGGTAGAGGATTTCAGTATGATTTTCACCTTGTAATTAGTTATTTCTATTTCGATAAAGTATTCCGCATTTATTTAATTAAAGTTGTGGTTTGTTGATAAATAAATTATGAAATTGTGTTAAAAACAGGATAGTATGAATACAATGGCTTGCCTAGCTACCATGAGTACGCGCCATCACGATCCCGATGTTGGGGGAAAATCCGGGCTGTGACAAGTTGGTATCAGAGCTCTAGGTTACATAGGTCTCACCACTCACGAACAAGCTTTGTAGAGTTTGATAGGTAGGTACGGAGATGTATGTACTTGTCCTCCAGAGTCTATTGAGTTAGGAAGGAGTCTCTCATTTGTTCTTTCTTGTCGTGCGACTTGTTCCTCAATTACTGATTGAACTTCTACTCTATCCTTTCGCAGATGGTGAGGACACGCTCTTCTTCGTCCGCTGACCAGCAGCCCGAGCCCCAGGCAGCTCCCGTGAGGGGCAGGGGCCAAGGCCGTATCAGAGGCCGTGGTAGGGGTAGAGCTCAGCCCCAGGCAGCTACTCCAGAGGTAGAGCCTCATATTGAGATTGACGAAGAGGTTCCAATCCCAGCAGCTCTAGTGGGCCCAGCTCAGGTCCTAGGAGAGGCTTTATTTACCCTGGATCTTTGGGATGCTTTGGTCAGAATAGCGGGATTTATGGACAGCATTGCCAGAGCGGGCTTATTATCAGTTGCACCAGCCGCTTCTCAGGATGGAGGAGGGGCCCAGACTCCTATTGCTCGTACTTCGGAGCCAGTAGCTCCTCAGCCTCAGGCACTAGTGGTTCGGCCAGTTGTGGCCACTCAGTCAGGTACCACAGCTCATGCCGGTGATGGAGCGGCCATGACTTCTGATTCTTTTTGGAGACTTGATCGGTTCTCCAAGCTATTTACCACTACCTTCAGCGGTGCCACATCAGAGGATCCTCAGGAGTTCTTATTCAGTTGCCATGAGATTCTCAAGACTATGGGGATCGTGGAGACAAATGGAGTTGACTTCTGTACATTCAGGCTTGCAGGATCCGCCAAGACTTGGTGGAGAGATTATTGCTTGACTCGACTAGCAGGGTCCCCAGCTTTATCATGGGATCAGTTTGCGGAGCTATTTCTGGAGAAGTTTCTCCCTGCTACTCAACGGGATGTACTTCGGAGGCAGTTTGAGCGCCTCCACCAGGGCTCTATGACGGTCACACAGTATGGGACGAGATTTGTCGATTTGGCTCGTCATGCAGTGGTGATACTTCCCACAGAGCGGGAGAGGGTCCGCGAGGTTTATAGATGGGCTTAATCAGCCAATTAGACTCCGGATGGCTATGGGCGTGGGGAGTGACATATCATTTCAGGAGGCAGCTAATGCAGCACGCCGAGTTGAGATGGCTCTTGCTCGGGGAGGCGGTTATTCTTCGGACAAGAGGCCTCGTCATTCGAGCAGAGGTTTAGTGGTTCTTCCTCTAGTGGCGGAGAATCCTTTGATAGAGGCCGGTCCTCCGAGCCTTTTCATTCCGCCCTTCGAGCTTCACAGGGTGGACCGGGTGATCGTGGTTTTCGGGGCATTATTCAGACCGACCTCCTATTAATGCTCGGCCTCTTCGAGTGTTCGTGGAGGCCATTCGAGTCGTCGGGGCCAGCAGCCCTATCGCCCAAGAGTTGCTACGGTTGTGGTGACCCATGTCATTTTATTAGGTATTGCCCTCGAGCAGCGGGCAACTCTCAGCACCGAGGTCCTCGTCCTATGATTCAGGCCCCAGCTGACCCTCGGCCTGCCCAGCCGGCCAGAGGCGGGGGTAGAGATTATAGAGGTGGAGGTCGAGACCATAGAGGTGGAGACCGTCCAGCCAGCGGTAGAGGTCAGCCAGTTGATGGTCGTCCTAGAGACGCAGCTCAGAGGGAGGTGCCGATCCCCGATTCTATGCTTTACTAGCCAGGCCAGAGGCAGAGGCATCAGATGCCGTGATTACAGGTACTATTCTTATGTGTGGCAGAGGTGCTTCAGTATTATTTGACCCCGGATCTACATATTCCTATGTGTCTTCCTACTTCGCACCGTATTTGGCCGTGCCCAGCTATGCTCTGGATATTCCAGTTTATGTGGATACACCAGTGGGTGACTATATTGTAGTCGACCGAGTGCATCGTTCATGCGTAGTTATATTTGGGGGTCTTGAGACCCGTGTTGATCTGTTGCTTTTAGATATGGTGGATTTTGATGTCATATTGGGGATGGACTGGTTGTCCCCATACCATGCTATTCTTGATTGCCATGCTAAGACCGTGACCTTAGCCTTGCCAGAATCACCCCGATTAGAGTGGAAGGGTACCTCAAGCCACTCCGTTCGCACTGTTATTTCTTATGTTAAGGCTCGACGCATGGTCGAGAAGGGGTGTCTAGCTTATCTGGCTTATGTTCGTGATTCCAGCGCAGAGGTTCCTTCCATTGAGTCAGCCCCTATTGCACGGGAGTTTCCCGAGGTTTTTCCTTCGGACCTGCCGGGCATGCCACCCGATAGGGATATTGATTTCTGTATTGATCTGGTACCGGGCACTCAGCCCATCTCTATTCCACCCTATCGTATGGCCCCACCGGAGCTAAAAGAGTTGAAAGATCAGTTGCAAGACCTTCTTGAGAAAGGCTTTATCAGGCCCAGTGTTTCCCCCTGGGGAGCACCTGTATTATTTGTAAAGAAGAAAGATGGCTCGATGCGGATGTGTATTGATTACCGGCAATTAAACAAGGTGACAATAAAGAATAAGTATCCACTGCCGATGATTGATGATTTGTTTAACCAGCTCTAGGGAGCGAGGGTATTCTCAAAGATAGACTTGAGGTCAGGCTACCATCAGCTGAAGATTAGGTCGGCTGACATTCCTAAGACAGCCTTTCGCTCTAGATATGGGCATTATGAGTTCTTGGTCATGTCCTTCGGGTTGACCAATGCCCCAGCAGCATTCATGGAGTTGATGAATCGGGTATTCGGGCCTTACTTAGATCTGTTCGTGATAGTCTTCATAGATGACATCCCGGTGTACTCCCGCAGCCAGGAAGAGCACGAGCAGCACCTCAGAGTGGTTCTTCAGACTCTGAAAGATAACCGACTATATGCCAAATTTTCTAAATGTGAGTTCTGGCTGAGTTCGGTAGCATTTCTGGGTCACATTGTATCAGTGGAAGGTATTCAAGTGGACCCAAAGAAGATTGAGGCAGTCCAGAATTGGCCTCGACCAGCTTCGGTGACCGAGATCCGGAGTTTCTTGGGATTAGCAGGTTACTACCGTTGATTTGTAGAGGGGTTTTTTTCTATTGCAGCCCCGATGACCAGGTTGACCCAGAAGAGTGTCCAGTTCCAGTGGTCAGAGGAGTGTGAGGCGAGCTTTCAGAAGCTCAAGACAGCCTTGACCACCGCACCAGTGTTGATACTACCTATAGGTATAGGGCCTTATACAGTTTATTGTGACGCATCTCGTACAGGGCTTGGAGCGGTATTGATGCAGGATGGTAAGGTTATCGCTTATGCTTCGAGGCGGTTAAAAATACATGAGAAGAATTATCCAGTTCATGATCTTGAGTTAGCAGCAGTGGTTCATGCCTTAAAGATCTGGAGGCATTATCTATATGGTGTGACATGTGAGGTGTACACCGATCACAAAAGCCTACGGTACTTGTTCAAACAGAAGGAGTTGAATCTACGACAGCGGAGATGGTTAGAGTTGCTAAAAGACTATGATGTTACTATCTCATATCACCCAGGTAAGGCCAATGTGGTGGCCGATGCATTGAGTAGAAAGTATGCTAGCATGGGTAGTCTTGCGTACATTCCGGTCAGTCAGAGACCATTAGCTCTAGATGTCCAGGCCTTAGCCAACCGGTTCGTGAGATTAGACATTTCTGAGCCTAGCAGGGTGTTAGCCTGCACGGTCGCTCGTTCTTCTTTATTTGAGCGTATCCGTGAGAGGCAATTTGATGATCCTCATTTGCGTGAGTTGAGAGATACAGTACAGCGGGGAGGTGCCACACAGGTAAATCTAGATGATGATGGGGTATTGAAATTGCAGGGTCGAGTTTGTGTGCCCAATGTCGAAGGGATTCGAGAGTTAATCTTAGCGGAGGCCCACAGTTCGCGGTATTCTATTCACCCAGGCGCCGCGAAGATGTACCAGGACTTACGGCAACACTATTGGTGGCGCATAATGAAGAAAGATATCGTTGTGTATGTCGCTCGGTGTCTAAATTGTCAGCAGGTGAAATATGAGCACCAGAGACCTGGTGGTGTATTCCAGAGGATTGAAATTCCCGAGTGGAAATGGGAGCGGATCACTATGGACTTCGTTACTGGACTTCCTTTGACTCGGAGGAAATTTGATGCTATTTGGGTCATTGTTGATAGGCTGACCAAGTCAGCACACTTTATTCCAGTATCTGTCTCCTACTCGTCGGAGAGGTTAGCAGAGGTTTACATTAAGGAGATTGTTCGTCTCCATGGAGTGCTAGTATCTATTATCTTTGATCGGGGTACGCAGTTTACCTCGCGGTTCTGGAGAGCGGTCCAGCAGGAGTTAGGCACCCAGGTTCAGTTGAGTACAGCATTTCATCCTCAGACGGATGGCCAGTCCGAGAGGACTATTCAGATTCTAGAGGACATGCTTCGAGCCTGTGTTATTGATTTCGGAGGCTCGTGGGACCAGTTTCTGCCATTAGCAAAGTTCGCCTACAATAACAGTTACCAGTCTAGCATCCAGATGGCTCCGTATGAGGCGTTGTATGGTAGGCGATGTCGATCACCAGTTGGATGGTTTGAACTGGGAGAGGCTCGGTTGTTGGGTACAGACCTAGTTCAGGAGGCCTTGGATAAGGTCAAGACTATTCAGGAGAGATTGCGTTCAGCTCAGTCCAAGCAGAAGACTTATGCGGATCGTAAGGTTCGAGATGTAGATTTTATGGTTGGTGAACGAGTATTGCTCCGAGTGTCGCCTATGAAGGGCGTGATGAGGTTCGGGAAGAAGGGCAAGCTCAGCCCTAGGTATATTGGTCCATTTGAAATTCTAGACAGAGTGGGAGGGGTGGCTTACAGATTAGCTTTGCCGCCTAGCTTATCAGCCGTGCATCCAGTTTTTTACGTATCTATGCTTCGGAGATACCACGGCGATCCCACACATGTGTTAGACTTCAGTATTGTCTAATTGGACAATGATCTATCTTACGAGGAGGAACCGGTGGCCATTCTAGACCGGCAGGTTCGACAGTTGAGGTCGAAGAGTTATCCTTCTGTGCGCGTTCAGTGGAGAGGTCAGCCTCCTGAGGCATCGACCTGGGAGTCCGAGTCCGATATGTGGAGCCGCTACCCACACTTGTTTCCTGACTCAGGTACTTCTTTCTTTTGTCCATTCGAGGACGAACGGTTGTTTTAGAGGTGGAGATTGTGACGACTCATTTCGAGCTTCTGAGGCCTTGAAAACCTCATTCTATGTTGCCTCGATTTACGTGCACGATCCGAGCATGTAGCCGGAAAGATTTTTGTGATAGAAAATATGAATTCTATGAGAAATTTGGATAAAAATAATATTAATATTGACATGATTGACTTCGGTCAACATTTTTGGTAAACAGATCCGGACCCGAGATTGGATGGTCCCGAAAGGTCCGTAGGAAAATATGGGACTTGGACATGCGTCCGGAGTCGAATTCTGAGGCATAGAGCCCAAGTTATGAATTTTTCTATGAAATTGTTTTTGATGTAATTGTTAAAGGAAATGAATTAATTGACCTTGGTATCGGGCTCGTATTTTGGTTCCGACGCCCGGTACAAGTATTAAATATTATATATGTGATTTCTGTAAAGTTTGGTGACATTCGGATGTCGTTTGTGATGTTTTGGACCTTGAGTTCCAAGTTTGAAAGTTTTGAAAACCAAAAGTATGAAAATCATGAATTTGAGGCTTGATTTGATGAAAACGATGTGATATTGGCGATGTGATTGCACGAACAAGTTCATAATGTGTTTTTGATGTTGTGTACATGTTTGGTTTGGAGTCCGGGGGGCTCGAGTAAAGATTTGATAGGACGTAGGATCAATTTCTGAATTTATGCACTACTGGTTTTTCACCCAGCTGTTGGCTTCGCATTTGCGAAGAATTTCTCGCAAATGCGAAGAAGGCAGTTCAAGGCTGGGTTCGCAAATGCGAACCCATTATCGCAAATGCGATGCATGCCAGAACCAGCCAAGTTCGCAAATGCGAACAATGTGTCGCAAATGCGACACTGGCACACCTGGACCAGAGTTCGCAATTGCGAACTTTACCTCGCAAATGCGAGGCCTCCAGTAATTGCCTGTCTTCGCAATTGCGAAGAATGTGTCGCAATTGTGACAAAGCCAGAAGCCAGCTGGTTCGCAAATGCGAACCTTATTTCGCAAATGCGAAATCCCCAGCAACTGCCTAGACTTCGCAAATGCGAACAAATGTTCGCAAATGCGAACTTCCCAACCTTAGCTTATTTTTCAAACTCCAGAAATTGGTCGGGGTTCGCAATTGCGAACCCATGTTCGCAAATGCGAACACAGAGACCTGTAAATCACGATTTTCAGTTCATTTCTTCACTTTTCACAACCCAAAAACACCCATTTGCGATTCTTCACGGATTCCTTCTTCTTCAAAACAATTGTAAGTCACTTTTTACTTAATTCTTTCAATTCCTAACATCATTAAACATGTTTTTCAATAGAAATCAAAGGTTTTCATGGTAGAATTTCTTGTTTTTGATAGAATATAGGGTTTTTCATAAATTGGGAAATTGGACCTCGAATTGAGGTCCAATTTTGAAACAAATCATATACATGAACTCGTGGGGGGATGGGTAACCGGATTTTGGTCCGAACCCCGAGTTCCGACCATGTGGGCCCGGGGTCGAAATTCACTATTCCGGGCAGAATGTTGTAAAAGTTGTAATTGGCCTTATGAATTAGTTTGTTGAGTAGTATTGATGCTATTAAATCAATTGTGTATAGATACGATTGGATTGGAGCCAAATTTGAAAGAAAAAGACATTGCCACGGATTGAATTGTTCATAAACATTCGAGGTAAGTGTTTGTTCTATCCTAGCTTGAGGGAATAGGATTATGTGCTATGTGTTATGTGATCGAGTGCGGTGTATGGGCTATGGTGACGAGCATCCATACACTGGCGTCTAGTATGACCGTGAGTTGTTGGAAAATGATTATTGTGAGACATAATTGCAGATAAATTGTTGAACCTTTGCCAGGTTGTAGAATTGTTATTGTTCTCCCTTGTCGGGTCTTGTTGTGAAGATGATTATTGATTGCCCTTGTTGGGACGGTTTATGAATTACCGTTTTATTCTTTGCCCTTAACTGTGATTGTTATTTGGGTGAGGAAGAGTGATAATGCACGAAGGGTGATGCCGTGCCTTGATTTATTATTTATGCACGAAGGTTAACGCCATGCCATGTTTTATTATTTATGCACGAAGGTTAATGCCGTGCCATGTTTTATTGATTATGCACGAAGGATCATGCCGTGCCCTGGTTATTGAACCATGTACGAAGGATCATGCCGTACTATGGATGTGAGGATGAGAGTAAAAGCACGAAGGGTGATGCCGTGTACTTTATTTACTTATTTGGTGAGGATGAGAGTAAAAGCACGAAGGGTGATGCCGTGCAATTGCTTGTTATTCCTTGACTTGATATTACTTGTGTTTCCATTATACTTTGTTTTTCCTTGTGAATTTATTAACTGTTGTTAATTGTTGAATTCTTTGAGATATTCCTTATTGTGTTATTACTTGGTTATTTCTTGTTATTCTGTGGTATACATATATATTGAATTGCACAGGTTTATGTGAGTGTCTGGTCCTAGGCTTGTCACTACTTCACCGGGATAGGCCAGGCACTTACCAGCACATGGGGTCGGTTGTGCTGATACTACACTTCTGTGCGTTTTTGCACAGGTCTAGGTTACGATCAGGAGCAGCGACAGTAAATCGATTGCGTGGGAGTTGATCACATTTGAGACCGAGGTAGCTTGCAGACGTCCACAGGCCCGGCATCTCTCTCTTTACTTATGTTACTAGCTGTAGTCTCTTTGTTCCGAGACAAACAGAATTATGTTATATTTCTTTCAAACTTTTATGTGTAGTATTCAATAGTAGTTCGTGAGTTGGTAACTCCACGTCTTGGGTAGAGGATTTCAGTATGATTTTCACCTTGTAATTAGTTATTTCTATTTCGATAAAGTATTCCGCATTTATTTAATTAAAGTTGTGGTTTGTTGATAAATAAATTATGAAATTGTGTTAAAAACAGGATAGTATGAATATAGTGGCTTGCCTAGCTACCACGAGTAGGCGCCATCACGATCCCGATGTTGGGGGAAAATTCGGGTCGTGACAGTGCTAAACCTGTCAATGAGGCCCCACTAATGGGGGAGGTGAGCATGGCCCAGCTGCGCGCGTAGGGGCGTATCCCCTCCCACGCTGACGTCGTATTAGCCCAGCCTAGAGACAGGGTGCACACCGACCGCCCGGGGTATTGTGTGTTCTACTCCTTCCCGCTCAGAATGGGGTTCATGATGCCCCTTCCCAATCTAATAGTCGATTTCTGCCGGTATTACGGCATCTGTCCGGGTAGCTTACCCCGTCTATGTATAGGCTTTTGGCCATGCTGCTCAAGCTCTCGAAATTAGCCGGCAGGTTGGTTACTCTCTAACACGTCCTTGCTCTTTTCGCTCCTCAACGGACTCGGGGGAGCATGATTCAGATGGTTTTGCACGGGTGGCAGGGATTGGTGACTGCCTTGGATGACGAGGTCGAGCCTCGCCAATATGAGCAATTTTTCTATGTCCGGAAAAGTCATCTGGTGACGCCTCTTTCGGGTTTTCCGGAGGCCTGGAATCACGACCGTAAGTCTTCTTATGTTTTTTGTTTTGAGGGGGGTCGAAATTGTGCTTTACTCTTGTCTCTTGATTACGGTCGTTTGGTCGTTTCCGCAGCTGACAAGTGGCCCCCACCTCTATTCACTGGTCTGCATGGATGGTTAGAAGTCGTCCTTCCACATACCGCGGGGATTCACTCGTGGGCGTCCTTCTCGAGGAGATACGACCACAGTCTAGTCGTAGGTAAGTTGCTTTACATCAATGGGGCGTACCCGTCTTTTGGAGGTCGTCATAATTCAGTGCTGATTTATCTTCTATCTATGTAGGACGGGTAAGCCGTGGCAGGACTCCTCAGCCCGTATTTCGGCGTCCTGGGGCGATCGCTAGGTTTTTTACTCCTGCGGCTGCTTGTGCTCCCAGTGCCATCTCTGATGATTCCGTAGATGCCCCTTCGCCTGCTCGCCCTCGGCTCGAAGGCGGGAGTATATCGGGAGTTGTACTCTCCAGGGAGGCATCGCCTTCTCAAGATGAAGAGGAGAGTGTCACGCCCCAAATCGAGGAACATGACCGGCGCCTGACCGGGTTGCCCCAGTCAAGCGGACCTGGGTACCTTTCATTCCCACGCGTTACCCCTGTGTTGACTGTTTCTCATTAACCAAATATATTACTAATCATAATTGATTTCACATTTAACAAAAAAACGATACGAGTGATTCATTAACAAGATTTCAATTTTTACAACGGCCGACATAACACAATATATATACATAAGACTGGAGTCCCACAGTTTACATGTCTACAGAGCCTCTAGGATACAAAAGGGAAATACAATACTTGCCGGTAACAAGGCTCCGGCTATACCTTACAAAACCAAAATGAAATTTAAACCGAAGTGGCATGAACCACACAAGGCCCCGAGGAAGAAAGGGGCTCACCAAAACGGGCAGTGGAAGGAGAAGGATACTACCGCCGATGAGCTGAAGTGCCTGCTACTGATCCACCTACAATCATGACACGAATGTAGCGCCCCCGGCAAAAGGGACGTCAGTACACTTGAATTGTACCGGTATGTATGGACAAACTTTGTCCCAAGTAAACTCAAGCCATTAAATTACATCAACAATTAATTAAGCCAGAGCCAACCATGTTTCCACATTTTCCTCATTTCAAATAATTCTCACACAAAGCACTTTCTACGATCAACCAATTTAACAATAACCAATCAATCACGTAAAGCACAACTAGTCAAACAAAGGGGCAATCAGTGCCCCACAGGTTGCAAACTCTCCTGCTGTCTCCTTTCACAATTTCACATTATTGATTTTTGTATCAATTTTCAATAGCGATTTCGATCGCTTTCCATCCTTATTGCCCCCGACCACCCTTATTACCTCGGCCACCCTTATCACCCCAACCCACACCTTATTTCCCCACGTTGCGGCGCGCAACACGACCCCGCCTTACAGTTGAAAACACAACAATTTCAAACAGCAGATAAGGTACTACACACAATTTCAACAAGTTCAAATAAGCAACTTACACATTGGTTCATGTTATCAATTTCTTCTCAAGCCAATATCAAAACCAAGTTACAAGTATTCCAAAATCGAAAATGCCCACATAATCATGTTCAACAATTTACCACAGTTAAGGTGTTTCAAATTCCTTCCACAATAAGCCAAATATGCCATCACAATGGTTGTTCACAATTCTTTACCAATCTCGATTACCTTTTTATCTTTCAATTCATATTTCATACCACACCACACGTAGTTCAACATCAATCGAATGCTCAACAAGGAAATCAAAGAATTACGTAAAATTTCTCAATTTGACACATGCCAAAACAATTCGCACACATTTGGGCGATTTTACAAGAATCAAAATTAGCCATACATACCTGGTGATGAGTTTTCTTCCGTTAACTTCCTACTTTATGCTTACCCACGCTATCGTACTCTTTCCAACCTTGTTCTTGAAGACTCTTACTTCTACTCACTTCTTTTTACTAAAAATCAAGTTCAATAATCATGCATGAGTGTAAAAATTCTATTTTTAAAAGCTATTATATGCAAACCTCTCTTTACCCAATTAAAACTGAAAATCAAAGAAAATAGTTAGGGTTTTTACCTTGAAAAGATTGGGGAAGTTGAATCCTTGCCCTAAGATCCCTTGGAATTAAGATGGTTGGAACAATCTTTGAAGATGAAAGATTTCTCTCTCTAAAAACCCTCTCTTCTCTCTCTAATTTTTGGTAAGATGATATGATAAAATGAAGAAGAAGTGTGTTATATTAAAGAAGAGATCGGGTCAAAATGTTACAAAAATCTGGGCCGGGGTCAATTATGCGGTGCACTATGCGACCGCAGAATCAACATGCGGTCCGCATAGTGACCGCAGAATTGCCCCAAATTTTACACAGGTTCTGTTAAGGAATGCGGTCACTATGCGGACCGCATGTTGATTCCGCGGTCGCAAAGTGCACCGCAGATTTGACATGCGATCGCATATCGACCGCACTTTTGACACGATTTTTGGGAAACTCTCTGGAACGTTTTGCGGCAAGAATGCGATCCGCATGTCAGGTTTGCGGTCGCATTCTTGACCGCATATTTGACATTTTTCGGAAAAATTAATTCTCTACGTTTTTGAAACTTAAATCACTACCAAGGGTCCGAACACATTATTCGGACCATGACACCACAGCTACTAGTTTTTATGCACAAAATTTTTACGGGGCCTTACAGAGAGGCCCTTGGTCAGGTGGCGGATCCTTCCACCTCAGGCTCCTCCGGAGGTGCGACCGGTTGCAAATGAGGAGGTAGTCGTGACTCCTCTGCCACCCTTCGGGACGAGGGAAATTTCAGAGGTGACACGCACTGCAATGGGTGCGCGAGATGATCTGAGGGTCCGGGACGAGCGGGAAGGGAGTGCCGCCCCCACTGCCCAGTCTTCCACCCACAGACTTGAGGCAGGCGAGCCCTCGCGGGTGGTCGTGGATCTTGGAGATTCCAGCACCCCGTCGACAGGGGCGGCAGCGATGGGAGAGGTGTCTCCGTCTAGATCCGACCTGGATTCTGAGGACGACCGTATGTTCCGTGATGGGATCACGCGTGCGACTGTCCATCCAGACGGGAGGCCGCGGGTGATCGAAATTCCCGCGGATGAAAATTGTTGCTGAGGGATGCTTCTATGGTACCGTTACTGGGCCAGTTTTGTGTTTCTGTGGAGAACCAGTCGCTGAGGGAGGTGACGGACGTTAGTATAATGAATGATGTAGCATCGTTGGGCGTGAAGGTACGCGTTCCGGACTGTTTATTTCCTCATAACGTCTTCCCGAATTTACGTCCCTAACCTTTCTGCATTTTTTCTTTGTTTTGCAGGAATTTTTGTTGCAAGTAGAGTGCCTGTGTCGGACCAATGTTCGAGTCAGGGTTCTCCTCTGTGTTCTCGAGAGGTACCACAACTTGCGGCTTAGATGCAGGGAGCTCGAGGAGCGCTTGAGGGACGATCCCTGCAACCAAGAGTTGGTTGGGGATTTAGCGCGACCGGAGTTGCAAAGGGACCAGGCGCTCGGCCACATTGAGGCCTTGGAGGAGCAGCTGCGTTAGGTGAACGACGAGCTAGAGGCCGCGAGAAGGGCATCCTTGGAGAGCGAGCGCCAATGTTTGGCCAAGGTGACGGCAGTTACCTCGGAGTGGAGCGGAAAGGTTGCCGCTGTAGAGGGGGAATCGGCCGACTTGAGGCGTAGGATGGTTGAGACTTCTGCCAGAGTGACCGAGCTTGAGGGGATCATCCAAGCCACGACTCTCAGCTATCGGCGATAAGGGCCGCTGCCGCCTCAAGGGAGAACAGCCTAGAGGAGCGGATCAGGACGTTGGAGGGGAATGCTCAGGAGGCCGCGGGGTAGATAGCGCTTCTTGAATAGGAAAACCGGCGTGTCCAGGAGCAGTCTGCGTGTTTGGGTAGTTCTCGTGAGGGTTTGGGTCTATGTCGAAACTGCGCTTTGACATATATAAGCATTTGTTCGAAGCCGGCCTAATCACTGAAGGGGCCTGCGAGCAGGCGCGTCAGAAGGTGCGGGAGGCTCGTGAGGAGTATGGTTTTGACGCCTGATAACGATAATGTTCCTGGAGGGTGCGGGGCCGAAGCTAATAATGACGAAGGTGCGGCAGAGGCTGGCGGAAGCGGAGCTGGGGCCGAAACGGGCGGAGCTGGGGCCAACGTGGGCGGAGTTGAGGCTGACGCGGGTGGGGGCTGGTGATGAAGCGGCGGAGGCCGGTGATGATGGAACTGGAGTGGACGGCATTGCTGGCAACCCCCAGTTGATTGGTGATTGGTTGGTTGTATTTTCTTTTTCTTGTTGTTGTATGTGGCTATTTTTTATTTGATTGATTGTTATTATTAGTTTTGGACAATTATTGTTTCGGGGCGGACGGGCATGGCCCGTATCCGCCTGTTTTAATTTGGAATGGGGGGGGGGGGAATCTCCCCCTTTTTTCTCTTTCCGTTCACTCTCTACTCATTATGCTGGCATTTTCCATTCATGTGGTCACCAGTTGTCGTGGATCGAGGGCTCTTGGCCTGGGTTTTACTTCAACTGTCGTCGAACCTCTATTGGCAAAGGCACATGGCCTGAGTCCTAGCCGAACCGTAATTGAACTTTTCGTTGACTTTTAGAGTCGAGGGCTCGTGGCCCGAGTTTTTCTTCAACTGTTGTTGAACTTACATTGGCGAAGGCTCATGGCCTGAGTCACAGTTCAACCGTGGTTGAACTTTTGTTGATTTTAGAGTCGAGGGCTCATAGCCCAAGTTTTACTTTAACCGTTGTTGAACTTACATTGGCGAAGGCTCATGGCCTGAGTCCCAGTTCAACCGTAGTTGAACTTTTGTTGATTTTAGAGTCGAGGGCTCGTAGGCCGAGCTTTACTTCAACTGTTGTTGAACTTACATCGGCGAAGGCTCATGGCCTGAGTCCCAGTTCAACCGTAGTTGAACATTTGTTGATTTTAGAGTCGAGAGCTCGTAGCCCGAGTTTTTGTTTTTAACTGTTGTTGAACTTACATTGGTGAAGGATCATGACCTGAGTCCCAGTTCAACCGTGGTTGAACTTTTGTTGATTTTAGAGTCGAGGGCCTGTAGCCTGAGTTTTTTTTCTTCAACTGTTGTTGAACTTACATTGGCGAAGGCTCAAGGCCTGAGTCCTAGTTCAACCGTGGTTGAACTTTTGTTGATTTTAGAGTCGAGGGCTCGTAGCCCGTGTTTTTCTTCAACTGTTGTTGAACTTACATTGGCGAAGGCTCATGGCCTGATTCCCAGTTCAACCTTGGTTGAACTTTTGTTGTTTTTAGAGTGGAGGGCGCGTAGCCCGAGTTTTACTTCAACTGTTGTTGAACCTACATTGGCGAAGGCTCATGGCCTGAGTCCCAGTTCAACCGTAGTTGCACTTTTATTGATTTTAGAGTCGAGGGCTCATAGCCCAAGTTTTTTTTCTTCTTCAAATGTTGTTGAACTTACATTGGCGAAGGCTCATGGCCTAAGTCCCAGTTCAACCGTGGTTGAAATTTTGTTGATTTTAGAGTCGAGGGCTCATAGCCCGAGTTTTTCTTCAATTGTTGTTGAACTTAAATTGGCGATGGCTCATGGCCTGAGTCCAAGTTTAACCGTAGTTGAACTTTTGTTGATTATTTTCTTCTCATTCATCATCATTTTTTTGAGACGAATCAAGCTCGCTCTGATTGGGCTTTTAACCCCTCGTTCGTCGTTTTCCCTTTGTTTGTGAATTCAGGGAAAGCTATGCGACCTTGCTATGAAATCCCCACAGACGGCGCCAAATTGTTTGCTCCGAAATGTTTATGAACATTTATGAACTCATAACAATTATTAAAACAATTATCAATCATAGCAGGTCGTAGCATATCTGAAATCTAATAAAAGAAAAGGATAATGTAGACATATGTAGAGATAACATGGGATATTTAGTGATCTTTATTCATGATGATGGGTTGATCAGCCTCTCCATGAAGAGGTTCAGATCCTTACAATCATGTTTTCATGGATCTACTGTTACCCTGTATTATTGATGGTGATTCTTGTCACACCTCCCTTTTTACTAGCGCACACACACCTAAAAAGGCTTTTGTACCGATCCGTTTGGAAAGTTATGTAGGGTATACCTCAATGTTCAAAATACCCGAATCGGATATAACAACAAAGAGGAAGGAGTTTTTCCACATAAAGGACAATCAGTTCGGGATTTTTAATTAATTATCAGAGTCGCCACTTGGGAAGATAATGGTGTCCCAAGTCACCGGTTAATCCCAAATCCAAGGAAGTTGAATCAGTTATTATAGTCCGCGAAACAAAGACCTGGATAAGAAACTCTGTTAACCGGGGAGAAGGTGTTAGGCATTCCCGGATTCCGTGGTTTTAGCATGGTCGCTCAATCATCGTTCTCGAATCTTATATGACTTGTTATAAAATTTACACAATATGTATATGTTCTCACTTTTGACATTTTTAAAGAATTGCGACATCGTGGAAACGCACCTCGAGTCACACCGCAACCAGTACGCCTGTGACTTTTAGTACATTTAGGCTTTACCGGGATTTGGGATTTGAGTCGCACTAAGTTCCCACTCGTATTTACGGAAGGTGTATTTAATCGTGCCTAATAGAGTCTATCGACTTTTAATTCTTTTGGGAGAAGCTAGGAAATTTACTAATAGCTATCCCGATTCTATTTATATTTTTACTTTGTTACTAAAGGGGGACCCACTATTAGGTGTCGTGTGAGGCTCTTCCCACTTTAATTTTAAAGGTTCAATCTTAATGTATACATGCTATGTTATCTATATTGGTTTTTCCTTAGCCATATTTCAACTTCTCATTTCAGACTTGGGCCCAGGCCATTGTCATTGCCTTTATTGGGCCTGGGCCTCTGCATTCATGCTTAAATAAGCGTTGGATCTGCCCAGGTCTTAGAGACCCAGGTTATCTTCAGGCTCTTGGTTGACAGCCTAATTAGCCTTGCATTATGGTTCAGGTCCACATTATATATTAAGGCCAAACTGAATCGAAATGATGGTAATAAGAACAGAAATAAGGAACTTAACACAGAACAAACATATAGCATTAAGAATTGCATTTTTTATTCATCAAAAGAGAAAATCATGATACAAATTGTCAATTTTAACTCTGAATCAACTATCTACTGTACATGAGAATTAAAAAGACTGTTTCTGTTTTCGATTCCTAACAACGAATTACACTAACAATCAAATTACTTACTAGGTGAGATTAAGAGGTTACTTAACTATATATATATATGTGAAAAGGCATGATGATTATCTAAGGATAAGATGAGTTATTTACAACTACACTGTTATACTACCGATTTAATATGAATTAAGCCTATTCGATATTCTCAAAGCCAGTCTCACCCTAATTGTTACTTCATATGTTCATTTCCAACTTTGAACTCACTCAAATCTGGACGTTGACCTCTAAGCATGCTAATTACATGAGCAAGATTTATGGTTCTGATTACTTGATTATAATAACCTGAGTATCTATATTTAAATGATTCAAGGCTTAAACACAACTATACCACCGATTCTACTACGACTTAGCTCATTACAGTATCATTAACCCAGTTATGAATGGATCGTGGCTCGAACTAACGTTTTTCTTCTTCAAAACTTACTTATGCTTAAGTGCAGATCCACAATATACGAGTAACTATGTGATTATGGCTTACGATACTACTGTGAAGAACAGTTAATGATTTAAACCATGGTTAGCTAACTTATATTTTAAAGTTTTGCCTATTTTAACTAGGTGATGTATTATCTACACTATACTACTACGATTAAGCTATTTATTACACTATATTTATTTTTGTTTTTCCACTACTACATACTACACTGCTACAGATCTACACTAGTGCAAAAGCTAATGAAAAGAGTAATTACAAAATACATAATATCATATGAATTGAAAACTGGAACTTCATTTCATTCAGCAATTCATCATTACAGCTTCATTTGAACAGAAATTGTACCTGGATCAACAAAATGAAGCTGATGAGTTCTAGGGGGATTAAGAGATAAGCAACAGCAAGAGACTCAAGGCAATGCAACAGTGAAGATGAATCCCAAACGAGCAGTAAACCACAGCAACAATGCAGATAATAGATCCCAAGCAGAACTCGAGCAGGAAAACCACAGAGACAAGCAACTAAACCAGATATTCTCACTCGAAAAATGCAGGAAAACCTATTTGCTATTCACTATTTTTACTCTGAATTTTTCTACTGAAAAAAATCCCGCCCCTATTTAACTCTTTTTGGGGGTATTTATAGGTATAGGAATGGCAAATTTCTTGGGGGGAAAGAATGGAAGTAAATTCCACTTCTCCCCCTTTAAAAATCACTAAATCTACACTTACACCCTATTTTTTGTTATCAGATCCCTTCCAGCATGTGTTGGAAGGTTCTTTTTGATTCCTTTTTTAATATTTTATCAAAGTATCCTTATTAGTTAGGGATTTTGTCACGCCCCAAATCGGGGAACATGACCGGCGCCTGACCGGGTTGCCCCAATCAAGCGGACCTGGGTGCCTTTCATTCCCACGCGTTACCCCTGTATTGATTGTTTCCCATTAACCAACTATCTTACTAACCATGAATGATTTCACATTAAACAATTGAAACCATACGAGTGATTCATTAACAAGTTTGCAGTTTTTACAACGCCCGACATAACGTAATATATACATAAGACTGGAGTCCCACAGTTACATGTCTACAGAGCCTCTAGGATACAAAAAAGGGAATATAATACTTGCCGGTAACAAGGCTCCGACTATACCTTACAAAACCAAATGAAATCTAAACAAAAGTGGCATGAACCACACAGGGCCCCAAGGAAGAAAGGGGCTCACCAAAACGGGCGGTGGAAGGAGAAGGATACTACTGCCGATGAGTTGAAGTGCCTGCTACTGATCCACCTACAATCATAACACGAATGTAGCGTCCCCGGCAAAAGGGACGTCAGTACACTTGAATTGTACTGGGTATGTATGGACAAACTTTGTCCCAAGTAAACTCAAGCCATTAAATTACATCAACAATTAATTAAGCCAGCCAACCATGTTTCCATATTTTCCTCATTTCAAATAATTCTCAACACAAAGCACTTTCTACGATCAACCAATTTAACAATAACAAATCAATCACATAAAGCACAAGTAGTCAAACAAAGGGGCAATCAGTGCCCCACAGGTTGCAAACTCTCCTGCTGTCTCCTTTCACAATTTCACATTATTGATTTTTGTATCAATTTTCAATAGCGATTTCGATCGCTTTCCATCCTTATTGCCCCCGACCACCCTTATTACCTCGGCCACCCTTATCACCCCAACCCACACCTTATTTCCTCATGTTGCGGCGCGCAACACGACCCCGCCTTACAGTTTAAAACACAACAATTTCAAACAGCAGATAAGGTACTACACACAATTTCAACAAGTTCAAATAAGCAACTTGCACATTGTTTCATGTTCTCAATTACTTATCAAGCCAATATCACAACCAAGTTACAATATTTCCATAATCAAGAATATTCACACAAGTATGTTCAACAATTTTCCACAATTCAAATGTTTCATCTCTTTCCACAATAGACCAATTCTCGAGTGTTTCGTTTCCTTTCCACAAGGTGCCATATAGGCCATCATAAGTATTATTCACAATTCTTTACCCAATTCAACTCTCATTTAACTTTCGGTTCATATTCTATACCACATCACTCATATTTCAACAACTTTG
This sequence comes from Nicotiana noctiflora, assembly GCA_032618575.1. Lineage (NCBI taxonomy): Eukaryota > Viridiplantae > Streptophyta > Magnoliopsida > Solanales > Solanaceae > Nicotiana > Nicotiana noctiflora. The sequence goes on along the minus strand of JASVEL010002696.1, from coordinate 54,604 downwards.
AGAATTTCACACAATTTGTCAAATTAACATTAACCAAGCAATTTTCACACATATAGGCGATTTCACAAGAATCAAAATTTGCCATACATACCTGGTGATGAGTTTTCTTCCTACTTTATGCTTACCCAAGATATCCTACTCTTGCCAACCTTGTTCTTGAAGACTCTTACTTCTACTCACTTCTTTTTACTAGAAATCAAGTTCAATAATCATGCATGAGTGTGAAAATTCTATTTTCAAAGGCTATTATATGAAAACCTCTCTTTACCCAATTAAAACTGAAAATCAAAGAAAATAGTTAGGGTTTTTACCTTGAAAAGATTGGGGAAGTTGAATCCTTGCCCTAGGATCCCTTGGAATTAAGTGGTTGGAACAATCTTTGAAGATGAAGAACTTCTCTCTCTAAAACCCTTCTATTCTCTCTCTAATTTTGGTAAGATGATATGAGAAAATGAGGGTGAAAGGTGTTATATTAAAGAAGAGATCGGGTCAAAATGTCACAAAAATCTGGGCCGGGGCGAATCTGCGGTGCACTTTGCGACCGCAGAATCAACATGCGGTCCGCATAGTGACCGCAGAATGGCCTCAAAATGACTCGAGTTCTGTTACAGAATGCGACCCATATGCGGTCCGCATTCTTGATCTGCGGTCGCAAAGTGCACCGCAGATTCACTATGCGATCGCATATCGACCGCATTTTCAACATGATTTTTGGGAGACTTTCTGGAATGTTTTGCGGCAAGAATGCGGTCCGCATATCAGGTTTGCGGTCGCATTCTTGACCGCATATTTGACATTTTTTGGAAAAATTAATTCTCTACTTTTCTACGCATTCCTAACATATTATTCGGACCATGACACCACAGCTACTAGGTTTTATGCACAAAAATTTTACGGGGCCTTACAAATTTTTACTGATATCCCTTTTTAGGGAGACCATTATACCCTTCAATCTCTGCAAAATTGCAGAAATCAGGGTTGCAAATGAGTCCCATGACACTGTATGTTCTATGGATTTCAACATTTTACCAATTTTGGTTCCTTTTATGCCCTTAATGACATTGATAAATTACCCGACCTACCTAGGTTAGGTTTTCAGCATTTTGGATTTATTTAACTGATGGCCAGTCCTTGCATTGGTATTTAAGGACTGGCCATTTCTATTTTAAAGAACTATTTCAATTTTAACCCTTTTTTGTTTCATTTTATATTAATTAAAGACAAATTATTTCAATTAAAGTTAATTGCAGGACTAGCCTGTTTTATTGTTATTCTTAACCTATTTAAGATTTAGCCAGTCTCAAGTTGAGACTTGGCTTGGGTAATTGGAACCCATTTACTGAACACAGGCTGGGCCAAAGCCTTTGCAGACTTAGCCACCTGTGATTCAGGGCTCAAATTGAGCCTGGGTAAATCTGAACTTGCAGAATTGAACCATTTGTTACACAACTAGCCCCTTTAGGGTGTGCCAGTCTACTGGACCTTGTAGAGTTGGTCAATTTGCAAAATCGGCCACTCTTTGGTCACTTATTTATCTTATAACCTATTGTTATTTGATTTTCAGTTTTAACCTACTTCATTCTAGCCATTTTATGAAACTTAGCACTATTACAGCTATAACCAATTCCCCCTAAGGTTAATGGGTATTAATCACTGCTCATACTAGTAAGAACTATTGCAAACTCGGTCATTTCAACATATAATTGCACACATAGCCACATGAGACCCAACATTGTGCATCAATCAATTAAAACAAGCAAAGGAAATTTGATAGTATTGAATCTTAATCAATCAATTCACATAACCCAATTTCATGTAGCAAAGTGTCAATTAATATCAATCAGACTTAGTTACAACCAATTCATGTTAGATGACACCTTGATAAACCCCCAAAACCTTTAAAATTATGGGCATAGACACACATAGAAGCTTAATCTCACAAAACAGTTAACAAAACATGGCTCATTTTTAGACATAAGGACAACAAAATAACATGAGCATGGTAATCAGAATCTATTTTCAAGTACTAACCTTAGCTTGATATATACATGAGATAGATTAAGATGAAGATAAAGAGAGAAGAGACATGAGGAAACAGTGAAGAAGAATTCTACATCTATCATGCCAAGTAACAAAAGAGAGAAGCATAGTCACTAAAAATGCAAATGAAAGAATATGAGAGATGTTATTAGAGCAAAAACCTAAAATCAGACTAAATCATGTAAAGAAGAGAAAAAAATAAAGACATTGAGAGCTAAACAGAAAGAAACCCTAATCGAGAGTCAAACAACTAAGCTAAACATGAAGGAAACAAAAGAGATATCTAAATTAAACAGAGGAAATGTCGAAGGCCAACAAATAAAAAAAAAACCTAGAAAAGGGTGAAGAAGAAACATGGAAGAACAGTCAAAATGTTGCTAAACAACCCAAAAGATGAAGAAAAGGGAAAGTCAAGCAACTAGACTAGTATTAAAGTTAGACATGGAAAGCTAACAGGCCAGGAATCATAATACACAGAAGAATGAAAAGGAATCAAGGGAGATCTTTAAAAACCAAAGAAACTAAACATGATCGAAACAAACAAAACAGAAGAAAGACATGAAAAAGAACAAGTTAACAAAAACCCTAATACTACAGAAGATAAAGAAGCACAGAGGACATCAAGATCTTAAAAATAGAAAAATAGACAAAAACATCAAGACAAAAGCTATGAAACAAAAGAAAGCATGAACATGAACAGACATGAGAAGCAAGTAAAGCACAGAAAAAGGTAAGGGTACTTAGTTTGCAGTGCCGGACCCCTAAGCTTCCCTTTTTTTTACTCTTCTCACTCTCATTTTTCAGTCTCTTTCAGACTATTTTCTTTATTTATTTTTCTTTATTTTCTTTTCTGGTTTTCTTTTTAGACTTCAAGATGAAGTCTTTGAGGTTTTTTATTTGGAGTGGGGTGTTTAGAGGGGGTAAAGATTAGATCTTGGCAAGGTTGTAGTTTGAGTTCTAAGGGTCCGAACCGCGGCGAGCAAGCTCGCCGCGAAGAATTCTACGCATTCCTAACACATTATTCGGACCATGACACCACAGCTACTAGGTTTTATGCACAAAAAATTTACGGGGCCTTACACCTCCCCCCCCCTAAGATCATTCGTCCTCGAATGAGGATTTGAGAATGAGTTGGCCTTGAAAGACATGCTATGCAAACTATCAAAATTTTGACTAACTCTTATATTTTAGAAAACTTTCGCCAGAGTTTCCTTTGTATTATGGACATATCCACCTGTCAGAGGGCCCCCGAAACACATTACCAAACAACAATATACAACTACAACACTTTCCACAACTCGTATATACTTTCTTGCCTCAACGAATGCACATAAACTAGTCACTTCAATGAATTCTTACCTTATTTAACCATTTTAACACACCATGTACATTTAACAAACCATTACCAGTTTACACTTACTATTAGTTGTTTTTTAACACGCGAATATTTATAAGGATTTCATTTATCAAGAAAGGTTCAAGTGACCCAAGGCAACCACACATTTAACTCATTACAAAGTGAAGGAGACTCTACTAATACGAAGAGGGAAACAACTTAGACAAGATGGCAGTTACTAGGAGTAGAAGGGTCACCTAATTTCTTCTAGGCTTGATCAAACAAATGGGGGTACTTTTCCTTCATCTCTTTTTCTGCTTCCCATGTGGCCTCCTCAACTTGTTGACTTCGCCACGATACTTTAACAGAGGCAACTTCCTTATTTCTCAATTTACGGACTTCCCTATCAAGAATGGCAACTGGAACTTCTTCATATGACAAATCTTCATTAACCTCTATAGCTTCGACTGGCATGATGGTAGATGGATCTCCAATCACTTTCTTCAACATGGACACATGGAATACCGGGTGCACTGATGACATCTCAGGAGGCAACTCTAGCCTATAAGCAACTTGACCAATCCTTTGAACGATCCGATATGGCCCGACATACCTAGGACTCAATTTCCCTTTCTTTCCGAATCGCATGACTCCATTCATAGGAGATACCCTTAAGAACACCCAATCATCGACTTGAAACTCCAAATCCCTTCGGCGAACGTCTGCATAGGATTTTTGACGACTCTGTGCTGTTTTCATTCTCTCCTGAATAACCTTGACCTTTTCCATAGCTTCGTACACCATATCTGGCCCTAACAATTCCGCTTCACCTACCTCAAACCACCCGATTGGCGACCTACATCTCCTCCCGTACAATGCCTCAAACGGGGCCATCTGAATGCTAGCATGATAGCTATTATTGTAAGCAAATTCTATCAGTGGCAAGTGTTCATCCCAATTACCTTTAAAATCTAAGACACAAGCCCGCAACATATCTTCAAGCGTCTAGACGGTCCGCTCGGCCTGGCCGTCGGTCTGCGGATGGAAAGTTGTGCTGAGATTCACCTGAGTTCCCAAACCTTGCTGAAACTTCTTCCAAAAGTTAGCTGTGAACTGAGCCCCGCGATCCGAGATAATAGAAAGTGGAGTGCCATGAAGTCTTACTATCTTCTTGATGTACAATCTTGCATATTGCTCCGCAGTATCAGTGGACTTGACAGGCAGGAAGTGAGCTGATTTGGTGAGTCGATCCACTATCACCCATATTGAGTCAAACTTACACTGAGTGTGAGGTAACCCTACCACAAAATCCATATTGATCATCTCCCATTTACACCTTGGTATTTCTATAAGCTGAGTTAATCCACCGGGCCGTTGATACTCGGCCTTCACTTGTTGACAGTTCGGACATTTAGCTACAAAGCTTGCTACATCCCTTTTCATACCGTTCCACCAATAAATCTCCTTAAGGTCATGATACATTTTCGTGGAACCTGGGTGTACCGAATACTTGGAAATATGAGCCTCTGCCATTACCCTTTCCCGAAGCTCGTCCACATCCGGAACACATAGCCTATCTTGACACCGCAATACACCATCTTCGCCGCTGAGTACAAATGCTGAGGTCTTGTTATTCATGACTGCTTCCTTTACCCGAACCAATGCCGGATCCATGAACTGTTTTTCCTTGATTTCCGCGACGAATGATGATTCTGCTCCATTATGCACCAAAATATCCCCCTCGTCTGACGCCGAGATACGAACCCCCAAATTGGCTAATTGGTAAACCTCTCGAGCCAGGGGTCTCTGATCCACACCCAAATGAGCCAAACTACCCATGGATTTTCGACTAAGAGCGTCGGCTACCACATTTGCCTTTCCTGGATGGTACAATATGTTCATATCATAGTCCTTGAGCAATTCTAACCACCGTCGCTGTCTCAGATTTAGCTCCTTCTGCTTGAACAAATACTGGAGGCTCTTGTGGTCCGAAAACACATCTACATGAACTCCATAAAGATAGTGCCGCCATATTTTCAAAGCAAACACAACAGCTGCAAGCTCCAAATCATGCGTCGGATAATTCTTCTCGTGATTCTTGAGTTGCCTGGAAGCGTAAGATATGACTTTCCCGTGCTGCATCAATACACATCCCAAACCAACCCTGGAGGCATCACAATAAACCACAAATCCTTTTGTGCCTTCTGGCAAGGCCAATACCGGTGCCGAGGTCAATTTTGACTTCAATTCCTGGAAACTTTTCTCACACGCTTCGGACCACTGGAACTTGACTGCCTTCTGCGTCAGTTTTGTCAATGGGGAAGCGAGGGTTGAGAATCCCTCTACAAACCTCCGATAGTACCCTGCCAAACCCAAGAAGCTACGAATCTCTGTCGGGGTCGTGGGTCTAGGCCAATCTTTCACCGCCGCAATCTTCTGAGGATCCACCTGAATTCCCTCACTGGAAATAACATGCCCTAGAAAGGCTACGGACTCCAACCAAAACTCACATTTTGAGAACTTGGCATACAATTGATGCTTGAAGAAGGGTCTGCAATGCTGCTCTGAGGTGAACGGCATGATCTTCTCTGCTCCGAGAGTAGATGAGGATGTCGTCAATGAATACAATTACAAAGGAATCTAGGAATGGCTTGAATACCCGATTCATAAGGTCCATGAAAGCTACTGGAGCATTGGTTAGCCCAAAAGACATGACCAAAAACTCGAAGTGACCTTAGGAATATCCTGCTCCCTGATTTTCAACTGGTGGTACCCAGACCGTAAATCAATCTTTGAGAAGAACTTCGCTCCCTGCAATTGGTCAAACGGATCATCCACTCGAGGCAAAGGATATTTATTCTTGATGGTGACTTTGTTGAGCTGCCGATAATCAATACACATTCGAAGTGACCCATCCTTCTTTCTGACAAAGAGAACTAGAGCAACCCACGGCGACACACTCGGTCGTATGAACCCTTTCTCTAATAAATCCCTCACCTGCTCCTTTAACTCCCTTAACTCTGCTGGCGCCATTCTGTATGGTGGAATGGATATTGGCTGAGTATCCGGCAATACATCGATCCCAAAGTCAATCTCCCTATCCGGCGGAATGCCCGGAAGCTCATCTGGAAACACTTCAGGAAATTCATTCACAATTGGCACGGACTCGAGGGTAGGCACATCTGAGGTGGTGTCCGTTACCCGAACCAGGTGATAGATACACCCTTTCTTAATCATCTTCGAAGCCTTAAGGTAGGAAATAAACCTACCCTTGGCACTACACCATTTCCTCTCCATTCAATAATTGGCTCGTTAGGGAACTCGAGCCTCATAACTCTCGTTCGACAGTCAAGTTTGGCAAAGCACGAATAGAGCCAATCCATCCCCATAATTACATCAAAATCTACCATCCCAAGCTCAATAAGATCGGCCGTGGTATCACGACCACCCACCGTAACAACACAATTCCTATAGACTCGTGAGGCCGTAATAGAATCACCAATTGGAGTCGACACAGAGAACGGCTCATGAAGCTGTTCGGGTTCTATCCCAAAACTTGAAGCAATGAATGGAGTAACATAAGACAAGGAGGACCCTGGATCAATAAGGGCATAGCAATCAATAGTCTCAACAGACAGGATACCTATAACAACATCTGGAGAAGCCTCGGCATTTTGGCGGCCACTCAATGCATAGAATCGGCTAGGTCCACCTCTACCCTGAGCTCCACCCCTAGCTGCACCACGCCCCGCTGATGCTGGAGTACGCGCTGATGATGTAGTAGCTGAAGAACCGGATGACTGAGCAGATCCCCTACCTATACCCTGACGGGGTGCACGATAGTCTCGTTGAATGTGATCTCTCACCCCGCAGCCGAAGCACACTGGAAGGTCAAGGTAGCAAGTCTCTGTATGAAATCTCCCACACTTGGGGCATGTAGGTCTCCCCTGCTGCTGGGATCTCACCCCAGGACGACCAGACTGACGAGACCTCCTGCTGTCTGAACCAGGTCTCGAGTAACTGCCCTGGTGATGACTGTGCACGGATAGCGGTGCACTCGCGGAGGACTGAGCATATGACTGGGATGGCCCTGATGACCCTCTCCCTGGAAGTGATCTCCCTGAATGACCCATTGACTGGGCCCTACTGCTACTTTCTCTTTCTGCATGAATCTTCAATTTCCTGGCCTCTGTGGCCTGAGCAAACCCCACAATCCTCCCATAGTTCGTATCTGAGTGCAAAGTTGCTGTGGCGGCCTCATTCACTACCGAAGGGCTAAGGCCCTGAACAAACCGTCGAACCCGGGCATCCATGGTCGACACTAAATGAGGAGCGTACTTGGACAACCTTACGAACTCCATGTGATACTCCCAAACACTCATACCGCCCTGTTTGAGAACCTCGAACTCAGTGGCACGGGCTGCCATTGCCTCAGCAGGTAAGAAGTGGTCTATGAATGCATCTACGAACTCATCCCATCTGGCCGGAGGGCTCCCTTCCTCACGGGAATCCTCCCACATTTCGAACCATGAACGTGCCGCTCCCTTCGGCCTGTAAGAGGCCAACTCTACCCCCTCTATATCTGTAGCCTTCATCACTCTGAGGGTCTTGTATATCTCATCAAGGAATTCCTGTGGGTCAGCCTCTGGATCGGTACCTGAAAATTCTGGAGGAGCCAATCGCAAGAACTGGTGGACTCTGGAGCCAAAGGAATCTCCCTGTCCGCTGGAGGATGCAGGGGCATCATGGGATCTCTGGGCCTGGGCGGCCACTAACCGTGTTAACATATGAATGGCTCCCCTAAGATCTTCATTAGAGATACCAGAGCCCGAAGCGGGAACTGTATCTGAGTCAGGAACACCGGCAGGAGGAATGGTGGCATCCTCTGCCGCAGCTGGAATAGGGACACTTGGGTTTTGAACAGATGGGCCAGGCAAATTCGGGACTGGTGGGTCATTCTCTCCCACGGCATCGGGTACATGATTAACAACCGCACTTGGGCCGGCATTGGCCCTAAGGCCGAGTCTAGCCTTCTTCTTAGGTGCCATATTCTGAAAATTTGGGAACAAGGCGCGAATTAGACACAGGATATTTCCACATTGCACTTTACCGCACGATATAGATTAACAAAGAAGTAGGTAAATTCCTAAATGCCCGCGTAGCCCCCTACTTATATGATGTGGTCGACAACACACCTATAAGAAGAGCACTACTAGACACGGCTCCGAGACATCCTAGGACACTTTAAAAACCATAGGCTCTGATACCAAGTTTGTCACGCCCCAAATCGGGGAACATGACCGGCGCCTGACCGGGTTGCCCCAATCAAGCGGACCTGGGTGCCTTTCATTCCCACGCGTTACCCCTGTATTGATTGTTTCCCATTAACCAACTATCTTACTAACCATGAATGATTTCACATTAAACAATTGAAACCATACGAGTGATTCATTAACAAGTTTGCAGTTTTTACAACGCCCGACATAACGTAATATATACATAAGACTGGAGTCCCACAGTTACATGTCTACAGAGCCTCTAGGATACAAAAAAGGGAATATAATACTTGCCGGTAACAAGGCTCCGGCTATACCTTACAAAACCAAATGAAATCTAAACAAAAGTGGCATGAACAACACAGGGCCCCAAGGAAGAAAGGGGCTCACCAAAACGGGCAGTGGAAGGAGAAGGATACTACTGCCGATGAGCTGAAGTGCCTGCTATCGATCCACCTACAATCATAACACGAATGTAGCGTCCCCGGCAAAAGGGACGTCAGTACACTTGAATTGTACTGGTATGTATGGACAAACTTTGTCCCAAGTAAACTCAAGCCATTAAATTACATCAACAATTAATTAAGCCAGCCAACCATGTTTCCACATTTTCCTCATTTCAAATAATTCTCAACACAAAGCACTTTCTACGATCAACCAATTTAACAATAACCAATCAATCACATAAAGCACAAGTAGTCAAATAAAGGGGCAATCAGTGCCCCACAGGTTGCAAACTCTCCTGCTCTGTCTCCTTTCACAATTTCACATTATTGATTTTTGTATCAATTTTCAATAGCGATTTCGATCGCTTTCCATCCTTATTGCCCCCGACCACCCTTATTACCTCGGCCACCCTTATCACCCCAACCCACACCTTATTTCCTCACGTTGCGGCGCGCAACACGACCCCGCCTTACAGTTTAAAACACAACAAGTTCAAACAAGCAGATAAGGTACTACACACAATTTCAACAAGTTCAAATAAGCAACTTGCACATTGTTTCATGTTCTCAATTACTTATCAAGCCAATATCACAACCAAGTTACAATATTTCCATAATCAAGAATATTCACACAAGTATGTTCAACAATTTTCCACAATTCAAGTGTTTCATCTCTTTCCACAATAAACCAATTCTCGAGTGTTTCGTTTCCTTTCCACAAGGTGCCATATAGGCCATCATAAGTATTATTCACAATTCTTTACCCAATTCAACTCTCATTTAACTTTCGGTTCATATTCTATACCACATCACTCATATTTCAACAACAAATTTGAGAATTTCACACAATTTGTCAAATTAACATTAACCAAGCAATTTTCACACATATAGGCGATTTCACAAGAATTAAAATTTGCCATACATACCTGGTGATGAGTTTTCTTCCTACTTTATGCTTACCCAAGATATCCTACTCTTGCCAACCTTGTTCTTGAAGACTCTTACTTCTACTCACTTCTTTTTACTAGAAATCAAGTTCAATAATCATGCATGAGTGTGAAAATTCTATTTTCAAAGGCTATTATATGCAAACCTCTCTTTACCCAATTAAAACTGAAAATCAAAGAAAATAGTTAGGGTTTTTACCTTGAAAATATTGGGGAAGTTGAATCCTTGCCCTAGGATCCCTTGGAATTAAGTGGTTGGAACAATCTTTGAAGATGAAGAACTTCTCTCTCTAAAACCCTTCTATTCTCTCTCTAATTTTGGTAAGATGATATGAGAAAATGAGGGTGAAAGGTGTTATATTAAAGAAGAGATCGGGTCAAAATGTCACAAAAATCTGGGCCGGGGCGAATCTGCGGTGCACTTTACGACCGCAGAATCAACATGCGGTCCGCATAGTGACCGCAGAATGGCCTCAAAATGACTCGAGTTCTGTTACAGAATGCGACCGATATGCGGTCCGCATGCTTGATCTGCGGTCGCAAAGTGCACCGCAGATTCACTATGCGATCGCATATCGACCGCATTTTCAACACGATTTTTGGGAGACTTTTTGGAATGTTTTGCGGCAAGAATGCGGTCCGCATATCAGGTTTGCGGTCGCATTCTTGACCACATATTTGACACTTTTTGGAAAAATTAATTCTCTACTTTTTTTTAAACTTAAATCACTACCAAGGGTCCGAACCTAACACATTATTCGGACCATGACACCACAGCTACTAGGTTTTATGCACAAAAATTTTACGGGGCCTTACAGATTTTTACTGATATCCCTTTTTAGGGAGACCATTATACCCTTCAATCTCTGCAAAATTGCAGAAATCAGGGGTGCAAATGACTCCCATGACACTGTATGTTCTATGTATTTCAACATTTTACCAATTTTGGTTCCTTTTATGCCCTTAATGACATTGATAAATTACCCGACCTACCTAGGTTAGGTTTTTAGCATTTTGGATTTATTTAACTGATGGCCAGTCCTTGCATTGGTATTTAAGGACTGGCCATTTCTATTTTAAAGAACTATTTCAATTTTAACCCTTTTTTGTTTCATTTTATATTAATTAAAGACAAATTATTTCAATTAAAGTTAATTGCAGGACTAGCCTGTTTTATTGTTATACTTAACCTATTTAAGATTTAGCCAGTCTCAAGTTGAGACTTGGCTTGGGTAATTGGAACCCATTTACTGAACACAGGCTGGGCCAAAGCCTTTGCAGACTTAGCCACCTGTGATTCAGGGCTCAAATTGAGCCTGGGTAAATCTGAACTTGCAGACTTGAACCATTTGTTACACAACTAGCCCCTTTAGGGTATGCCAGTCTACTGGACCTTGTAGAGTTGGTCAATTTGCAAAATTGGCCACTCTTTGGTCACTTATTTATCTTATAACCTATTGTTATTTGATTTTCAGTTTTAACCTACTTCATTCTAGCCATTTTATGAAACTTAGCACTATTACAGCTATAACCAATTCCCCCAAAGGTTAATGGGTATTAATCACTGCTCATACTAGTAAGAACTATTGCAAACTCGGTCATTTCAACATATAATTGCACACATAGCCACATGAGACCCAACATTGTGCATCAATCAATTAAAACAAGCAAAGGAAATTTGATAGTATTGAATCTTAATCAATCAATTCACATAACCCAATTTCATGTAGCAAAGTGTCAATTAATATCAATCAGACTTAGTTACAACCAATTCATGTTAGATGACACATTGAAAAACCCCCAAAACCTTTAAAATTATGGGCATAGACACACATAGAAGCTTAATCTCACAAAACAGCTAACAAAACATGGCTCATTTTTAGACATAAGGACAACAAAATAACATGAGCATGGTAATCAGAATCTATTTTCAAGTACTAACCCTAGCTTGATATATACATGAGATAGATTAAGATGAAGATAAAGAGAGAAGAGACATGAGGAAACAGTGAAGAAGAATTCTACATCTATCATGCCAAGTAACAAAAGAGAGAAGCATAGTCACTAAAAATGCAAATGAAAGAATATGAGAGATGTTATTAGAGCAAAAACCTAAAATCAGACTAAATCATGTAAAGAAGAGAAAACAATAAAGACATTGAGAGCTAAACAGAAAGAAACCCTAATCGAGAGTCAAACAACTAAGCTAAACATGAAGGAAACAGAAGAGATATCTAAATTAAACAGAGGAAATGTCGAAGGCCAACAAATAAAAAAAAACCTAGAAAAGGGTGAAGAAGAAACAGGGAAAAACAGTCAAAATGTTGCTAAACAACCCAAAAGATGAAGAAAAGGGAAAGTCAAGCAACTAGACTAGTATTAAAGTTAGACATGGAAAGCTAACAGGCCAGGAATCATAATACACAGAAGAATGAAAAGGAATCAAGGGAGATCTTTCAAAACCAAAGAAACTAAACATGATCGAAACAAACAAAACAGAAAAAAGACATGACAAAGAACAAGTTAACAAAAACCCTAATACTACAGAAGATAAAGAAGCACAGAGGACATCAAGATCTTAAAATAGAAAAATAGACAAAAACATCAAGACAAAAGCTATGAAACAAAAGAAAGCATGAACATGAACAGACAGGAGAAGCAAGTAAAGCACAGAAAAAGGTAAGGGTACTTAATTTGCAGGGCCGGACCCCTAAGCTTCCCTTTTTTTTACTCTTCTCACTCTCCTTCTTTTTCAGTCTCTTTCAGACTATTTTCTTTATTTATTTTTCTTTATTTTCTTTTCTGGTTTTCTTTTTAGACTTCAAGATGAAGTCTTTGAGGTTTTTTATTTGGAGTGGGGTGTTTAGAGGGGGTAAAGATTAGATCTTGGCAAGGTTGTAGTTTGAGTCGCCAGAGTTAGGGTTCCGGCGACTTCTTTTTGGATATTCGAGAAGCTCAGGGAATATTCGAGGGAAGCCAAGGTTATAGGGGGATAGATCAGACCATGGTGGTTCTTTTGGTGTTAGTTTGGAGTGGTTTCTCATAGATTGTGGTCACCGGAGGTAGATTCCGATGACCGGAAAACCAAGAACAGGGGAGGGTTTCCAGGTTTCTCGGGGTTTTGGGTGGTGTTTGAGGTGAAGAAGAAGAAGATAAGAGAAGAGGGGAGGTAAAAGGGTGGCCGGAGACCACCATAGGAGGTGGTGTCCTTCATGGCCGGCAAGGGTTGCAGAAGTGAAGAGGTCAAGAAGAAGGTGGGAGAGAAGGAGAGGTCTGGGCGGCTAAGGTTTGGGGTTCTTTGCAAATGGCCGGCCCCAAACAGACCAATGCCTTTTATAGTCGAGGCAACAAAGGTGATCTGGGCCGTTGATTTGATGAAGATCAACGGCCACCAATGGCATTACATAAACGACACCGTTCCATTATAAACGAGACCAACTCTCTCAACCATTAGATCAACTTAAGCGGACGGCTGAGATTTGATCTCGCATTTTAATTGATTAATTAATTTCACTAATTGTCTCAACCGTTGGATTTGTCACGATGAACGGCTGAGATCACTTGTCTCCTAGTGAATTGGACCTTTTCCTTTGGGCTTAAGGACTGGGCCGGCTAATTGGGTCATATTTAGCCCAGTCTCATTATACTATATATATTTTTGTATTTTTTGTTATTTTAATTATTTTTTTATGTATATTCTTGTTCTATTTTATTTCCTATTTTTATGTTCTTTTCCAATTACTCAAATTCTTTTAATTTCCTATTTTTTCCAATTTTTCTGATATTCTTTGCCATTTTCTACTATATTCCGCTAATTAAACTATTTTTTTTGTTAATTTTCTTTTAACTACTAAATCCAAAATACATGTACCTCTCCTAGTTTTTTTGTTTTCTAATTTCTAATTATTCAAATACACAAAGTGTATCCAATTTCAAGCAAAACATGCAATTACACTCAAAAATATTATTTTATTTTAATTTTGGAATTTATTTACCTTGTGCAAAAATCATGTGCTCACAGCTGCCCCTCTTTGCTCGGGAATACGAAGAGTTTCAGTGCAAAGACAAGTGAGCAATAATGAGAGATTTTTGCACATTGGCACATTCCGTGAAAGCATTTTTGAAAACCTTTTGACCGCACCCTGCTTTAGAGGTTGCCTACATATCCTGGGCTAAACAGGAATCAGGTCAGTGTAGTTCGGGAAGGTCTGGCAGTTAAAAACTACCAGACTCACTGTTGCATTGACACTGTTGAGACTTGCTGACTTACTCTCTAATTTCAAGCAAAACATGCAATTACACTCAAAAATATTATTTTATTTTAATTTTGGAATTTATTTACCTTGTGCAAAAATCATGTGCTCACAGCTGCCCCTCTTTGCTCGGGAATACGAAGAGTTTCAGTGCAAAGACAAGTGAGCAGTAATGAGAGATCTTTGCACGTTGGCATATTCCGTGAAAGCATTTTTGAAAACCTTTGGACCGCACCCTGCTTTAGAGATTGCCTACATATCCTGGGCTAAACAAGAATCAGGTCAGTGTAGTTCGGGAAGGTCTGGCAGTTAAAAACTACCAGACTCACTATTGCATTGACACTGTTGAGACTTGCTGACTTACTCCTTATTACACCGGGGATAAAATATGAAATGAAGAAGCTATTCTAAGCTATGATTCTACAAATTACAATAGTTCCTATCTAGCTTCTTTTTTACTCTTCATTGTCTCTTTTTCCTTGTCTTTCTGTGATGATGGCTTTCTTTTTTGTTGATTTTCTTTTTCCTGCTTCCCCCTTTTTTTTTTGATTTTCGATGATACTCCTTGCCTTCAAACTGATACCTGCTCAAAACAAAACAACACAACAAACTTTTCCTTCTGCCCCAGTGTGGGTTTTTTATTGTTACGGTGTTACTCACGTTAGCTAACACAAACCAAAGTTGCGTGGAATTAAAAATTGCAGAAAAGTATTCCCTTGTTATCCAGGTGGGGGACCTGATGCACGAAATTAAAATTGCAGAAATGTATTCCCTTGTTATCCAGGTGGGTGCCTGATGCATGAAATTAAAATTACAGAAATGTATTCCCTTGTTATCCAGGTGGGCGCTTGATGCATGAAATTAAAAATTTGCAGAAAAATATTCCCTTGTTATCCAGGTGGGCGCCTGATGCATGAAATTAAAATTGCATAAATGTATTCCTTTGTTATCCAGGTGGGCGCCTGATGCATGAAATTAAAATTGTGAAATTAAAATTGCAGAAATGTATTCCCTTGTTATCCAGGTGGGCGCCTGATGCATGAAATTAAATATTTGCAGAAAAATACTCCCTTTGTTATCCAGGTGGACGCCTGATGCATGAAATTAAAATTGCAGAAATGTATTCCCTTGTTATCCAGGTGGGCGCCTGATGCATGAAATAAAAATTGCAGAGAAGCATTTCCTCAGTTTGATAACTGGGGTATGTATTTTAAAGATGATACTTTCCTCTTGTTTTTGGTATTTTCTTTGACTGAATGACTTTTACCCACGAATTCCTTCGCTTATTGCTGAACTTTCTTTTTGGTGTTTTTTATCTTTCCACATTGATCACATTCACTTTAAAGTGATTAGTGACGAATTGTTCCTATCTTAATCATAAAACAAAAATTTATTAGATATAAACTGCTGGCAACTGACATCTGCCGTCCCTGCTTCTTATTGCTTTCCTTTTTTTTTGCTTTTCTCCAACTGTGTGGTCTTTCAGCTGACTATCTCTTGCAAACTCTTTTTGTATTTTCTTGCTTTTCACTTTTTGTTTTCTTTTCTTTTGGCTCTGTTTGCCAAACTCCTTTATTTCTTTTCCACCTCTTTTTTTTTTCTGATCCAGTGTTATTTCAGCTCTTTATCATTAGGAGCTGGCAGTTAGCTTTTAAAAGACAAACAATGAAATGCAGAAAAATGAAAAAGGATAAGGGTGTTTCGGAGAGGTGGTAGGACTTATCTGGGTATGTTGGCGGATTCCGTTGACCATGCCATGTATTTAAACTCCGACCCAGTTCGTTCAACCCCATTATTCTGACTCCAAATTATTCTCAATCCAAACTAATCCTATTTTTTGTTGCCTTTTCTCTTTTCCATAATAATCCTTACGATCGCCCTATGGTGCCTCGAAAGGTTTTCACCAATAGGACTCTCTCATTTATTTTCTCTCAGCCTCACAATCGCCCTGCAATTCCATTAAAGGTTTTCACTGACAAGACTCTCTCATTTTTATTCTCTCAACCTCACAGTCGCCTCACGATGCCGGTTAAGGTTTTCACCGATGAGACTCTCCCATTTTTTTATTTTCCATTTTTCCTTTTGTCTTTTATTTTTTTTTCTGTACCACTGATGTTGTCCAATGTTTCGTTCTTCCTTTATTGTATTTGTTATTCTCTTGGGATTGATCTGAAAGGTCTTTCTTTGGACTGTAACATGACTTTTGGATAGGTTGAGAAAGAAAGGTAAAAGGCTCAAAATTTATGAGGGTTTAAAAATATTTACAACTCTCGGAATTATAAAACATAACTTCTGCCCCAATTTCAATATGTGGGGAATTTTTGGATATTTCCTTTATTGTGACTGAACCTCAGTGAGGCTGCCTACGTACCCTTTCGGGATCAAGTCAAACGTAGTTCATTACTACGTCATCAATTAATGAATTTCTTTTGCCTTTTTCCCGATTTCTTTTTCTTTTCCTGTTTGTTTTTTCTTTTCTTTTTTTTTCATTCATTTTTTTTTTCATTTTTCTGTATTGTGCCACAAACAATTCCGAGATAGGGGTATGAAAGAATATATCAAACATGGCTCAAAGGGGGTATCAATGGATAAAATGTTTGGATAGAGAATAAAATGTCTTCATCATTTCAATTCCAAAATCACAACAAAATACAATCATACAATTGAAAAAGGAATCATACATAGTATCTTTTGACCGCATCTGAATTGATAGCAGTCTCTACGCATTTTCCTTCAATGTCTGTCAAATATAATGCCCCATTAGACAACACCCGTGATACCATAAATGGTCACTGCCAATTTGGCGCAAATTTTCCCTTTGCTTTGGCCCAATGCGGTAAGATACTCCTCAATACGAGTTGTCCAACTTCAAACTTCCGAGGACGCACCTTCTTATTATATGCTCTGGCCATTCTTCGTTGATACAATTGCCCATGGCAAACTGCTGCCAACCTCTTCTCGTCAATCAGACTTAATTGTTCCAGCCGGGTTTTTACCCATTCTTCGTCATCTATTCCAGCTTCAACTATGATTCGCAATGAAGGTATCTCCATTTCCGCGGGTATAACATGGGTATAACAACCTCTGTCCCATATACTAATGAATAGGGTGTGGCGCCGATAGAAGTGCGCACTGTTGTGCGATAACCCATAAGAGCAAAAGGTAATTTCTCGCGCCATTGTCAGGATTCCTCCACCATTTTCCTGAGGATCGTCTTTATATTCTTCTTTGCAGCTTCTACTTCCCCATTTGCCTTTGGCCTGTATGGCGTAGAGTTATGATGCAGGATCTGAAATCTTTGGCAAGCTTCCGCCATGAGGTGACTGTTCAGATTGGCTCTATTATCTGTGATGATTACCTTGGGAATTCCAAACCGGCATATAATATTTTCATGCACAAGATCCACCATAGCTTTCTTTGTCACCGTCTTGAATGTTTTTGCCGCAACTCACTTGGTGAAGTAATCAATCGCAACCAAAATGAAGCTATGCCCATTGGAAGCTGCAGGCTCTATTGGTCCGATAACATCCATGCCCCAGGCAACAAACAGCCAGGGTGCAGACATTGTATGCAATTCATAAGGTGGGGAGTGGATTAGATCTCCATGTACTTGGCATTGGTGGCATTTCCTCACATATCTGATACAATCCCGCTCCATGGTGAGCCAATAATACCCGGCTCTCAGAATCTTCTTTTCTAAGATATACCCGCTCATATGCGGTCCGCAGGCTCCAGCGTGTACCTCAATCATAATCTTATCAGCTTGTTGCGCATCCACACACCTCAACAATCCCCAGTCTGGTGTTCTTTTGTATATGATTCCTCCACTAAGGAAAAAGCCATTCACCAAACGTCTTACAGCTCTTTTCTGATCTCCAGTGGCTTGCTCCAGGTATTTGCCTGCCTTCAAGTATTCCTTGATGTCGTGATACCACGGTTCTCCATCCAATTCTCCTTCCATAGCAAAATAGTAAGCATTCTGATCATGCACCCGAATCTAAAGTGGATCTATATAGGTTTTGTCCGGATGATGTAACATAGAGGATAGTGTGGCCATAGCATCTACAACTTCGTTGTGCATTCTTGGGATATGTTTAAACTCTATGGACTGGAATCTTTGGGACAACTCATGTAAACAATGCCGATAAGGTATCAATTTCAGATCCCTGGTTTTTTATTCTCCCTGAATTTGGTGTATCAAAAGATCCGAGTCACCCATGACCAAAATCTCTTGAACACCCATATCTATTGCCATCCTCAATCCCAAGATACACGCCTCATATTCGGCCATATTGTTGGTACAGAAAAATCGAAGCTGAGCAGTAATGGGGTAGTGTTGACCCGTTTCTGAAATGAGTACTACTCCGATACCAACTCCCTTACTGTTGACGGCTCCGTCGAAATACATCTTCCATCCTAGCTTTTCACTCTATTCTATTTCTTCGACATTCATTGCCTCATCATCTGGAAAATATGTCTTTAGTGGCTCATACTCATCATCCACTAGATTCTCTTCCAAGTGATCTGCAACTGGCTACACCTTCATCGCCGTATGAGTTACATAAATGATGTCAAGTTCTGTGAGTAGAATCTTCCATTTAGCAAGTCTTCCTATAGGCATGGGCTTCTGGAATATATACTTCAGAGGATCCAACCGTGATATCAAGTATGCGGTGTATGCTAACAGATAGTGCTTCAGCTTCTGAGCCACCCAGATCAATGCACAACATGTTCTCTCTAGTTGAGTATACTTTACCTCGTAAGATGTGAATTTCTTACTAAGGTAATATATAGCCTGCTCTTTCTTGCCCATCTCATCGTGTTGTCCTAGCACACACCCAAAGGAATTGTCAAGCACTGTTAGATACAAGATCAGAGGCCTTCCCGGCTCCGGAGGAACTAGCACTGGAGGATTTGCTAAATATTCCTTGATTTTCTCGAAGGCTTCCTAACATTCATCGGTCCATTTCACTGCTGCATCTTTCTTTAACAACTTGAAGATCGGCTCACATGTTGATGTCAATTGAGCGATGAACCGGCTAATATAATTCAACCTTCCCAGTAAGCTCATTACTTCTTTCTTGTTCTTCGGTGGAGGTAAACTCTGGATGGCTTTGATCTTTGATGGATCTAGTTCAATATCCCGCCGACTCACTATAAACCCCAACAGCTTCACTGAAGGCACTCCGAACGCGCATTTTGCAGGATTGAGTTTAAGATTGTACCTCCGAAGTCTTTGAAAAACTTCATCAAATCCCTCACATGATCATGTTGCTTCTTGGACTTTATGATGACGTCGTTCACATACACTTCAATTTATCGATGCATCATGTCATGGAACATTGTGGTCATTGCCCTCATGTACGTAGCTCTGGCATTCTTTAACCCGAACGACATCACTCTATAGAAACATGTTCCCCAAGGTGTGATGAAAGCGGTTTTCTCCGCATCTTCTTCGTCCATTAGGATCTGGTGATAACCCGCATAGCAATCTACAAAAGAACCGATCTCATGCTTGGCGCAATTGTCGATTAATATGTGGATATTTGGCAATGGGAAGTCATCATTTGGACTGGCTTTGTTGAGGTCTTTGTAGTCCACACACACCCTGGTTTTCCCATCTTTCTTTGGGACTGGCACAACATTTGCTAACCAGGTGGGGTACTTAGTAACTCGTATGACCTTTGCCTCAAACTGCTTATCCACCTCTTCTTTTATCTTTACGCTGATGTCCTTTTTGAACTTTTGCAATTTTTGCTTCACTGGCCGACATTCAGGATAAATAGGCAACTTGTGCACTACCAAATCAGTACTAAGTCCGGGCATGTCATCATAGGACCAAGAAAAGATGTCCTTGAATTCATGCAACAATTTTATTAACTCTTCCCTGAGGGAGGTTTATAAATGTACACTGATTTTTGTCTCCCGGACATTATCTTCGCTCCCCAAATTGATAGATTCTGTTTTACTCAAGTTCGGTTTGGGTTTTTCCTCATATTGATTCAAATCCTTACTTATTTCCTCCAGGGTTTCCTTATCCTCATATTCTATCTCACTATCATTCTCAATTTCTTGTATAATAATTCGATTGTCAGAACTAGGCCGGGAATTCTTCATGCATGACATATCATCAGAACTAGCACATGTGGAACTGTACAAAAGGAAAAAATAAAAATAAAAATAAGGCAAAAATAAAGAAAAGAGGAAGAAACTGCATTTCACTGATATTTCAAAGATGAACAAAGCTTTGGTACATTCTGATTTCCATGGGAGGTGGGGGACTACAGAAAGTAAAATTGCTTTTTGGGGGAAATGATGATGAATTTCAAAAGCTAACTACCAAGACTCCTTCCTGATTGGGAAAGGAATGGCTTCCCAGTTGTTGAGCGCAACACCAGATACCACGAACTGAACATCTATTTTGCTAGTACCCTCTCCCGTTTCTACCATGTTCACGTCCCCAAATAACATTTCAAATATCATCAAGAGCTCTTCATCGGGTCTAGTCTCAGCATACCTAGACGCAGCAGATGTCAGATGTTTTGCATCAGGCTTGGCAAAGGTGTCGGACAATTTTGGGATGGATTTAGGAAGGGTCCAGTTTTTCTTTTTGGTTCTCTTGGCTTTTTGGATGTCGGCATGAGTGGGTTTGAATCCCAAGCCGAAGGTGTCATTGTTCACTGGCAGATGGACTGGTTGAGTTAGTCCTTGCAAAGCTATCCCTAGACCTTTCCCTGGTGTAAATCCATTTTTAATCATCTCCCTGGCTACCATCACAGCGGCAGGTGCCACTGTAGAGATTGGCAATTTCTCGCCTTCAGCAATCTTGTTTACTACTACAATATCTGTCACCTGGTACACCCAGGGACCCTTGTTTCCATCCATATCCTCGAATGGAATTATGGTATTGCATGTGTCTCCATCTCCATGCACTGTGATTTCTTGCTGCTCCCATTCAAACTTGATCATTTGGAGCAAGGACGATGGCACGGCTTTAGCTGCGTGGATCCATGGTCGACCCAACAATATATTGTAGGACACAGCAATGTCTAACACTTGCAACTCCATCGTAAAGTCTACTGGCCCAATGGTGACCTCCAAAATGATATCCCCCAAAGTATTCTTACTTCCTCCATCAAACCCTCGCACATTCACACTGTTCCTCTGGATTCTGTCAGGATTGATATTCAGCTTTCCAAGAGTCGAAAGTGGACAAATGTTTGCACTTAAGCCATTATCTATCAACACCCGAGTGACCACTGATTCCTCGCTTTTCATAGTAAGGTTGAGCGCCTTGTTATGTTCAGTCCCCTCAATAGGCAATTCATTATCTGAGAACGTAATCTTGTTGGACTCAAAGATCTTGTTGGTAATCTTCTCGAGATGATAGACCGAGATCTTTTCAGGGACATATGCCTCATTCAATATCTTTATCAATGCTTTTCTATGTTCCTCCGAATGGATCAACAATGAGAGCAAAGAGATTTGTGCGGGTGTCTTCCTCAACTGTTCTACTATTGAGTAGTCTTGAGATTTTATCTTTTTGAGGAATTATTCTGCTTCTTGTTCGGACACCGGCTTCTTCATGTGACTCTCTTTCACCACCTTCATTTTTCTTAACTCTTCCGGGGCAAAACACCTCCTGGAACGAGTTAGACCGTGTGTCTCGTTGATCTCTCAAGTCACTTCTTTTCCTTTGTACACTACTGCCACCTTGTTGTAGTTCCAAGGTACAGCCTTAGTATCTACCACCGGCATCTGTACCACTGGCCTTATAATTACCGGTTCCATGCTTGCACCTTTCACTGTTCAACACTGGTTTCACACCTGGCACCACAACTTTCAAAGTCTCAACCGCTGGTTGTTTTTTCACTGGTACTTCAACTACTGCTTCCCCTTTCTCCATTTCCTTTTCTGCTTTGCCGCTGGCCTTTATCATCATGACCGACTGGGATGGCTTCCTGCTGCTCTTCTCCTGTGCCAACTCTATCATATGTGCTTCATGATGGGCCGGCAGTGGATTCTGAGTAATGTTCGGAGCCTCCAGAGCATGTACCTCAATCCTCCGACTATCAATGAGCTCTTGAATATCAGTCTTCAAATGCCAACATTTCTCAGTGTCGTATCCCGGTGCCCCAGAGCAATACACGCACCTGACCGACTGATCGATATTCCTTGGAGGTGGGTTCGGAAGCTTTGACTCGATTGGACTCAACATCCCCAATTCCTTCAATCGGTGATAGAGGCTAGTATAGGATTCCCCTAACGGGGTGAAAGTTTTCTTCGCCTGGTTTCATCTCCGGGTCGGGCCTGAAGTTGGGTTTGTTCGGATTTCTGTAAGTTCTAGAAGAGGGGTAGGTATTTTGTGTGTGATAAACATTCTGCGGGGCCTGGGCTCGCCATACCCGTGGTGGTGGTGGATAAGTTTGGTCTTGTGGATTATGGTAGTGTGGGGTAATTGGTGGGTAGTATGGTGGAGGTGGGTTGTATGATGTTGGTGGGTTGTACGGTGTTGGTGGGTACGTCTGATATAGTCGAGGCGGGTGATGGTATTGGCTACGGTTCCAGGGTTTACTCTCTAAAACCGACACTTCTTCTTTCTTCTTCTTCCCAATGGTTCCTCCACTCCCTGTCTTAATGGCCTGATTTGTGGCCTTAATTGCATAAAAACTCATAATCTTGTTAGTTTTCAATCCTTCTTCCACAAAACTTCCCATTTTTACGACTTCATTGAAATTCTTTCCAATGGCGGACACCAAATGTCCATAGTAGGTAGGCACCAAGGCCTGCAAGAAACAGTCTACCATTTCACTTTCTTTCATCGGCGGATCCACTCTCGCCGCCTGTTCTCTCCACCTAAAACCGTACTCTCGAAAGCTTTCACCAGGTTTCTTTTCCATCTTAGTGAGTGACAACCTATCCGGTATGATTTCCAAATTTTGTTGAAAATAGTTAGCAAATGCTTGTGGGAGATCATCCCAGATGAACCATCTGGTATGATCTTGGCGCGTGTACCATTCCAATGCAGATCCACTCAAACTTTAGATAAAGTGTGCCATCAAAAGCTCATCTCTTCCCCGTGTGCCCCGCATCTTACTACAGTATCCTCTAAGATGGACCACCGGATCTCAGTGTCCACTGTACATGTCAAACTTCGGCAACTTGAATCCGACAGGAAGTTGCACTTCTGGAAACAGACATAGGTCTTTGTACGCCACACTTACTTGTCCCCCTAGCCCTTGTATGATACGAAAGGACTGCTCCAAACTCCTCATCTTTCTGGCCATCTCCTCTTGTTCTAAGTTCCTGACAGGTTTTTCTTCGATCGCCTCCATCAACGGGGTGTGAGATTCATAATACCGAAAGGTTGGTTCAGGCGGGTAGTAGTGGGTGTCTTGTACATGGAACAACGGCTCGCTGGATGACTTATGGAAGGCGGCAGGTGGAGGTGCTACATATACCGGGGCAACCTAGGGTGGTTGGGGTGGTACTTGTTTTGACAATGGCGGTTGTACTAGAGAGGTAGAGGCATAATAGTGGTGATAGTCTGGATATATAGAGGACGAGTTCATAGTGGGTGGCTCAGGGTTGGGATTGGCTGGAGGGACGTATGCTGGATTAGCGAGATAAGTGGGTAAGGGTTGACCCCTCGACCAAGGCTGGTACATCTCAGCCATCTGCTGTTTAAGCTTGTACATTTCTTCTTTCATTCTCATCACGTCCACAACTTCCTCCTCTTGGACGGGGTCCATGACTGTTGGTTCAATTTCTTGAGATAC
This sequence comes from Nicotiana noctiflora, assembly GCA_032618575.1. Classification (NCBI taxonomy): domain Eukaryota; kingdom Viridiplantae; phylum Streptophyta; class Magnoliopsida; order Solanales; family Solanaceae; genus Nicotiana; species Nicotiana noctiflora. The sequence goes on along the minus strand of JASVEL010002696.1, from coordinate 30,527 downwards.
GGCCTTTGTCATTGTCTTAGATCTTGTGTTGTAGGGATGAGTAGCCAGAATGCCAGTTGCCAGCTAGAATCTGGATCTCATAAACAGCTACACCCGTTAGTAGTTAGCATATAAAGAGATAAGATGCTACGATTTGGAATAATCACATTTTGCCTTTGATCGTCATGCATCATCCCGGCCTTTATTTTGAGCCAATCTCATCATTCTCGTTTTTTCTTTTCTCTTTTTTTTCTTTCCTCTTTTTTTCTTTTTCTTTCTTTTTTTTCTTTTCTTTTTCTTTCTTTTCTTCTCCCTTTTTACTTCTTTATGGATTTGCGTTCCTATTTATTTGCCTATCGTAAATAAAGAATTGACATAACGCAAAAGGATTGACAACAACTCTTGATTTCTCATTGATAGTTCAAAAACAATATTGGTTTACAAGATGGTGTTGTGCTACTAATGCAAAACATAAATACATAATGCATGCCCTATGAATACATTAATTCTCCTAATGCCCGCGAGACATCGTTCGGTCTTGCCGCGGGCCTATATGCTAATCCCCTTTGGAGCCTATCTAGGTCGGACATGACTTGTTGCACAAAGAACTTCATAGCAAACACAAATGTTGTCCGGGCCATTTTTTCACATAGCTGGCTCTTTTGGGTGATGTACTGAGCAATATGAACAATTTTCTCTCGAATAACCCCTTTCTCTTGAAGCAATCGGCTGATCTGTTCGGTGTGAGCATCTAAAGTGCGTTGGTTCTCCTTTTGCATTTGTTGTAGCTCAAACTCTAGCTGAGCCATAGTCGTGTAACAATGTTCTCTTTCTTCTTCGAGATCTTTGATGATCTTATTACTTTTGACAGTGGTTGTGACAATTTTCTTTCTCAGTCGAGCTACCTCAAACTCATGCTTATCCTGTAGCTGCTGAACTAACTTGGCTCTTTCCTCGGCATCTTGGGCCAGTTGCTTCCGAGCCCTGAATAACTCCTTTTTTGCTTTGTCTAAGTCGAAGCTGTAGTCATTCACTTTGCACTGAAGAGTTTCAATCAATTTCTCTTCTCGGGCTAAGCGAACAGGGGTCTCGGAAACAGGGTTTCATTTTAGCAACCTAAGCCTTCAGAATTTCATTTTCTTTTCTCAACTGCTTTTTCTCTCCTTCATCGGATGCTGCCTGCAAACCGCTCTCAAACTCGAGATCTCTCAAACTGTTTTTCCAGCAAGCTGATCTTGGCCTTATATTCACTTTCTTTGGCCGCCCAATTCCTATTTTCCTTAGATTGCTCCACCAGATCTTGCAAGTGAGGTCTTTTTGAAGGCCTGTCATGCTTAATACCCCGTCGATACCATGCGGAATACCCGGATGACACTTCACCTCAAGCTCTATTCTGCACACAAGTTTCTACCTTCAAGTTTTGGCATTCATTCCAAATCTATCGGACCTTTGCTTTCGGGAATTGCCCGTCCGGACTAATCTCTATCACTTGCGAACTGAGCTCCCCATCCTTTGGTATGACTTGACATCTACCAAGCTGTCGCAGTGCCCTACACGGGGCATAAGGCTGGATACTTTTTAAACCCATGATCAAATAATGTGACCCTTCTGTCGGCATATAAATCACCTCATCAAGGGGCAACCAATCATATGCCCAATCGATCTGGCCGTCAGTCAATGATCGTAGATGCGAAATCCAATCCTTAACTCCCTCTAGCAACTTAACTTCTTTTGTTCTCGTGAAAATTCTTCAAGGCATGTTCGTTCAGTCGGCCCATAGCTTGAGAACAAAGGATGATGGCATAGATGTTCTATCAACCAGATTTGCAAGATCAAGTTGCATCCCTCAAAGAAGTTGGCCCCTACTTTGCATGTAGTCAAGGCACGGTAGATGTCTGCTAAAATCATTGGAGCCAGAGTACAATTATCTTGTACTACCAAAGTGCTTGCTACCCCGTCAACCTTTATATTGATGTGCCCATCTTTTCTCGGAAATATGATAACCCCGAGAAACGCCACTAAGAAAGCGAACTGTCGATGCTCCTCCCATTTTGCCCGGTTGGACTTGCTACAAATCTTGTTCGTGGACTCGTTGAAACCCCCGACATGTCCATATCTGCTATAAATGAAGTTCAGGGAGCAAAACCTGTTGGCTAAATCCTCATTGTGGATGTTTCTAGCAATTTTCAAAGAGTCCAAGAAGCGGTGCACTGTTACAGCTCTTGGGGCCACTGGGTATCTTTCTTTCAAGGGGACCTCATTCTTCCCTATGTAGAAAGCAATCTCCTCCAGAGTGGGAGTGAGTTCAAAGTCCGGAAGATGTAGTACATTGTGTGCAGGATCCCAATATGTGACCAGTGCTCTGATTATGTCGCCTCGGGGAATTATGTCCAATAATCCCATGAGATCCTTTAAGTAGCCTTTGATCCAATTTTGACCTTCTATTCCCATGTCGTTCCACCATAGTCTTAGCTCCAAAGGGATTTTATCCATTAAGGCAAAAGGTTTATTCTGTATTGTGCTCATCCTGCACATTTATTAAGGCGATTTTATTTAGAAAAGAGAAAAAATGGTTTTCAATGCAAATTTTCATTTTTGAAAGAGACATGACTCTGGAAGTGGCCATTTTTGTCAAAACGGCCTTCCGGCGTCCTTTTGGAACATTCGGCCGTTTCCAAAAATAGCGATCACTCCGATTATTTGAAACAAAAATAATTTTTGGTCTTTTTTATAAAAAGGTGGTTGGACCCGTTCAAGGGTTGCCTACGTATCCCGCCTAATGGCGAGAATCAAACCTGCGTAGTTCGGTCAAATTATTTGACCAATTATTTCGAAGCCATTTTTTTCAAATTTTCAGATTTTCCGGTTGTACTTTTTCACTAATTCTCATTTCTCTCTTTTATTGAACACTTTTGTTTCCTCGGGAATTTTACCGGTCCGCATAACGATCAAGGACAATAAAAATGCAACACATAATATGCTCGGTCTTTTAATTATCGGGTCACCTGTCCTAGACGGACCCAACCCCTGTGTTGAGTCCCCTAAGTGTCAGATATGATGCAGATAATCGTCCTAGACCTATGTGCAACATCTTAAAGTTTCATAGAGTGCTAGACCGTGTACCCGAGCGGACAACTCGAATCGAGGAGGTGGCTACATACCGGTGACTCGCGGAGTCAATCGGCTTTGTAGCTTATCCAACCTCTATTTCTTAGTTCAGGTATAACTTAACAGAAAGAGGAGTCTCAACCAGTAAGCACATCCCCGGGGGGTGAAGAAGAGAAAGGTTTTAAGAATAATTTATATAGAATCCACGTAGTATCAAAGCGATAAAACACATAGCATGTTGTTCAAATCATATAACAAAGTCAAATAATATCGGAAACGGAAATTCCAAAGAGCTCGAGTTCTTAAACCCTGAAACTGAAGTTCTGGGTTGCAATCCCCAGCAGAGTCGCCAGAGCGGTCACACCTCCCTTTTTACTACCCCACACACACCTGAAAAAGGCTTTTGTACCTATCCATTTGGAAAGATACGTAGGGTATACCTCAATGTTCAAAATACCCGAATCGGATATAACAACAAAGAGGAAGGAGTTTTTCCACATAAAGAACAATCGGTTCGGGATTTTTAATTAATTATCAGAGTCGCCACTTGGGAAGATAATGGTGTCCCAAGTCACCGGTTAATCCCGAATCCGAGGAAGTTTCTCTGTTATTACAGTCCGTGAAATAAAGACCTGGATAAGGAACTCTGTTAACCCGAGAAAAGGTGTTAGGCATTCCCGGATTCCGTGGTTTTGGCACGGTCGCTCAATAATCATTCTCAAATCTTATATGACTTGTTATAAAATTTAAACAATATGTATATGTTCTCACTTTTGACATTTTTAAAGAATTGCGACATCGCAAAAACGCACCTCGAGTCACACCGCAACCAGTACGCCTGTGACTTTTAGTACATTTAGGCTTTGCCAGGATTTGGGATTTGAGTCGCACCAAATGCCCACTCATATTTAAGGAAGGTGTATTTAATCGTGCCTAATAGAGCCTATCGGCTTTTAATTCTTTTGGGAGAAGCTAGGAAATTTACTAATAGCTCTCCCGATTCTGTTTATATTTTTACTTTGTTACTAAAAGGGGCCCCACTATTAGGTGTCATGTGAGGCTCATCCCGCTTTAATTTTAAAGGTTCAATCTTAATGTATACATGCTATGTTATCTATATTGGTTTTTCCTTAGCCATATTTCAACTTCTCAGTTCAGACTTGGGCCCAGGCCATTGTCATTGCCTTTATTGGGCCCGGGCCTCTGCATTCATGCTTAAATAAGTGCTGGATCTGCCCAGGTCTTAGAGACCCAGGCTGTCTTCAGGCTCCTGCTTGACAACCCAATTAGCCTTGCATTATGGTTCAGGCCCACGTTATATATTAAGCCCAAACTGAATCGAAACGATGGTAATAAGAACAGAAATAGGGAACTTAAAACAAAACAAACATATAGCATTAAGAATTGCATTTTTTATTCATCAAAAGAGAAAATCATGATACAAATTGTCAATGTTAACTCTGAATCATATCTACTATACATGAGAATTAAAAAGACTATTTCTGTTTTCGATTCCTAACAACGAATTACACTAACAATCAAATTACTTACTAGTTGAGATTAAGAGGTTACTTAACTATATATATATATATATGAAATGGCATGATGATTATCTAAGGATAAGATGAGTTATTTATAACTACATTGTTATACTACCGATTTAATATAAATTAAGCCTATTCGATATTCTCAAAGCCAGTCTCACCCTAATTGTTACTTCATCTGTTCATTTCCAACTTTGAACTCACTCAAATCTGGACGTTGACCTCTAAGCATGCTAATTACATGAGCAAGATTTATGGTTCTGATTACTTGATTATAATAACCTGGGTATCTATATTTAAATGATTCAAGGCTTAAACACAACTATACCACTAATTCTACTACGACTTAGCTCATTATAGTATCATTAACCCAGTTATGAATGGATCGTGGCTCGAACTAACATTTTTCTTCTTCAAAACTTACTTATGCTTAAGTGCAGATCCACAATATACGAATAACTACGTGATTATGGCTTACGATACTACTGTGAAGAACAGTTAATGATTTAAACCGTGGTTAGCTAACTTATATTTTAAAGTATTGCCTATTTTAACTAGGTGATGTATTATCTACACTATACTACTACTATTAAGCTATCTATTATACTGTTTTTATTTTTGTTTTTCTACTAGTACATACTACACTACTACAAATCTACACTAGTGCTAAAGCTAATGAAAAAAATAATTACAAAATACATAATATCATATGAATTGAAAACTGGAACTTCATTTCATTCAGCAATTCATCATTACAGCTTCATTTGAACAGAAATTGTACCTGGATCAACAAAATGAAGCCGATGAGTGCTAGGGGGATTAAGAGATAAGCAACCACAAGAGACTCAAGGCAATGCAACAGTGAAGATGAATCCCAAACGAGCAGTAAACCATAGCAACAATGCAGATAATAGATCCCAAGCAGAACTCGAGCAGGAAAACCACAGAGACAAGCAACTAAACCAGATATTCTCACTCGAAAAATGCAGGAAAACCTATTTGCTATTCACTATTTTTACTCTGAATTTTTCTATTGAAAAAAACTCCGCCGCTATTTAACTCTTTTTGGGGGTATTTATAGGTATATGAATGGCAGATTTCTTGGGGGGAAAGAATGGAAGTAAATTCTACTTCTCCCCCTTTAAAAATCACTAAATCTACACTTACACCCTATTTTCTGTTATCAGATCCTTCCAGCATGTGCTGGAAGGTTCTTTTTTATTCTTTTTTAAGATTTTACCAAAATATCCTTATTAGTTAGGGATTTTTACTGATTTCCCTTTTTAGGGAAACCATTTATACCCTTTAATCTCTGCAAAATTGCAGAAATCAAGGGTGCAAATGACTCCCATGACCCTGTATATTCTATGTATTTCACCATTTTACCAATTTGGGTTCCTTTTATGCCCTTAATGATATTTCCGAATTACCCGACCTACCTAGGTCAGGTTTTCAGCATTTTGGACTTATTTAACTGATGGCCAGTCCTTGCATTGGTATATAAGGACTGTCCATTTCTATTTTAAAGAACTATTTCAATTATAACCTTTTTTGTTTCATTTTCTGTTAATTAAAGACAAATTATTTCAATTAAAGTTAATTGCAAGACTAGCCTGTTTTATTGTTATACTTAACCTATTTAAGATTTAGCCAGTCTCAAGTTGAGACTTGGCTTGGGTAATTGGAACCCATTTGCTGAACACAGGCTGGGCCAAAGCCTTTGCAGACTTAGCCACCTGTGATTCAGGGCTCAAATTGAGCCTGGGTAAATCAGAACTTGCAGACTTGAACCATTTGTTACACAACTAGCCCCTTTAGGGTGGGCCAGTGTGTTGGACCTTGTAGAGTTGGTCAATTTGCAAAATTGGCCACTCTTTGGTCACTTATTTATCTTATAACCTATTGTTATTTGATTTTTAGTTTTAACCTACTTCAGACTAGCCATTTTAAGAAACTTAGCACTATTACAACTAAAACCAATTCCCCCTAAGGTTAATGGGTATTAATCACTGCTCATACTAGCAAGAACTATTGCAAACTCAGTCATTTAAACATATAATTGCACACATAGCCATATGAGACCCAACATTGTGCATCAATCATTTAAAACTCAGAAAGAAAATTTGATAGTGTCGAATCTTAATCAATCAATTCACATAACCCAATTTCATGTAGCAAAGTGTCAATTAATATCAATCAGACTTAGTTACAAACAATTCATGTCAGATGACACATTGAAAAACCCCCCAAAACCTTTAAAATTCATGGGCATAGACACACATAGAAGCTAAATCTCACAAAATAGTTAACAAAACATGGCTCATTTTTAGACATAAGGACAACAAAATAACATGAGCATGGTAATCAGAACCTATTTTCAAGTACTAACCCTAGTTGGATATATACATGAGATAGATTAAGATGAAGATAAAGAGAGAAGAGACATGGGGAAACAGTAAAGAAGAATTCTACATCTATCATGCCAAGTAACAAAAGAGAGAAGCATAGTCACTAAAAATGCAAATGAAAAAAATATGAGAGATGTTATTACAGCAAGAACCTAAAATCAGACTAAATCATGTAAAGAAGAGAAAACAATAATGTCACGACCCTAGTTCACCAATTGTGAACATGTCGTGATAGCACCCAGTCCCCACGACTAGGTAAGCATAACACGTTGCGAAATATACAAGTTATAAACACTTAAATAAGAAACAACAGAAAAATAGCATAAAAGATATGTAATCCGTGCCGCTTGGCACATACATCCGTCACACAATAAATAAAACACTACCAAGATCCGGAACCCCACGGTAACACAGACTAAAAGAGAAATATAATTGTGGCTCTATGTGTAAAGAGTATCTAACAACGAAATGAAGAAAAATGTCAACTAGTACTACTAGAGTAGAAGGGAAGCCTCCGGATCCGCGGACGTAGCAGATCATACCTCGAAGTCTCCCAGAAAGCTGCGGAATCACCTAGCACGAGCCTGCTCTGATGTACCTGGATCTGCACAACAAAAGTGTGCAGAAGAGTAGCATGAGTACACCACGGCGGTACTCAGTAAGTGTCAAGCCTAACCTCGATGGAGTAGTGACGAGGAAAGTCAGGGCCCTACTGAGAAACAATAATAATATGATGATAACAAAATAAACAGTTTAAATGATAATAACAATAATTTCCGAAATAACACCCATAAGATGATTACCACAACTGTCTACAATTAAGCTAACAACAAATAATAAACTTAATAAAACAAATCCAGGACCTGTGGGAATTGAACCCACAGTCCCATTCTCAGTACCTCTGGGTCTCCGGGAATCGAACCCGCAGTCCATGTCTCAATAATCTCTCAATAACTCAGGATCTCGGGAATCGAACCCACAGTCCCATCAACAGTACCCCTAGGTCTCCGGGAATCGAACCCGCAGCCCATGTCTCAATAAATCTCAGGATCTCCGGGAATCGAACCCGCAATCCACATCTCAATAACATCAGGATCTTCGGGAATAGAACCCGTAGTCCACATCTCAATATTATATCAATAGCTCAGGATCTTCGGGAATTGAACCCGCAGTCCATATATCAATAACTCATGATCTCCGGGAATAGAACCCGCAGTCCACAAACACAGCAAGTAAAGGAATACATAGAGAGAAATATAATATGCTTAACTATAATTTCACCGATAAACAGCGCCAACGATTACCAAGAAAACTCAAGTAAGACAATTAGGCAACTAGACAATTAAATACTACCTAATCATGTTTTTCTAACTGCTACCGGGTAGAAATATCGAATTTAACAGCTAACAACAGGAATATCACTCCTTGAACATTTTAAGTAAAGTACGTGTTCAACAACCAGCGCATGTACACGCCCGTCACCTCGCGTACAAGGCATTTAAAGTATCACATAATATCCTAGGGGTGAATGTCCCCCACACGAAGTTAGACAAGCCACTTACCTCAATTCCGGTACAAAACCGCTAAGCAATAACCCTCTTGCCATGAATGTCGGCCTCCACAAGTGTAATATCTGATAAAAATCAATAGAATCACATCAAAATAGGCCAATTGGGCATTACCCAATCAAAATAACTCAAAATGCACCAAAACCCACAAGTTGCCAAAACCCGACTTTCGGTACACTTAACGAAAAATAACGAAAATTATATTTTCGGCTTCCTTATCTCAATACGAGTCTAGGCATATAAAATATACCAAAATCGGACTCCATTTGCCCACTCAAAGCAGAGATTTTCTAACATTTAGGCCTAGGGCTCAAACTCACCTTTAATCTTTCAATTTCAGTGAAATAATCACGGATTTCATGATAAACCAACGAATTAAGGTCAAGAAACTTACCCCCGATGATTTCCCGATGATATCCCAGCGTTTCCCCTTCAAAATCCTCTCTTGGAGCTCAAAAATGGCGTTTTTGTGTATGGGGGTCGCGGGTGTTATGTTCTGAACTTAAGCTCACTGCCAGACATTTTCCTTCATCGCGTTCGCGTTACCTGGCACGCGTTCGCGATGCTCTAACCCATTTACCCTTCGCATTCGTGTGACACCACTCGCATCCACGATGCACAGCCGGCTAATCCTTCGCGAACGCGGCGCTGCTCCACGCGTTCGCGATGACCTTATTCCTCATCCAACCCACTTTGCTCTTCGCGCACGCGACCCTGGGATCGCGAATGCGGTGCCTCTCCTTCCTCCACTACGCGAACGCGACGCTATTGGACGCGAACGCGATGCTCTGCAGCACCCAGCCTACGTGAACGCGAACAAGGCCCTCGCGAACGCGATGGCTTAAATCTTGCCCAGTGATCTGCAGTTTTTCTGCAGACTTTTCATGTTTCAAAATGCCGGATGATGGTCTGAATTCATCTCGAGGCCCCCGGGGCCCCAACAAAAACCACCAACATACCCCAAAACACGATACGAACTTGTTCCAATCATAAAAACACCATCCTAAACATCAAAATCACCAATTACACACGGATTCAAGCCTAAGTTTCTTAAAACTTTCCGAATTGCACATTCGATCAAAAACCCGACCAAACGACGTCCGAATGACCTAAACATTTGCGGACATATCCAAAATCACATAACGAAGCTACAGGAAATTGTCGGAATTCCATTCCGACCCCCGGATCAAAATCTCACCTATCGTTCGGATTCGCCAAAATTTCAACCTTCGGTATTTCAAGCCTAATTGAGCTACGAACCTCCAAAATACATTCCGAACGCGCTCCTAACCCCGAAATCACCCAACGCAGCTAATGGAAACATCGGATTTCCGTTCCGAGATCGTCTTAACACTGTTCTAGCTACGGACCATTTTCTAGCATTAAAGCTCTCATTTAGGGACTAAGTGTCCCAAAATGCTCCAAATTTCAGAACTGACTCTCCCGGCAAACCACAATAGCAGAAATGAACTTAGGGGAACAGTTAAATTGGGGATTGGGGCATAATTTTCTAAAACGACCGGTCGGGTCGTTACATCTTCCCACACTTAAAAGATTCGTTCGTCCTCGAACGAGCATAGAGAACATACCTGGAGTAGTGAAAAGATGAGGGTACTGGCTGCGCATATCCTGCTCAGTCTCCCAAGTCGCCTCCTCGACCGGCTGGCCCCGCCACTGAACCTTTACCGAAGCGATGTTCTTTGACCTTAGCTTTCTGACCTGCCTGTCTAGAATGGCTACCGGCTCCTCAACATAAGACAGATCCTTGTCTAGCTGAACAGAAGTGAAATCCAACACATGCGACGGGTCACCATGGTATCTCCGGAGCATGGAGACATGAAATACGGGATGAACTCCGGCTAGACTGGGAGGTAAGGCCAACTCATAAGCAACCTCCCCAACACGCCTCAAAATCTCAAAAGGGCCAATAAATCTAGGACTCAGCTTTCCTTTCTTCCCAAACCTCATAACGCCCTTCATGGGCGAGACTCGAAGTAGAACCCGCTCGCCAACCATAAAAGCCACATCGCGAACTTTCTTGTCCGCATAACTCTTCTGTCTAGACTGGGCTGCACGAAGTTTGTCCTGAATCACCTTGACCTTGTCCATAGCATCCCGAACCATATCGGTACCTAGCAACCTGGCCTCGCCCGGCTCAAACCAACCCACGGGAGACCTGCACCTCCTACCATATAGGGCCTCATACGGTGCCATCTGAATACTAGACTGGCAGTTGTTGTTATAAGCAAACTCCGCCAGTGGCATGAAGTGATCCCATGAACCTCCAAACTCAATCACGCACGCACGGAGCATATCCTCCAAAATCTGAATAGTGCGCTCGGACTGCCCATCAGTCTGGGGGTGAAAGGCTGTGCTCAGCTCCACCCGAGTACCTAACTCCTCCTGTACAGCTCTCCAGAACCATGAAGTGAACTGAGTGCCTCTATCTGAAATGATGGAAACTGGAATACCATGCAGCTGAACTACCTCCCTAATATAGATCTCCGCCAGTCGCTCCGATGAATATGTAGTGCTCACCGGTATAAAATGGGCGGACTTGGTCAGCCGATCCACAATGACCCAAATGGAATCAAACTTCCTAACCGTCCGTGGAAGTCCAGATACAAAGTCCATGGTAATGCGCTCCCATTTCCACCCGGGAATCTCGATCTGTTGCATCAATCCACCCGTACGCTGATACTCATACTTCACCTGCTGGCAGTTGAGGCATCTAGAAACATAATCAACTATATCCCTCTTCATCCGCCTCCACCAGTAATGCTGTTTCAAGTCCTGGTACATCTTCGTGGCTCCCGGATGGATGGAATACCGCGAGCTATGGGCCTCTGCTAGAATCAGCTCTCGAAGATCATCCACATTAGGCACAGAGATACGCCCCTGCATCCTCATAACTCCATCATCCCCGATGGTAACATCTCGAGCATCACCACGCCGAACTCTATCCTGAAGTACAAGCAAATGAGGGTCGTCGAACTGACGCTCCCTGATGCGGTCAAATAGAGAAGACCGAGAAATCATACAAGTCAGAACCCGGCTAGGCTCCGAAAGATCCAGTCTAACAAACTGTCTGGCTAAAGCCTGAACATCCATTGCCATAGGCCTCTCCGAAGCTGGTAGATACGCCAAACTTCCCAAACTCTTTGCCCGACGACTCAAGGCATCGGCAACCACATTAGCCTTGCCCGGATGATAGAGAATAGTAATATCATAGTCCTTCAGTAGCTCCAACCATCTCCTCTGACGCATATTCAGGTCCTTCTGCTTAAGCAAGTGCTGCAAGCTCCGGTGATTAGTATAGATCTCACAAGGAACCCCATATAAATAATGACGCCAAATTTTCAAGGCATGGACAATGGCAGCTAGCTCCAAATCATGAACAGGGTAATTCTTCTCATGCACCTTCAGCTGTCTCGATGCGTAGGCAATCACCCTACCGTCCTGCATCAATACCGCACTGAGTCCAACTCGTGAGGCATCACAATATACAGTATAGGACCCTGAACCCGTAGGCAACATCAATATAGGGGCCGAAGTCAAAGATGTCTTGAGCTTCTGAAAGCTCGCCTCACACTCGTCTATCCACTGAAAAGGGGCACCCTTTTGGGTCAATCTAGTCATAGGTGCTGCAATCGAAGAGAACCCCTCTACGAAACGATGGTAATAGCCCGCCAAACCAAGGAAACTGCGAATCTCAGTAGCGGAGGAGGGTCTGGGCCAACTCTGCACGGCCTCCACCTTCCTCGGATCTACTCGAATACCATCACCCGACACCACGTGGCCCAAAAATGCCACTGAACTCAACCAGAATTCACATTTAGAGAACTTGGCATAAAGCTGCTTCTCCCTCAGAATCTGAAGCACTATCCTCAAATGCCGCTCGTGCTCTTCCCGGCTCCGAGAATATACTAGAATATCATCAATGAAGACAATCACGAACGAGTTCAGATAAGGCCTGAACACACTGTGCATCAAATGCATAAATGCTGCTGGGGCATTAGTCGACCCAAAAGACATCACGAGGAACTCATAGTGACCATACCGGGTCCTGAAGGCAGTCTTCGGGATATCTGGCTCCCGAATCTTCAGCTGGTGATACCCAGGAGCGCAAATCAATCTTAGAAAACACTTGTGCGCCCTGTAGCTGGTCAAATAAATCATCAATATAGGGCAAAGGATACCGGTTCTTCACTGTAACCTTGTTCAGCTGACGATAGTCAATACACATACGCATAGAACCGTCCTTTTTCTTTACAAACAATACAGGAGCACCCCAAGGCGAAACACTGGGTCGAATAAAACCCTTGCCCAATAACTCCTGTAACTGATCCTTCAACTCCTTCAACTCAGGGAGGAGCCATACGGTACGGTGGAATAGAAATGGGTTGAGTGCCCGGCAACAAGTCAATAGCAAAGTCAATATCTATGTCGGGCGGCATGCCCGGAAGATCAGCTGGAAATACATCAGCAAAGTCACGTACCACATGAACGGAATCAATAGAGGGAGTGTTAATACTGACGTCCCGCACATAGGCTAGATAAGCAGCACACCCCTTCTCAACCATACGCTGAGCTCTGATAAAAGAGATAACACGGCTAGGGGTGTGATCTAGAGTACCACTCCACTCAATACGTGGAATGCCTGGCATAGCCAGCGTCACGGTCTTGGCGTGACAATCAAGAATAGCATAATAGGGCGACAACCAGTCCATGCCTAGAATAATATCAAAATCGACCATCCCAAGCAGCAATAGATCCGCTCTGGTCTCAAAATCACAAATGGTAATCGAACACGACCGAAAAACACAGTCCACATCCAAAGAATCACCCACCGGAGTGGAAACATAGATGGGGGCACTCGAAGAATCCCGAGGCACACCCAGATGAGAAGCAAAGTAAGAAGACACATATTAAAAAGTGGAACCAGGGTCGAATAGAACCGATGCCTCCCTGTGACTAACCAGAATAATACCTGTGATAACAGAGTCAGATGCAACAACCACAGCTCGATCAGGAATAGCATAGAATCTGGCCTGTCCCCCCTCTCGAGGGCGGCCTCTGGAACCCTGACCCCCGCCCCTGGCTGGCTGGGCAAGTGGAGTGGCAGATGGGGCTGGAATGATAGCCTGATGGCCTTGAGAACCACGCGGATGCTGTGATGACTGATGAGGGGCTCGTCTCCTGCGCCTGGGGCACTCCCTAACCAGGTGGCGAGTATCCCCGCACTCAAAACAAGCTCTGGGAGGACGCGGTGGCTGTGACTGACCGGCCTCACCCCTACTAGTCTGACCCCTGGAAGGACCCCGCGCAGGAGGTGCACTGGAAACTGGGGGAGCATAATAAGGCTCCCGAGGTGCTGGAAGACCTGGAGTACTACCGGCTGCGGGCAATGCCGAGTGAACTGGTCGACCGGAATAACCCCTGCCAAAACGACCGGCTGATGAAGTGCGGGCACCAGAGAAATGGCCCGACTCACGAGACCTTTTGGCCTATCTCTCTCTCCGCTCTCTAGGGAGCATACTCTCGATCCTCTTGGCAATGCTAACTGCCTGCTGATAAGACATATCTGTCTCAAGCTCTCTGGCCATGCTGGATCGGATAGGCGGAACAAGGCCCTCAATAAATCTCCGCACTCTCTCCCGAACCGTGGCTACCAACGCCGGTGCATGCCTGGCTAGGCGGGTGAAACTGATAGCATACTCCGATACTGACATGGAGCCCTGTCGCAACCGCTCAAACTCCAAGCGCCAAGAATCCCTAAGGCTCTGTGGAACAAACTCCCTCAAAAACAGATCTGAAAACTGCGTCCAAGTCAATGAAGCAGACTCCTCTGGACTATCCAACTCATACGTGCGCCACCAATCATAAGCGGCCCCACGAAACTGAAAAGCAGTGAAGGAAACCCCGCTGGTCTCCACAATCCCCATAGTACGAGGAATACGATGACACTCCTCTGGAAAACCCAATGCATCATCTGAAGCCAAACCACTAAACACTGGAGGGTCATATTTCTCGAACCTCTCCAATCTACGTCGCTCGTCCTCGAGGCAGCCGGTCCACCTCCGGGTTGTGCCGGGGCGGCGGAGGCATAACCAAAACATCCGGAACCTGTCCCACCGGCACACGCCGCTCCGGTGTAACGGCCGCGGGAGTCCGGGCCCCTCCCCCGCCCTGCGATGTAGCCGCGACGAGAGGAAGCAATCCCGCCCGAGCTAAAGTGGTATACATACTCATGAACCGGGCCAGGGTCTCCTGTAGTGCTGGAGTAGTAGCAGTCGTAGTCGGTGTACCGGTGCCCGCGCTCCAACCCGGTCTACCCGTGGCACCTCAGCGGCGCGCGCGCGGGTGCCGTGGCCGCACCTCGGGCGCGTCCTCTTCCTCTACCTCGGCCCCGGCCTCTAACGGCGACAACAGGGGGCGCGGGTACCCGATCATCGCGAGTAGCTCGTGTCCTCACCATCTGTGAGAGAATAGAAAGCAGTAGTTTAGATTTTTGATGCCAAGATTGTCGCACGACAAGGAATCCAAAAGAAATGAAGAGTTTCCTAAACAGTTACATAGCCCCTCGTAGATAAATACAGACGTCTCCGTATCGATTATCGAGACTCTAAGTAACCGGTCTGTGTTCCGCGACTCCTATGAACCTAGAGCTCTGATACCAACTTGTCACGACCCTAGTTTACCAATTGTGAACATGTCGTGATGGCACCCAGTCCCCACGACTAGGTAAGCCTAACACGTTGCGGAATATACAAGTTATAAACACTTAAATAAGAAACAGCGGAAAAATAGCATAAAAGATATGTAATCCGTGCCGCTTGGAACATACATCCGTCACACAATAAATAAAACACTATCAAGATCCGGAACCCCACGGTAACACAGACTAAAAGAGAGTATACAACTGTGGCTCTATGTGTAAAGAGTATCTAACAACGGAATGAAGAAAAATGTCAACTAGTACTACTAGAGTAGAAAGGAAGCCTCCGGATCCGCGGACATAGCAGATGATACCTCGAAGTCTCCCATAAAGCTGCGGAATCACCTAGCACGAGCCTGCTCTGATGTACCTGGATCTGCACAACAAAAGTGTGCAGAAGAGTAGCATGAGTACACCACGGCGGTACTCAGTAAGTGCCAAGCCTAACCTCGATGGAGTAGTGACGAGGAAGGTCAGGGCCCTACTGAGAAACAATAATAATATGATGATAACAAAATAAACAGTTTAAATGATAATAACAATAATTTCCGAAATAACAACCATAAGATGATTACCGCAACTGTCTACAATTAAGCTAACAACAAATAATCAACTCAATAAAATAAATCCAGGACCTGTGGGAATTGAACCCACAGTCCCATTCTCAGTACCTCTGGGTCTCCGGGAATCGAACCTGCAGCCCATGTCTCAATAACTCAGGATCTCGGGAATCAAACCCGTAGTCCCTACCAATAACTCAGGATCTCGGGAATCGAACCCGTAGTCCACATCTCAATAAATCCCAGGATCTCCGGGAATCGAACCCGCAGTCCACATTTCAATAAGTCTCAGGATCTCCGGGAATCGAACCCGTAGTCCACATCTCAATAAATCTCAGGATCTCCGGGAATCAAACCCGTAGTCCACATCTCAATAAATCTCAGGATCTCCGGGAATCGAACCCGCAGTCCACAAACACAGCAAGTAAAGGAGTACACAGAAAGAAGTATAATATGCTTAACTATAACTTCGCCGATAAACAACGCCAGCGATTACCAAGAAAACTCAAGTAAGACAATTAGGCAACTAGACGGTTAAATACTACCTAATCATGCTCTTCTAACTGCTACCGGGTAGAAATATCGAATTTAACAGCTAAAAAAACAGGAATATCACTCATCGAACATTTTAAGTAAAGTATGTGTTCAACAACAAGCACATGTACACGCCCGTCACCTCGCGTACAAGGCATTTAAAGTATCACATAATATCCTAGGGGTGAAAGTCCCGCACACGAAGTTAGACAAGCCACTTACCTCAATTCCGGTACAAAACAGCTAAGCAATAACCCTCTTGCCGTGAATGTCGGCCTCCACAAGTGTAATATCTGATAAAAATCAATAGAATCACATCAAAATAGGCCAATTGGGCATTACCCAATCAAAATAACTCAAAATGCACCAAAACCCACAAGTTGCCAAAACCCGACTTTCGGTACACTTATCGAAAAATCACGAAAATTATATTTTCGGACTCCTTATCTCAATACGAGTCTAGGCATATAAAATTTACCAAAATCGGACTCCATTTGCCCACTCAAATCAGAGATTTTCTAACATTTAGGCCTAGGGCTCAAACCCATCTTTAATCTTCCAATTTCAGTGAAATAATCACGGATTTCATGATAAACCAACGAATTAAGGTCAAGAAACTTACCCCCGATGATTTTCCGATGATATCCCAGCGTTTCCCCTTCAAAATCCTCTCTTGGAGCTCAAAAATGGCATTTTTGCGTATGGGGGTCGCGTGTGTTATGTTCTGAACTTAAGCTCACTGCCAGACATTTTCCTTCATCGTGTTCGCATTGCCTGGCACACGTTCGCGATGCTCTAACCCATTTACCCTTTTCGTTCGCGTGACACCACTCGCGTCCGCGATGCACAGCCGACTAACCCTTCGCGAACGCGGCGCTGCTCCACGCGTTCGCGATGACCTTATTCCTCATCCAACCCACTTTGCTCTTCGCGAACGCGACCCTGGGATCGCGAACGCGGTGCCTCTCCTTCCTCCACTACGCGAACGCGACGCTATTGGACGCGAACGCGATGCTCTGCAGCACCCAGCCTACGCGAACGCGAACAAGGCCCTCGCGAACGCGATGGCTTAAATCTTGCCCAGTGATCTGCAGTTTTTCTGCAGACTTTTCATGTTTCAAAATGCCGGATGATGGTCCGAATTCATCCCGAGGCCCCCGGGGCCCCAACAAAAACCACCAACATACCCCAAAACACGATACGAACTTGTTCCAATAATAAAAACACCATCCTAAACATCAAAATCACCAATTACACACGGATTCAAGCCTAAGTTTCTTAAAACTTTCCGAATTGCACATTCGATCAAAAGCCCGACCAAACGACGTCCGAATGACCTGAAAATTAGCGGACATATCCAAAATCACATAACGAAGCTACAGAAATTGTCAGAATTCCATTCCGACCCCGGGATCAAAATCTCACCTATCGTTCGGATTCGCCAAAATTTCAACCTTCGGCATTTCAAGCCTAATTGAGCTACGGACCTCCAAAATACATTCCGAACGCGCTCCTAACCCCGAAATCACCCAACGGAGCTAATGGAACCATCGGATTTCTGTTCCGAGATCGTCTTAACACTGTTCCGGCTACGGACCATTTTCTAGCTTTAAAGCTCTCATTTAGGGACTAAGTGTCCCAAAATGCTCCAAATTTCAGAACCGACTCTCCCGGCAAACCACAATAGCAGAAATGAACTTAGGGGAACAGTTAAATTGGGGATTGGGGCGTAATTTTCTAAAACGACCGGTCGGGTCGTTACAAATAAAGACATTAAGATCTAAACAGAAAGAAATCCTAATCGAGAGTCAAACAACTAAGCTAAACATGAAGGAAACAGAAGAGATATACAAATTAAACAAAGGAAATGTTGAAGGCCAACAAATAAAAAAAACCTAGAAAAGGGTGAAGAAGAAACAGGGAAGAATAGTCAAGATGTTGCTAAACAACCCAAAAGATGAAGAAAAGGGAAAGTCAAGCAACTAAACTAGTGCTAAAGTTAGACATGGAAAGCTAACAGGTCAGGAATCATAATACACAGAAGAATGAAAAGGAAAGTGAAATCAAGGCAGATCTTTCAAAACCAAAGAAACTAAACATGATCGAAACAAACAAAACGGAAGAAAGACATGAAAAAGAACAAGTTAACAAAAACCCTAATACTACAGAAGATAAAGAAGCACAGAGGACATCAAGATCTTAAAAATAGAAAAATAGACAAAACATCAAGACAAATGCTATGAAACAAAAGAAAGCATGAACATGAACAGACAGGAGAAGCAAGTAAAGCACAGAAAAAGGTAAGGGTACTTAGCTTGCAGGGCCGGACCCCTGAGCTTCCCCTTTTTTTTACTCTTTTCACTCTCTTTCTTTTTCAGTCTCTTTCCGACTCTTTTCTTTATTTCTTTTTCTTTATTTCTTTTTCTTAATTTTCCTTTCTGGTTTTCTTTTTAGACTTCAAGATGATGTCTTTGAGGTTTTTTGTTTGGAGTGGGGTGTTTAGAGGGGGTAAAGATTAGATCTTGGCAAGGGTGTAGTTTGAGTCGCCGGAGTTAGGGTTCCGGCGACTTCTTTTTGGATATTCGAGAAGCTTAGTGTATATTTGAGGGAATCCAAGGTTATAGGGGGATAGATTGGACCATGGTGGTTCTTTTGGTGTTGGTTTGGAGTGGTTTCTCATAGATTGTGGTCACCGGAGGTAGATTCCGATGATCGGAAAACCAAGAACAGAGGAGGGTTTCCAGGTGTCTCGGGGTTTTGGGTAGTGTTTGAGGTGAAGAAGAAGAGAAGAGAAGAGGGGAGGTAAAGGGGTGGACGGAGACCACCGTAGGAGGTGGTGGCCTCCATGGCCGGCAAGGGTTGCAGAAGTGAAGAGGTGAAGAAAAAGGTGGGAGAGAAGGAGAGGTCTGGGCGCCTAGGGTTTGGGGTTCTTTTCAAATGGCCGGCCTCAAACAGACCAATGCCTTTTATAGTCGAGGCAACTAAGGTGATCTGGGCCGTTGATTTGATGAAGATCAACGACCACCAATGGCATTACATAAACGACACCGTTCCATTATAAACGAGACCAACTCTCTCAACCATTAGATCATCTTAAGCGGACGACTGAGATTTGATCTCGCATTTTAATTGATTAATTAATTCCGCTAATTGTCTCAGCCGTTGGATTTGTCATGATGAACGGCTGAGATCACTTATCTCTTAGCGAATTGGACCTTTTCCTTTGGGCTTAAGGATTGTGCCGGCTAATTGGGTCGTATTTGGCCCAGTCTCATTATACTATATATATTTTTGTATTTTTTGTTATTTTAATTATTTTTTATGTATTTACTTGTTGTATTTTATTTCCTATTTTTATGTTCTTTTCCAATTACTCAACTTCTTTTAATTTCCTATTTTTTCCAATTTTTTTGATATTTTTTGCTATTTTCTACTATATTCCGCTAATTAAACTATTTTTTTGTTAATTTTCTTTTAACTATTTAATCCAAAATACATGTACCTCTTCTATTTTTTTTGTTTTCTAATTTCTAATTATTCAAATACACAAAGTGTATCTAATTTCAAGTAAAACATGTAATTACACTCAAAAATATTATTTTATTTTAATTTTGGAATTTATTTACCTAGTGCAAAAATCATGTGTTCACAATTCTCACTCAGTTTCGTGCTCTGTATTTCTTAGAGCCCCCATAGGGAGAGAGTGGAACCCCTTTTTTTCTCTGGTTGCCTTGGTATTTACAGGTCTTTTATTATGATAGTTGACTTTCTTTGGAGATTGAATCCTTGTCATAAAACTGTTGTGGGCGTACCCGCAAGGAGTCGTCTTTACTGAAAGAGTTGTAGGCGGCGACGAGCTACATTCTATGGTCGAGGGCGGCCTTGTTACTTAGTTGGAGACGGCCTAGGCGCCCGTTATACATATTTAGAGCGAGGGGAACGATTAATATATTCTAAGTACTGTAAGGTCGAATTAAAGCTCATACACAAGTCATACACTTCCACATTCACTGTGCAATCATTCAAGTATAACAAAACAACTTCCACCCAAATAATCTAAGAGGGAATTTATTTAACTCCAAGGAACTAAATATCTATTTTGCTTTGCGTGAAGTGAAGACATGCGATTACAGGTGAAGTAAGTGATACAAAAAGAAAATGATAGCAGATGCATGTATACCAAAATCTCATAAACATAGATTACAAATAGCAGCAAAAGAAGGAAGAAACTAATTACTAGACGGCTGCATTCACGTTGGGATAATATAATCTTGAATTTAGCAGTAGAAGATGTCCAATGGGAAGAGTAATTGGGGCTTAGCTGCCATGACTTGCCAATTGAAGAAGATGGTAAGTGATAGTAGAGCAACAGACTCTTTGTTTCTTAATTAATTAACGCTTAATAGGTAGGTAAATAGAGATATTATGATGATTGATGTGATAGATTAACCCATGGAGCGAGGAGACTAATAAATTATTACTGTACTTATAAGTGGCTTTTGGTTCATCATGATAAGTTGCCGCCATTTCTACGAAGACGAATAAATCAACATCACATTGGAGATATTAGTACTACTCCCTCAGCTAAGTTTTACTTGTCACGTTTTAATTTTGGTTAATCAAATTACATAAACTTTAATCAATATTTTAATATATTTTTTTATCATATTGATATTAAAAAATATAAATTATATAATTTTTGAATATCTAAATTTTAATTTTAAAATATTAAGAAAATATAATACTCTCGCTCTATCATATTATGTGTCATATTTCTCTTTTACATGCACCTTAAGAAGTATTAATTAGAAAATGGATTTAACTATTCTACCCTTATTTATGTCTTAAGGTATAATCTTTCTTCATTAAATATTTATTCTACTTATGTGTTATCTCCATCTTCAAGAACAATTATTATTAAGGGTAAAAAAAGAAAAAAAAAATCTTAATTTTGTCTTGAACTTCTAAAATGACAAATAATTTGAAACAATTATTTTTAGTAACCACGATTGTCAATATGAGATGGAGGGAGTACAATTTAGCTTAAAAATTAGTCAATTTGACTCTCTAAAAGCGAAACGTGACAAGTAAAAGTGAACAGAGGGGTAGTCGTTTGAGAAATTGACCTTCTATAGCCCCTCAAAATTTTTAATAGCCCATATTTTTCCCCATTAACACTTAAATGGCCCTCCGGCCCAAACATAATAGCCCGAAATATCTACTTTATGAGTATATTTTTGGTATAGTAATAGTCTATTTTATATATTTTTTATATAGTGGAATCTAGTTAATGTATAATTTTTTATAATGACGTTCTATTTTGTATATATTTTGAATAATAACAGGCTATTCAGTGTATTTTTGTATAATGACATTCTATTTTTCTACATTGACAGTCTATTTTTGTACATTTATATTTCTATATATAAATTGTACATTAATAGTCTATTTTATATAACTTTTGTATAGTGACCGTCCATTTTGTATATATATATAATATACCAATGTTAAAAAAAAATGCTCTCCACTCTAATACATAATCTAAATATGTAGGACATGGGGTCTACCTCTACACTGGTCAAATTTTTGGGACTACTACTTGATTTGGAGTGAATCTTTTAGATCTTGACGGAAACTCACACAACGGCGACCCTCCATTAAATCCGGCGACTCTTTCTTCTCATTTTATTTACTGTTTTTTGGGGCTTTTGATATTATAAACAACCTTGCATATGGATGAATCCGGATCGTCACCTGTTTCACACACAAAACCAGATTATCCGTATAATGCGTCACCGTATTCTCCACCCTATAAAAATATTTTCGGGATGTTACCGGCGACTGTTCACTCAAATTCTTCATATTGCTCTAAAATTTTGTTTCAGGAAAATCAGTGTCGATCCAATTATCTTTTATATAAAAATTATCTAAAAAGGAGTTGAAATAGGGAAATGTGTTTGATTTTTTTTTTTACTGTGGTGCATCTAGTTGTTACGGAGTTGAAAAGTTTGAAATTTGAAGAGGGAAAAATGGCAATGGTTTTGGGCTATACCTTCTAATTAATTTTAGACTATTAATTGTATGATTTATTTTGTGGCTACTGATTATCATTAATTTTTTCGGCATGGCTATAAGTGATAATTGCTCTAATTATTTTTTGTGAAACTCTTTTCTTTTTGAAGTGAGGTAGTTTAGCACTTAATGGGCTCAGTTAGGAGTAAAAGTGGATGTCCTACCACTAACTACCAAGTACTAATTCCTCTCTCAAGCCAGCAATTCTTACACCAAGACCAATTTTTTGGTTTTCCTTAATTATTATACTATAACATATTTTGGTAGTTTATTTGAACATAGAATGTTTAAGTTTTTAGAAATAAGACTTACATATTTAGAAACTATGTAAAAGTATTATAAATTACAATAGTTAATTATTTAAAAGCATATGTATAAAATAAAAAAAACTCATTTAATTCTCGAAATCTAAGCACGATCACGTAAATCAAGATGGAAGAAGTAATTAAATCTAACTTTATTTAATCACCAAGTTTGAAAGTACAAAACAAAGCTATAGTTACCACATGCAACTTCTAATAGAGGAACAACAAAGTAGACTAGAATACTATACCATTGAAATAGTGAGGGTAATATCCGGGCCCAATGACTATTTAGTATTTTTGTTAATATTATTTTCGAATGTCACTTACTTTTGCATTTAAATCCGCCATGCTGGTAGTGGTTATGCATATGAAGTAAAGGAATGAATTCCTTTGATTTATTATGCAGAGGCTAGTTGAGATTTTATATATAAGCAAAATAGAGCTATATACTACTTAAATCTGTCCTAGGGCAGGGCAGAGAAATATTCGTATGTTAATATTGTTTTTACTAATTATTAGAGAAGAAACATGTCATGGAATATGTTTTCATACACTAATAAGGTTTCGTTGGGATGCTTTATAAAGCAAAGTATTACAAGCTAAAGGGAGATAGTATATTTGAAAGTCATAACTATTCAAAAATTTTGTCCACATACAACAATGTGATTTTAAAAGTATTTAGCAACATGGTCATTGTTTTCACCTATCCATCCAGTTTTTTCTTTATGTTGGACCAACCATCAAACATATAGCTCGTGTGAATGATTCACATTAGAGACTATAATCTTCTCAAAAAAACTCAGTGATATCCAACGTACGCCCACAAAAACCAACTGCAATTATTATAACAAATAAGAGCTTTGGATAAACTTGTGAGATGCATTCATCTGTAAGATACCAGATAATGAGTATTTTACCGCAGCTGCAACTTCTATAGAGGTCGTTAACTTATCAATTATAACCTTAAAATGAGATTCAAGTATCTTTTAAACATAATTTGCATTTTTGAGCATGCTTTGAAAATAGGACACGGGATCATGGTTCAAAAATAATCCAGGCAAATGTGGATATTATTCTCAAGTGCTTTCATGTTATTTACAATTGATTCATCATCCAATATATGTTAATCAACGAACACTTACAAGAACCATTATAACTACCAACACCAGCCTCAATAATAAACAATATCAAAATCAAAAGTGTCACGGCCTAAAATTCACTAACGGACGTGATGGCACCGGACACTACTATCAGGCAAGCCAACCAAATTACTTAATCAAAATCTTGTTTTAATACTTTTGAAATTTAGGATTTGCCTTCAAATTTAGCAATTGAAAAGATACTTGTCTCAAATCAAATTTAAATGATAAACAGTTAATACAAAATACTTCAAAACCATCCCAAAATCCGGTGTCACAAGTGCATGAGCAATTTCAAAGAAAAATCAAATAAAGTACGGCAATTGTTCGGAACACAATATTGGACAGAAAATAAATACAAACAATTGAAAGAGACTCTCCTGACTGTGGGTCGCCTCGAGAAGTGAAGCTCAACCAAGTCTTCGTATCTACCATGCTGCTACGACCAGTAGGTCACTAGAGTTACATATACTTGTGCAACAAAAATGGCACAAAAGTATAGTATGAGTATGAAAACAATGTGTACTCAATGAGTATCCCGTCTTATCTTGAGAAGTAGAGACGAGATGGTCAACTTCGACCAATAAAAGAGTGGGAAACAAAGTCTAGTGGCGTTAAAAGAATTAATTAAATATACATAATCATGCTTTGATATAATTAAAATATAAATAGTGGGGAATAAAACATAAGGTAGTGGAATTAAAAGTTATGATTAAAATAAAATGAAAGTGGAGTTTTTACTTTTAGTTTTTAATTAATAGTGGTTTATTTTTTAATTAAAAGGGAAGCTTAAGTCTTGTATATATAATCAAGAGAAGAATTAAGAGAAGAAAATTTTAGGAAGAATTAAGAGAAAGAAAAATCTGAAGAAGAATTCGAAAAGAGATAACAAGATTTAGAGTATTACCAATAGTGAAAAAAAAAACAAAAAAAAAATCTGAAAAAAGAGTGTTAGTTTTTATTTTTATTTTTACAAAGTCTTATTTTGAAACTCAATTCTGGGATATTGATTTTTGTTGTTAAAATCCGGACACTGGGTATTTTGTTGGGATTGTTGTTGCTGTGTTGTTTGCTGTGTTGATCACCCGGTATTCTTTATTTCCAATATCAGGTACATAACCTAATTATGTTTAAATGATAAGATGAATACATGGGAAGTATGCAAATTCTGAAATTTTAAATAGTTTCTATTCCTATCTTCTTTTACAGATTATGTTTAAATAAATTCAATATTAATATTCTGTAAGATTTTGTTATAAATTTAAATACTTAAGTCTTGTTATAGTAATAATAATTCACTTCAAAAATGGTTATTAAATAATATAATTATAAATATGTTTCTTAATGTTCAAATGGTTTAGTAATTGAAGTAAGAATGAGTTATTTTTCTTTATTAATCGGACTAATTAAAACTTATTAGTTCATTAGCTTCAAATATTTTAACATCATTTTTTTAAAGATAATTTGTAAATATGTAGTTAATTTTAACAAAAAGTATGAATTGTAATTATTTTTGCGTAATTTAGGCATTTAGGTTCCGTTTAAGTTTTAAATGATAAAAGAATTGTTTTCTTCAAATTTATCAAATCTCCAAATATAGGTGTAAATAATTAAGGTTGATTATGGTTTTGAAAAATAGTTGTAAATAGTTAATATCAAGGGTTTAAGTCAAAAATAGTAAAAAATTTAAAAAATATGAGTCTAAATTAGTTATAAGATAATTGGTTTAGTTTGTATATATATTAATTGTCGATTTTGCACTTATATTTTCAGTTTTATTTAAGTAATGTCTATTTTTATTAAACATTTATCTAAATATAACAAATAATATATTTTTCTTTAAGCTTATATAAAAAAAACGAATTTAAATAAAATTATAGTTATTTTATAATTGCTGTTTTTCTAAAAAATAAACTTAGTTTTGAACGATTGGAAATAAAAAATAATTTTACCATACAAGCTTTAATATGGCTATAATTTTGATAATTTTGAATAAATGATTTTATTGGTTTTTCTTTTATATATATTACCACTCAAGATTTTTCAATATTGTTCTAATTATGTTTCTTTTATTATTAAGTTAAGAAATTTTGTATTTACAAAAAATTAAAAAAAAAAAATAATAATAATAATAATAATAATATTTACAAAAAAAAATAATAATAATAAATAATTCCGAAAAAAAATAATATATTTTCTGTTTAAACATAGATTAAAATTTGTTTCATTAAGTCTTTGTCATAAATTAGATAAGTATTGCATTTTTAATTTCTAAATTAATTATGAGATTTCTTTATTTATAAAAACTAAAAAAAGGAAATGTAGTCATTTTAGGATTATTTTGTTAATAAATGAGACGAGACTCGCCAAATAAATCGCAAAAGCTGTGAGGCCCTCATAAGTGTATATATTTACTTAGAAATTCGAGACTCGGAAGGACCGTTTAGCGAATTTCACGGTCTTTTCCAGAAGTTAACAACACGATAGACTCTTTAGGCACGACTTTAATAAAATATTTTCCTAAATACGGGTGCGCATTTATGTGACCCAACTCTTACTCTCGGCGAAACTGAAATACATAAAAGTCACAGGCGTACTGGTTGCGGTGTGACTCGAAATGTGTTTTCGTGACGTCGCAATTCTTTTAAAATTGAAAAGCGGAACATTAAAAGCATAAATTGAAATATATAAAGAAATTAGTTAAAACCAAAAAGAGCAGTTGAGCGACCGTGCTAAAACCACGGAATTCGGAAGTGCCTAACACCTTCTCCCGGGTTAACAGAATTCCTTATCCAGGTTTCTAGTTTCGCAGACTGTAATACATAGTCATAAATTTCCTCGGTTCGGGATTAACCGGTGACTTGGGACACCATTATTTTCCCAAGTGGCGACTTTGAAAAATTAAATAAATTGATCCCGTTCCGACTGTCCTTTAAGTGGAAAAACTCCTTCCCTGATTATTATTATATCCCTTCTTGGGGTGTAGTATTAAACAGTGGCACGTTACGCGTGCGCCGGAAAAAAGGAGGTGTGACAGCTCTGGCGACTCTGCTGGGGATGTAATCCAGAACTTCCGTTCAGGGTTTAATAATTCGAGCTCAGTTAAATTGTTGTTTTTGTGTATATCTGATTTTATTATATGTTTTGATTAATGTGCTACATGTTTACCGCTTTGATATTGCGTGAACTATATATATAAAACTGTGCCGAAAACCCTTCTCTTCTTACCCCCGGGGATGTGCTTACTGGTTGAGACTCCCCTTTCTGTTAGTGTCAATACCAAAAATAAGAAAAAGAGGCCGGACAAGTTACAAAGCCGATTGACTCCGCGAGTCACCGGTACGTAGCCCCCTCCTCGATCCGAGTTGTCCGCTCGGGTACACGGTCTAGCACCATATGAAAACTTTAGGATATTGAACCTAGGTCTAAAACGTTTATTTGCATCATATCTGACTTAGGGGACTCAACATAGGGGTTGGGTCCGTCTAGGACAGGTGACCCGGCAATTAAGACCGAGCATATTATGTGTTGCATTTTTAATTGTCCTTGATCATTATGCGGACCGGCGAAAATCCCGAGGGTAGAAAAATTGTTGAAACAAAAAGAGATAAATAAGAGTTAGTGAAAATGGGTATCCGGAAAATCCAAAAAAATTGAAAAAATGGTTTTGTTGTTGAAATAAATTTGTCACGACCCTAGTTCACCAATCGTGAACATGTCATGATGGCACCCAGTCCCCACGACTAGGTAAGCCTAACACTTTGCAGAATGTACAAGTTTATGAACTTTAAACAAGAAATAGCAGAAAACGATATAAATAGGAATGTAATCCGTGCCGCTTGGCACATACACTCGTCAACACACTGTATAAAATACCACCAAGACCCGGAATCCCACGGGCAACACAGACTAAAAGAGAGTATACAACTGTGGCTCTATGTGTGAAGAGTATCTAACAACGAAATGAAGGAAAACATCTACTAATACTATCAGAATAGAAGGAGGGCCTCCGGATCCGCGGACGTAGCATATCATACCTCGAGGTCTCCCAAAGTGCTGCTGAATCACCTAGTATGAACCTGTTCTGATGTACCTGGATCTGCACAACAAAAGTGTGCAGAAGAGTAGCATGAGTACACCACGGCGGTACTCAGGTAAGTGCCAAGCCTAACCTCGATGGAGTAGTGACGAGGAAGGTCAGGGCCATACTGAGAGAAAACACTTACAAAATGATAATATCAATAATAAGTAGTCTAAATGATAATAATTCCGAAATAACAACAATAAAGTGATTACCGTAACCGTCTACAATTAAGCTAACAACAAGTACCAAACTCAATTAACAAGTCCAGGACCTGTGGGAATTGAACTCGCTGCCCATATCTCAATAAATCAGGATCTCCGGGAATCGAACCCGCAGTCCACATCTCAATAATATATCAATAGCTCGGGATCTCCGGGAATCGAACCCGCAGTCCATATCTCAATAACTCAGGATCTCCGGGAATCGAACCCGCAGTCCATATCTCAATAACTCAGGATCTCCGGGAATCGAACCCGCAGTCCACAACAATATCACTCCGGGTCTCTGGGAATCGAACCCACAGCCCTGGGATCTCCGGGAATTGAACCCGCAGTCCACAAACAAATAGCAAATCCGGGTCTCTGGGAATCGAACCCACAGCCCTGGGATCTCCGGGAATTGAACCCGCAGTCCACCAACACAACAAATAAAGAAAACGCACACGGAAAATATACTATGCTTAACTACAACTTCACCGAGGACTAGTGCCAACAATTATCAAGAAGTTCAAGTAGGACAATTAGGCAATTAGAAAGATAAATCCTACCTAATCATGCTTCCCTAACGAATACCAGGTAAATGTCACAATTTAATAAATTAAGAACAGGAATATCACGAATTGAACAATTCAAGTAAAGTGAGTTACAACAACCAGCATATGTACACGCTCGTCACCTCGCGTACAAGGCATTTAAACTATCACATAATATCCTAGGGATAAAGGTTCCCCCACACGAGGTTAGACAAGCCACTTACCTCGATCCCGGTACAAAACCGCTAAGAGACAACCCTCTTGCCGCGAATGTCGGACTCCACCGATGTAGTATCTGATAAAAATCAATGGAATCACATCAAAATAGGCCAATTGGGCATTACCCAATCAAAACAATCGAATTACACCAAAACCACAAAGTTGCCAAAACCCGACTTTCGGTACGCTTCTCGAAAAATTACGAAAGTTACATTTTCGGATTCCTTATCTCAACACGAGTCTAACCATACCAAGAACACCCAAATCGGACCACAAATGGCCCATCAAATCCTTGATTCTATCCAAGAGGGTTTTCTACCCCTTTTTAACAAAAATTCTCAAATTAAAGACTAAAACTTGCAATAGATTCGAGTTATACAACCAAAATTGAGTTAAGAGTACTTACTCTTTTGATTTCTCCAAAAATCTCCCGAAAAATCGCCTTACCCGAGCTCCAAATCATCAAAAATGGCAAATGGGACGAAGTTTGAACTTTATTCTGCTGCCCAGGTATTTGTTCTTCGCGTTCGCGGTCCTTCTCTCGCGTTCGCGAAGAACAAACTCCCAGAAATACATTTTTCCAACTTTGCTCGGACAACCTCTATTGAAATGGTCATAACTTTTTATACACAACTCCAAATGACTATTATAATATGTTTCTGAAAACTAGATTCAAAGTGCGACAACTTTTGTTTTTGAATCACCTCAAAAATTCCTTGTATATAAAAAGATATGAGCTTCCGAAGTAGGACCTGTGCGACAGAAAATCCTTCTTCGCGAACGCGAGGCACTGTTCGCGAACGCGAAGAACAAAGTCTCTGATGGAAAATCCTTCATCGCGAACGCGATACCTTCATCGCGAACGCGAAGAACAAAGTTTTACAGGCCAAATTCTTCTTCGCGAACGCGATAGGACCCTCGCGAACGCGAAGAACAAAACCAGATACCAGAACAGCAGTCCAAAATCTTCCAAAAATGACCCGTTGAGCATCCGAAATCATCCTGAGGCCCCCGAGACCCCAACGAAAACCACCAACATACTCCAAAACATGATACGAACTTGTTCCAATCATATAAACACCATCCTAAACATCAAAATCACCAATTACACACGGATTCAAGCCTAAGTTTCTTCAAAACTTCCGAAACTAGCATTCGATCCAAAACCCGATCAAACGACATCCAAATGACCTGAAAATTTGCGGACATATCTAAAATCACATAACGAAGCTACAGAAATTGTCGGAATTCCATTCCGACCCCCGAATCAAAATCTCACCTATCGTTCGGATTCGCCAAAATTTCAAACTTCGGCATTTCAAGCTTAATTGAGTTACGGACCTCCAAAATACATTCCGAACGCGCTCCCAACCCCGAAATCACCTAACGGAGCTAATGGAACCATCAGATTTCCGTTCCGAGGTCGTCTTAACACTGTTTCGGCTACGGGCCATTTTTCAATTATAAAGCTTCTATTTAAGGACTAAGTGTCCCAAAACGCTCCAAATTTCAGAACCGACTCTCCCGGCAAATCACCA
>JASVEL010002695.1:0-83743 GCA_032618575.1 Nicotiana noctiflora | reverse complement strand
TTTCTACAATTTTACAATAACTTTACTATAATTTCTTCTTCTTCGAGTTTCAATATGAAATTTAGCCAAAATACAGTCTAATCTTCATCAAAATACCCTCAAAATTGAGATATAAACTCAAAATTATATTCCCAATTGTTTCCAACAACACCAAATCCAAATAAATAATAATTTTTGAGAATCCAAATTCAAACTCAAAGCTTTTAATGACTGGCAATGGTGGAATTGCTGCTCTCTTTTTCCTTGTTTTACATTACTGAAATTAGAGATTGAGAGATAGAGAAAAACGTAGAGAGAATCCCAATTCTTTGCAACTATGCCCAATTCAAACAAATAATATTTTTTAAAAATTCAAATTTGAATTCAAAGCTTCAAATTTTTTTAATGGTTGTCAATGGTGAAAATTGTTGCTCTGTTACGCAAGATACGTGGGGAGAGAGAGAGGGAGGAATGTAGGGAGAGAAACGAGGGGGGGGAGGGGGGGGGAGGGGGGAGTAGGATACAGAGATAGAAATGTGGGGGGAATGTGAGTGATTGTAGGAATTGATTAATTATCCTTAAATCCTAAAAAAAAAAAATACATAATTGATAATTTTGTATATATGAGGTAATAAAAGTGAAACTTGAGTAGAGACGGAAAAATCGTGATCGTTTTGATATGGTGTTATTCGACTAAATTTTATGATTGGGGTTTGTTGTGTTCGTATTTGTATTTAAGTTGGAAGCTTTGTTTCAAATTTGAGAGGAGATTTGGGGTAGTTTGATTTAAAATGAAGATGCAAATTTGCAAAACGCTTGTTGAAACAACTCAGAAAAAGTATGCCAATCTAGTAGACGTTGATGATCAATTTAATAGATAGGTAGATAAAATATAACATCAACTCTATCGACCTGGTAGAGAAATCTCTAAAGAGCAGAAGTATGACAATTCGGTAGATTTCAATCAACAACTTAGTAGATATATTAAGTAATAATAACATCAACTCTACCCGATTGGTATAAAAATCCTGAAGAGCAAAATTATGATAATCCGCTAGACTTTGATGAACAATTTAATTCGCTAGAGAAATCCCGGAAGAGCTTGCAAATTTTGAGGATATTCTGCTAAGAACACCCCCAAAAAGTCTTTTTGTGTCAATCACCCACATACACATCCTCAAATAGCCAAAAATTGCCAACCAACTCCTTTGACTGCGAGTCATCAAAAGGATGAATGACCACTAGTGGAGCAAAGCGATAGAAATTGGTTGGAGTTTTGTTTTGGTTATAAGAAGTGCTTCGTTGCTCGTTTTGCAGCGCCTCAACTCGAGTTTCCGTTGTAGGATTGAATGAGGTGACAAAAGCTGAAGCCAACGTCCCTTGCTACGTCCCATAATATAATTTTATATATTGATATTTAATATACCAAAAATATACATAATTTATAAATAATCAATGTATATATTTTTTTGTATATTCGACTAGCGATGTAATTATTTTTAGCCGACAAGCCAAATATGATACAAAAGGATAAATGTGAATTATTGAAAGTAAAAAGTGGATTTCATGTTGGAAAATAATTTACTAACTCAAAAAGAAATATTCAAATTAATGTCTTGGTTCATTCTCTTAATATAGTTTGTTAATGAGCCTTTATTATAATAATATTTTAAATATATTTGTAACTGAAAATTAATTTAATTTTGACTACTTAAATGACTGTTTCTTAACATTGATTTAGAAATTATTTTATTAGCCGTTTCATTACGTTAATATCAATGTTATTTGGCTCATTAATAGAGTAAATGTCAATAAATATCTTTGATGATTACTTTTGGTTTTGTAACAGAAAAGTACTAATGTCTTACTTATGATTTAAACGTTTGGAAATTTAAAAGTTCTTTATGGCTTTTGACAATTTGATGTATATATATTTGTGCAGATCACTTGGAAAGAGTGAAAATTGAAATTAAAAAAAGTTTTCTTCTTCTCTATTTTGTGTGCTGGGTTTTCTTCTCGTTAAACTTTGTTGTTTCTGCTCCTAGTTATACTAGAAGAGCTTGTTGAATCCTGGGGGATACGCCTAATTTTATTCATTACGGTGTAGGCGAAATATCCTTAAGGACAGTGTCCTTGACACGCCTCAAGCTAAATATTTTATTCTCCATAATCATCCAATTTTTCCAACATTCTTAAGGATATTTCCAACTTTTTTTTTATGGAGAATCAAATTTGATGATGTTCAAGTTGTTGCTCTAATTCTGAAAATGGGATGTGCAATTCACGTTTGCATAATGGTATCATGGAGGATATCATTATGTATTCAAATTATTTTTGTGGGTTGCAATATGTTAATCAAGTTATTTTAATTTTGTGCTGGATCGCATTATGGAGGATAAATTGTACTACAAAATTAAGGTACGCTTTTTCTAGTATTTGAATGCGCGGGGCTAAATCTACATAATTGTAGATTTTTATAGTTATATAATTCAATCCGTAGTACAAAATTATATTTATTTAAAAAATCGCTTTATTCTAAAAAGATCTGAAAAAATATTCTTTCATGCTTTCTATTGGCATACATACCTCATTGTATTAATGTGTTCAACTTTAGCATATATTATGTGAATTTAATAGTATGATTGTTAAATCTGTGATGAATTATTTTATTCTTGTTAGATTAATTCTTATTGTTAATTAAGAATTATACTTAAAAGTGATAACCATCCAATAGAATAAGCGGGTTACCAAATGAATCTCTTCAATAGCAGAATTGATAAAATTTGCTATGCCAAGTTTGGAAAAATTTCAATTGATGTATTTTTATTTTCTTTGAAATCACATGAACATGGTTTATCCAAACTTTTATCAAGACATATGTGCTTTGAAGAATTAAATTAAAGATAAATCTCTATCTTTTGGACAGATTAATTATATTTCTGTAATTGGAGATTTGAGTGAATTAGTATTGACAAAAAACATATAAGATTAAATGGTCTGTTTTTTCTTGTGATGATGTACCATATTTAAATATTTGTTAATTTTATTACTTAAGATACTGTGATTTTTCAATTAATTAATAAATTGCATGTTTATTGTTTCATATGATAATCTCGGGGTGAAGCTATATTATTAGCTTGTTGTTTATAAATTGGTGAAATTATGAGTTGTGAAAATGTTATCTCCTTAACTAGAAATTTTCGAAAATGTGGGGGAACATGGTGTCCTGAGTTATCTAGCTTGATCCGAAGAAGGAAAAAAAATGTTTTAATAAAGCCTTACAAAAATAAAAAATTTTGTGGAAAAAATATATATTGGAAGATCAAAAGTATGGTGTAAATTTGGCTCCGAAAAGTTATTTCATTACGGATTTCTGGGTGATGAAGAAATCATTAAATTATGACCCGGTTCCTATTGATTTGAGATATTTCTGTAGAAGTTAAAGTTGCTTCTATATTGTTGAAAATTTTATTTTGGTGCTTGACTATGGAAGATACATAAAAAAAAAAAAAAATTATGTGTTGAAAGATGTTTCAAAAGACACGAGTATAGAAGTCAAGTTTTATTTCATTTGAGATGATTTTATACTTTATTTGAGAAATACTACACGTTAGTATTTTGTATGCGAATTTTCCACTGTATTAGAAAGATACAGTGATGATATTGAATCTCTCATTCATATGAGAAAAACCTAGCTCGCTATTGTGTGATCACCTTTTGATAGGTGTTGTGGTATTAAAATTGCTTGGAGGTGAGGTTGATTAAGCAACCTCTTGTTGAATTAAACCGACAATAATTATGTCGATGAATTGTGATTGCCAAAGCGCAATATTCCACCAGGAGTTAAACCGACAATAATTTGTCGATGAATTGTGATTGCCAAGGCGCAATAACCATTGTAAGAAAATAAATCTCTCAATGGGAAGTGTATATATATTCTCTCGAGAAGTTGTGTGATAAAGCAATTGCTTAGATATGAGTTTTTTTTATACATAATATGTATAATCAAAAGAGGGTTTGGCCGATCCTTTGACTTATAAATGAAACATCGAGGGGTTGAGACTTTTGCCAATTTGAGATGTATCAACAATGATGGTAACCCAACCTATTTGATTGGAGATCCCATGAAGTAGGTTCATATGGGTAATAACAAGTCATTAGTTGATCAAATATGCACTATTAAAATTTGTCTCTTCCTATGGTGTATGTGTACATAGTGCAAGACTGCAATGAATGTGAGGTTGAGTTAATAAACTCTTAATCTAATAATCCATAGCCTATTGTAGGTGGTGTATTATACTGCAGAATACACTTGATGGATGGACCTATATGGGTGTGGAGTGGGGCCGCTCCTATGAAATTTGTGGCGAAATTTCTAGAGCACTCATGAAAACCAGGCGCGCGCATGGCCTATTAGCGCAAAACCGCGACAAACAACAAAGTGTGTGCGGGTATAATGTGATAGATAAGACACTAAACTTACAAAAGAATTTTTGGTTCATAGAAGTTTTGAACTTCACCATTTGTTCTGTAAGTTTAATCTATTTTATCTAGGTCTGGTTCATAGTCCAAGAGACACCAGATTCGACGCATTATGCTCATTTGTGAAAACCCAGCAATTTTTTTTTATTTCACTTTATTACTTATTATTCTTTTTGAGTTATGTGGGGGATTGTTGGAAAATAATTTACTAACTCAAAAAGAAATATTCAAATTAATGTCTTGGTTCATTCTCTTAATATAGTTTATTAATGAGCCTTTATTATAATAATATTTTAAATATATTTGTAACTGAAAATTAATTTAATTTTGACTACTTAAATGACTGTTTCTTAACATTGATTTAGAAATTATTTTATTAGCCGTTTCATTACGTTAATATCAATGTTATTTGGCTCATTAATAGAGTAAATGTCAATAAATATCTTTGATGATTACTTTTGGTTTTGTAACAGAAAAGTACTAATGTCTTACTTATGATTTAAACGTTTGGAAATTTAAAAGTTCTTTATGGCTTTTGACAATTTGATGTATATATATTTGTGCAATCACTTGGAAAGAGTGAAAATTGAAATTAAAAAAAGTTTTCTTCTTCTCTATTTTGTGTGCTGGGTTTTCTTCTCGTTAAACTTTGTTGTTTCTGCTCCTAGTTATACTAGAAGAGCTTGTTGAATCCTGGGGGATACGCCTAATTTTATTCATTATGGTGTAGGCGAAATATCCTTAAGGACAGTGTCCTTGACACGCCTCAAGCTAAATATTTTATTCTCCATAATCATCCAATTTTTCCAACATTTCATTATCATGATTAATTATTATTAATTACAATACAACGATAAAAATTGGAGCTTCACTTGTTTTCTTTTCATTTCTTCTGTCATAAATACTCTTTCTGTTTTAATTTACGTGACACTTTTATTTTTTGAAATTCAAATCTTATAATTTTGACCATGCATTTGGATATAGAATCGTATAAGTTAAAAATTTGAAAAGTACGTAAAAATAATATAAATTACAATAATTTATAATTTAAAATATTTAAAAGGCATATAAAAAAATTATGATGAAAGTATAATTCTTTAAACTCTTGAAATCCAAATACCTTCACATAAAATAGGAGAGGTGGAGTACTATATTTCATTTGACTGTTTGCATATACATAATCTATCATAGATCTCGAAATTAAAAGAGTTAAATATTAACAATGTTTGAAACTGATCCCAAAATATTGATCAACGAGTGAGTGCTACACCAGAATATTTTAATAATATGAGACGAGATAAAAGTAGCAACCGAAAAATATATCCATCCAAAATTAGTATAAAAAGGCAGCCGTAAACCAAAAAGTATGAGCCACATATATTCTTTCCACACTTAAGTAAATAAGAGTTCACATTAGTATAGATAGTTTGAGCAGTAAACCCTAGCATTTCCTTCCTCTTTATTCTCTTCTTCATATATCCATATATACTTGTTCTTACATTACCTCCATGTCCTTTCTCTTCAGAGCTACGTAATCGCTTTTTCAATTTAATTATCCAGATCCCACCCTGTGAGGCTATACTGGATAGTATCTGAAAGACGGATTATCCGTCTGTTGCGTTAAATTAACGATATACCTTCGCGTGAAAGATATTTGAAAGGTAGCAATGGTAGATCGAAGGTATGGGAAGAGGCCCTTTTCATCCAATGAATGGGAGGAGAAAGAGGATAACACGAATACTACGAATGAAGAAGAACCTATTTTCCCTTTCTACTCAGCTCGATCTCAACATGACATGTCTGCTATGGTTTCTGTTCTCTCTCAAGTTATTGGCAACACTACTACTACTACTACTAATAATAATACTAGCAATATTTCTTCAGTTAATTCGTCCGTGCATGCAATTAATCCATTAACCCTACCTCAATCAACTGGTGCAAATCTGCAAAACCAATCCCAGTCCGTCCAAGAACAAGGTATTACATCATACTATTATATATATTTGAGCCCCCTTTTTTCCCTTAATTAATTAAAGAATATATTTTTCCATCCTTATTATGATCGATCTTCACTAACAAGACTACTATTTGTGAGACTATTGTATGGCTTATTATGTGAAATGTTTTGTACTTGCATTTTTTTTTTAAGGGAAATCTTATCTTTAATATCTTTGTGACAGTAATTAATCTAAGTATTCTTCTTTTTATTGTGCGTGCGCCACTTGATTTCTAGAATACAACAGTCAACAAAATACCAGGATTCTATTTTTAACAACTTCATGGTTTCTTTGTCTTTTTTATTAATTTATGTGATCAACAATTTTGTTATGGATTTATCTTATATCCAAGGTCAGTACGTGTAAATATTTTTTTATACAATCAATACAATTTAACGTGTGTTTATTAGTTAGTTAATTACCTTATATTCCATGTTATTAATTACAATATACAACAACAAACCCAATATAATCTCACAAATAGTAATCTTGAGAGGGTATAATATATACGCAGCCTTACACTTACCTTAGAAATGATGTTTTCGATTGACCCTCTGCTCCAAGCAAGCATTTCCTTACTGATTATGGATAATTTACAACCTTTAATTCCCTGTAAAATAATTTTTTTTACACTGTCATAATATAGAATTTAAAGTGGTGTGTTACATGTGTATGAATAGGAAATGAGCAGAGAAAACGGCATTATAGAGGAGTGAGACAAAGACCATGGGGAAAATGGGCAGCCGAAATACGTGACCCAAAAAAAGCAGCTAGAGTTTGGCTTGGAACATTTGAGACTGCTGAAGCTGCAGCTATTGCTTATGATGAAGCTGCACTTAAATTCAAAGGCAATAAAGCTAAACTCAATTTCCCTGAAAGAGTTCAACCCAATACTCAATTTACTTTTCTCACCAATACTACACAACAAGAATTTGGCATAGTTGGTCCAGCTACTACTTCGTCTTCCATTAATAATAATCTCCCTTATTTTCAACCTAATTATTTGTCTCAACAACATTTTCCTAATGTGCATCACTACGCACAGTTGCTTCGCGATGGGAATAATTTTGAGATGAATTCGCCGAATTTTTATCAACCAATATCACAAGGTTTTGTTTCGGAATCGATATCGTTGCCAAATACATCACTGGAATTACAACAAGGAACATCTCATGATCAGGAACAACAAGTTAGTTATAATCAGCAGCAAGAGGAAGATTTTCTGAGATTTCCATTTCATTATGGCAATTCTAATTCAAGCACTGGACCCAATACTGGTGAAAGTAATTGGGAGGATTTTGAACGTAAAAACTAATATTTCTTGCTATGTAATTAAGGCGCGTGAAGGTTTCTTGAAGATGTTCCTTATAATTAAGTTTGTAACGATTAAGTAAGGTTTTTTGGTCTATCGGAAACAACTTCTCTCCCTATCAAACGACAAGAGTAAGGTCTACGTATACCCGCTCTCCCCAGACTCCACTAGTGAGATTTTACACTGAGAATGTTGTTGTTATTGTTATTTTTACGTTGTTGGTGTAAAATGCGAGTTTTTTTCCTCTGTTTTTCTTTCTGTAAATTGTAACTTTGGAAGGTTTGTTTACGTTTCTTGTTTAGTTATTACTACCCGGTCGAGAAAAGATCTTTTTTATGAACCTAGCTATAAAAATGTCGTGTGATTTTCTATGTTTAAAGTTTCCATTTGTTTCTCTTCATATTTCTCTCAACTCATTCAATTCTTTTATTATGGGTTTCACGACAATACTAACAAGTGTAATACCACAAACAGGATCTCTGGAAGGTAATGTGTATGCAGACCTTACTTCTACCTTGCGAAGGTAGAGAAACTATTTTCGATAGACCCTCGGCTCAAGAACAGTGAAAAGGGAGCAATAAATAAACAATAGCACCAACAAAGTAATAAGATAACGGAAGCAAATATAGTGGCACAACATGTAATAACAAAGATCTAGGAATAAGAAAATACAAGAATACTACCAAAACTACTAATAAAAATGCAACAACATCTAATAAAAAGGAACTAGGAAGGAAAATATAATACTAGTACTAACACCACCAATAGGATTAGGAGAAACTCTTGACTACCCGTCAATCCACAACCCTAATTCCTGACCCTAATTTTCGACATCTACATCTTTCTATCGAGGGTCATATCCTAGATAAACTAAAGTTTCATGACAATATATTTGAAAAAAAAAATTCACCATCAAGTAATGATCAATAACAATTGGGTAATTCTTTCCATCAGATATACAATAACGGATAAATAGAATGAGAACCTTGCTATAGCTAATCGTATCAATATATATAGTTATATCTCAATTTTCAGATTAAGTGCTCAAGGTTACATTAATTTTTCTGCACCTTTCTACTTATTTAATTTAGTTATATATGTTGATATTGCATAAACGATGCAATTGGTATGGGAATTGCGTTAGTAGGCAGTTTGGTTAGCCTCTTTTGCATGGCAATGTAAGAGGTGCCCCCAAGCTTTATATAGGTAGGGACTAAGCTATCGCTTCCACACACGTGTGTAATATTTAACTTATTCGACCCTCCTTTTTATTCTTTATTTTTATGTAATCTTAAATAAAAGGCCTATAAATTAAAGCATTTAATCTATTCAGTGAAGCTCTACATCCTCTTGGAATTCATTCTGATGAAATAATATATTATGACTTTTAATTTGCTAAGTGTTTCACTGAAGACTTGAAAAAGTCACTTCATTAATAAGGTCACAAGCAGGCTATTTTCTGCTATTACAAAATCTTT
This sequence comes from Nicotiana noctiflora, assembly GCA_032618575.1. Lineage (NCBI taxonomy): Eukaryota > Viridiplantae > Streptophyta > Magnoliopsida > Solanales > Solanaceae > Nicotiana > Nicotiana noctiflora. The sequence continues at coordinate 74,495 of JASVEL010002695.1, read as the reverse complement.
AATATATATGCCAAAAAGTAAGAGCTATATCTACTTTGGTAATGATATTATTTCAAAAAGGATTTGAGGTATATACACCAATAATATAATAAAATTCTGGAATTATCAATGAAATTTAATATGTTATTATAACTTGCTATCTAGATTTTCAATTAATACTATAAGTTAGTACATCGTATAACCTTTTTAATTATCTAATATATAAATAATTATTACACTGTTAGTGCATATATATAATTTAAACTCTTCCAAATATTTTTATTATCTAAGGATCATATGATTAACTCTGAGGAGTCTGGTATAATAGTCCAAACAATAATTATGAGCTCGTGCCCTCATAAGTGAGATGAAAGTGGGGGTGGGGGGTGGGGTGGGGTGGGGGGTGAAGAGGATTAACATGAACGGCGAGAAAATGACAATGCTACATTTACCAGATTCGAATCCTGTGATTGAAAATGATAGGAAAATTTTATGAATCAAACTACCGAAAAGTCATTAATTACCTATTAATGTGACTTTTGTTATATACATGCACGTTATAATTACAAATTGACCAATGAGACACTAGGGTTTAAATTTTAATAAAAAGATAAAAAGGCTAAGTAAATTCTTTTTATTTGTCTAAATATAAATTAGCAGAGAGTTGGCATATAATACTAGTGAAAGATTATAGGTGTAAAATGAATTAGTTGATATACGCGTAAATTGGCCTGAATATTATCGTTATCGAATGACAGAAGAAAGAGTTACAATCATATAATTGAAGTGATGAATCCAATGAAATGGCTACTTAAAATATTTTTTTGGTCAATCTAAAAATTAAGAGCGACAATGTCAACAGTTATATAGCTTATAAATTATAATTAAGTCAGTAAAACCAAAAGAATTCTCCTTTTTTCTAATCCTACTAATGGGCATACAGAATTAACTTCAATTATATTAGGTTATTGCTAGCTGTTTTAAATTTTTGTACACCGATAATACAAAGAATTTGTTGCTTAAAATTAAAGCAGACTAGCTAGAGATAACTGTTTATTATGGTGATCTACACAAAGCATGATAGCTAATTATATAAGTAATTATACAGATAAATTTTTATGCCATTAGGTTAATTTTACTTGTTGGAGTAGTAGTATGTATCTTATCTTATTTTCGATCATAAATTTCACATTTAATTAGGATGACTTACCTGTAAATATCCTTTAGGTAACCGGTAATCAGATAGTATAAAAGTTTTTTATTGAGAGAGTATATATAACTTAAAAGTCTTTAATAAAATACATCTCTAGTATAAAATTTTATACTACTGTTGAGTGTTGATGTCACGACGCAGATTTTCCACCATCGGGGGTTGTAATGACACATACTGATGATAGACTATAATTATGTCATGACCCAAACCCCGATCGTGATGGCGCCCAACACATTGCTAGGCAAGCCCGACCATATTTCCAGATAACCAGTTCAATTATTAAATAATATTGTTCCATTTAAAGATAACTAGCCTGTTTTGATAACAATAATAATAATGCGGAAATAGAAATAACTTTAATACAACCCAATGAATCCGATGTCACAAGTCTGAGCCTCTAATAGAAAGAGAACACCTTATACAATCCAAGTCTAGTAGAATGACAAAAGATAATAATAGAAGGAGGGAGAGATCGGGTCCTGCGGATGCCGGCAGCTACCTCGATAACTCCTCAGCTGATAGTAGAAACAACAGTGTAAAGCTCAGGTACCCTCCTGGATCCCTGTATTTGCACACAAGGTGCATGGAGTAGAGTGAGTACTTCCAACTCAGTGAGTAGTAATCAATAAATAATAACTGAAAGTAAGAATACCTGTATTTACACTAAACAGTTCTTAGAATAACTGTACAGGTAAATCATCTCTAAAATGGTAAGCCTGGTTCGAGTCTACTACTATCTCACACTTATCCAACACTGATCCAATCTCTGCTGCGGCGTGCATATATATATATATATATATATATATATATATATATATATATATATATATATATATATATATATATATATACGATCCAATATAATAGATATGTTGTTGCGGCGCGTAGCCCGATCCAATAATATATAACTGCGCTCACTATGGGTGTGTGCAGACTCTGAAGGGGCTCATTCAGCCCAAGCGCTATAATACTGCAGAGTCCGGAGCTGCTCCAACTGGCTGAACTGCTGGAGTCTAAAACTGGGGAGCTATCTACTCCGGAGTGCAAGTAGCAGGAGTTTGGGCTCCTCTCTAGCCTGAGAGATTGCTGGTGTTGCAGGAAGCAAACCTACCGGGTGACACTCTCCATAATGCCCACTAGACTAGAGCATCCTGGAGTACATGGGTAGCAATAAACCCCTCAGGGACCTGAGCTGGTGCTGCTACCATGGGGCCAGAACCTCATTCAAAGTCAACTTGAGGCTCTGCTGCCCTAGGCTGAGCTCTGCCCCTACCTTAGTCTGTAGCACGACCTCGACCTCGCCTTATGCCCCTTGTGGGAGCTGCTGCTGAGGACTCGGGCTGCTGGTCAATGGATAAAGAAGCGCGTGTTCTCAGCATCTGCAATAGAACATAATAGAATTCAATCAGTATTGGGAAACCAAACCGCGCAACAGGAAGAAAAGATGTGAAATTTTTCTAACTCTGTAGCCTTTGGGGGATAAATACAGACGTCTCCGTACCGATTCCTCAGACTCTACTAAGCTTGTCTGTGAACTGTGAGACCCACATAACCTTGGGCTATGATACTAACTTGTCACGACCCAAATTTTCCACCCTGGAAAGTCGTGATGGAGTCTAATAATGTGAGCTAGGTAAGCCAATCCTTTGAACTAACTACTTCATTATCCAATTATTTTCCTTTTAACTATTATAAAGTAATAAAGTATAAACAACAAAAATTCAAATTAAGCAGAAGAAAATAATACAATATTTGAAGTCTATATCTATTACAACTACTTAAGCCTTAATCACCCAAAATTTGGTGTCACGGTATCACAGACGATCCAAGAGTGCTAAATACAAAGTCTGAAAATAAAAGATATACTGTCTCAGAAAGCAAGAGATGAAATAGGAAATAAAGGATAGAGGTGACGCCAGGGCCTGCAGACGCCTTTAGGTCTACCTTGGATCTCTGCATGGACTGAAGGTACCCCACCCAATATACGTTCTGAAGTCTACAACATTGGGATCTGCATAAAAGGATGTAGAGTGTAGTATCAACACAACCGACCTCATGTACTGGTAATTGCCTAGCCTAACCTCGGTGAAGTAGTGACAAGGCTAGGACCGGACTACCAAATAAACTCTTGGAGTTATATAATATACAACAAAAAGTAAAGCAGAAATAAACAGATAAAGATGGGAGGGGGAAAACGTGCTACGGGAAAATAACTAGTAAAACAGAATATCGAGAGAATTATAACGGAACAAAAATTCAACTACTAACAAGAATAAGGAAAACAAAGGCAGGATTTACTTTCATTTCACATCTTGTTGCAGGCATGCAACCCGATCCTATTTCACATATCTCGTTGCAAGCGTGCAACCCGATCCTATTTGATATATCTCATGATAGGCGTGCCACCCACTCCCATTTTATTTATCTTGTGGCAGGCGTGCCACTCCTATTTCATATATCTCGTGGCAGGCGTGTCACCCGCTCCCATATTAATTATCTTGTGGCAGGCGTGCCACCCGCTCCCATTTCAATTACCTTGTGGAAGGCGTGCCACCCATTCCCATTTACAAATCAATAACAACTACAAAGAATCCCAGCAAGGAAACAAGAGTAATATAACAACATCCCCGCAAGGGAACAAGAACAATATATATTAATATCCCGGCAAAGGAACAAGAATATCAAAACACACGTCCCGGCAAGGGAACAAGAATATCAAAACAAACGTTCTGGCAAGGGAACAATGACGATATTAACATGTGAGGCACAATAAACCAAAATGAAGTCATAACAATTATGATACAAGATTCACAGACATGGTTGACTCCGACGTATAGATACTCGTCACAATATCCATACGTCATACTCAACAATTATCACATAGCAAATAAGACTCAACTCCTAATCCCTCAAGCTAATGTTAGACCAAGCACTTACATCAATGCCATGAATATAATTGACGTCACAATTATCGCTTTACCCCTTAATTCCACCACCAATTCGCTCGTATCTACGCACAAGTTACTTAATTACATCAATAAACGCTAAATGAATCAATTATTATACATGAAATTGAGTTTCTTAAAGTTTTGCCCAAAAAGTCAAAAATCGCTCCTGGACTTAGACGGTCAAAACCTGAGGTTTTAACCAAAACCCGATTAACCATTTTCCCACGAAACGAAATATATAAAAAAAACTAGGTTCTACCCAAAACACCCAATTTTCCACATGAAAATCATTGATTTGAAGTTAAAATCGTGTTAAAAGATGTTGAGGATTGAAAAAAATTAGTTTAATAGGACTTACAATTGATTTGGAGAAGAAGAGACCTTTGAAAAATCGGCTAAGTGTTTTTATGTTTTGAGAGGATATGAAAATGGGTTGAATGTTCGGCGAAGTATAAAATGTGCAAGTCTCATATGTGAGAATTGCGAACAGGGGTTCACAATTGCAAACCCCGACCTCTACTAGCTTGGGAATTGCGAATTAGGGCTCGCATTTGCGAGGAAATCTGGACTTTTGCATTTGCAAATATCATGTCGCATTTGCGACTTCAAGCAGTTCCAGCATACATCGCATTTGCGAAGGGGAGCTCTCATTTGCGAGTATCACATTTGCGATGGAGGGAAGGCCTGTGCTGGTTCGCATTTGCGACCAAGCCCTCCCATTTATGACATCGCATTTGCGAGCTAGGCTTCGCAAATGCGAAGTCTGCATATCTGATCATACCAGCAAAAAATCCTGCAATTTTTCTAAGTCCGAAATGCACTCCGTGGCCTATCCAAAACTCACCCGAGCCCTCGGGACTCCAAACCAAATATACACATAGGCTCAAAAATATCATATGGACTTATTCGTGCAATCAAATCACCAAAATAACATGTTGAACATCGAATTAAACCTCAAGATCAATGAAATTTCTCAAAACTTCTTAAACATCAAATTTTGCATTAAAGGTCCAAATCACGTCAAATGGATTCCGTTTCTTACCAAACTTTACCGACAACACATATAAATCATAGTGAACTTGTATCGGGCTCCGAAACCGTAATACGGGCCTGATACATCAGGTTTCACATAATATTTCACTTTCAAAAACCTTTATATTTTTCACAAAATAATTTCTTTCAAAAATTCATTTCTCGGGTTTGGGACCTCAAAATTCGATTCCGGGCTTTACCAAAAATGTTGACCGAAGTCAAATTAATTTATTTATTAGTAAAAATTTATCATTTTTCATATATTCTCACCTATAGGCCTTCCGGCTGCGCACCCAAACACACACAAATCGAAGTGATGCTAAAAGAGGTTTTTAAGGTCACGAAACACAGAGTTTAATTTAAAAACTGTTAATGTAGCCACACTAAAATCCAAGCTAAAAGCGGCTCTTTTCTGATGCTAATAACTACTCCGTAGTTGTAGTAAATTAATCACTGGAAATCAATTAGCTAGTATGTAGAGAACTAGCTATAAGTGTAATGAAAGGCATCAGCATTAAACGGCGCATAGGCATGGGGCCCTTAATAATAATAATAATAATAATAAAATTTAATTTTTATATATTAATAGTACAAAAAAATACTATCAGTGTAACTTAAAAAAAAAAACATATTACATCAAATTACATATTTCATATTTCTCGAAGTTATTAATTTTATTTGCCCTTAGGCACACCGCACATAGTTACCTGTATCAGTTTTGAAATTATTCAATCGTATAAAATTTTCTTAAAATTATTAGTGTAAAAAACTTAGAACCCGTTTTGCAGTAAAACAAATTTCACTATTTTTTTTAAAAAAATCACTTTTTTCAAAATGAACGGTTGGCCATAAAAATTTCAATCTTCGCTTGAAGATGAATTTTGAAATTTTTTGAAAACTTGAAATTTTTAAAATTTTCACTTCATCAATACTCACAAAAATTCGGAAACTGCACAAAATGCTATTCATGTCCAAACATAACTCTAACTTTCAAATATCATTTTTATTTAAAAAAAAAATCATTTTTTTCTTTTGAAATTTCACAATTCTTATGTGCAAACAACCGCTTAAACTCTAATAAAAAACTAAGACATGTTTGTTCACCTATGATCTATCAGTTGCTTTTGTCAAAAAAGATTTAAAAAAGAAAAGAAAATATATTACGCACGCCCAGTACTTTTTCTTTTATAATATAGAAAAAAACAAGAAAGAAAAAGCATATAGTTCCCTTTGTTGAGAAGCTTGTTCCGAAATCGACTTTTGATATTTCCAAAGTTTGAAAAATGAAAAGATCATTTTGCATGGAAACGTGCATGAATGTTAATCATTCCCCAATCTTTGTTTGAAAATAGTAAACATATATCTAATTTTTAAGTGCAAAAGCAGTGAGAAGTAAGCTTTCACTTGCTTATTTCTACTTGTATACATATTAATTCTCACTTACTAGTTCTTTATTCCCCTACCATAATAGTTATAAAAACTCCCGCATTTATTCAGGATCCGAAAAAGATTTGTACTTCAAAAAATGTGATATAAATAACATATCCTAACGTAAACAGGTAAAGCTTACGAACATGAAAATCTAATCACTTAAAACTTTTAATTTTAAATAAATAATTTATAAATTTTAAATACAAAATTTCAAGACCCAAAGTACCGGATTCGGCCGAAGCCGTACCGAATACTCTAGCTCCAGATCACATATATATCCGTATAAATTATAAAGAAGAAAAGAAGAACAAATGTGAAAACAATGGACATTCTGTAGCAAAATTCTAGAAGTCAGTGGTCATCAAATTCGGCTCATTGACGACAAAAATAATAAAAATTACAAAGTGGACTCAAACAGAAAAGGCAAAACACGTACTCAAACTAGGAATGTTCATGAATATGAATGATGACTTAGTTTCCCCTTTTCTTCTTCTTTACGACACAGCATGTTGGGAATTCACTTTGTTTTTTTTAAAGTACTTTTACTGTTCTAACTTTTTTTTTATTTAAAAATTACTAATAAATGATCTCTTTTCCTCCCAAAGGCTCTCGATCGGCTTAGAGTATAGGTAGTGTACATCGATTGGAGTGGTTCAAATTTTATAGTTACCAAATTAAATTAATTGTGTTAGTTTATTAAATTTAAAAGCTAAACTAAATCAATAAAACTCGGATTTTCAATCTCAATTTTTCTTAGATTTTTAAGTTATTTGGGTTTCTTGGGCTTTCTTTTCCAGTAAAATCTTCGTAGAACAAAACATATAACTTGTATTCAATATGTTTCTTTAATCCTAGTTGTGAGCACGTGATTTTTGTCCTATATGAGAATTACTCCCAAAAATTCAAAATAAAATATTTATTTTAGTTTGTTTGCAATTGTTGTGAATTTAGTGTCATTTTTAAAAATAATGACAATATATATATATATATATATATATATATATATATATATATATATATATATATATATATATATATATATATATATCGCATTTGCATTTAGGATTTAATTCTACAATTAGGAGTAATTAATTTTATCTTACAAAAATGAAAATCACAAAAATAGGCATCTTTTGCATTTTAGCCTTTAATGTCCAAATTGTGTGATTGTATTTTAATTACCATTTAAAATTAGGTGACAATTATTATTATGAGATTAGTATTTCAAGATAATTTTAATTTTTATAAATTAATCTTAGTATTTTGGGCTTTATTAATTAGGAAGTTGAATAATGGAGAAGAACAAAATGGAAAAAATTTGGATTGGGCCATCTTGCAAATTAAGTTACAAGCCCAATCCTAAGAACCCTTACCCAACCCAAAACCCCTTGGCCCAAGAAGAAAATTTCAGATTTTTTTTAGCAAAAAATAATCATAATTACATGACATAAAGTAGTGGGGGCAAGGAAATCGAGGAAGAAAACAAGGAGAGGAAAACATGGATTAGTGGGTTTTCTTTAAATTAAAAAAATATTTTCTTTTTAATAAAAAATCTGAAAATTTTCGAAATTCTTGCCTATAAATAGAAGAGAAGATTTATGAAAAAGAGGGTGAAAAAAAAGAGAGGAAAAATAGGAAGAGAAGTAAAAATAAAAAAAAATTCCCTGCTGTAGTATACACTCGATATACATTCTGGACACAGAAGTATACATGGCAAAAATTTCAATTTTTGAGAGTTTCTTTTGAGAGTTTCTTTTGAGAATTGAAAAGAGTTCAAAGCTAGAAAGCCAAAACAAAGAGAAAAGCTGGAAAATATTTTTCTTTTCTATTTTTTACTGGTTTGTTTTTGTTTTTCTCTGTATTGCTGGGATTTTCGGGATTGAGGTGTTGAAGCTACTGCTGGTTGTTACTGTTGTTGTTGCTGTATTTTCACCGCCTTGTTGATTTGCCATTTTCCCATTCCTTTCAAAACCAGGTACACCATTCTTATCATTAAAGCTGTAATGCCAAGTTGCTGAATAAAAATGGATGCTCTAGATTTTGACTGTGTTGTTGAGTAGTATAGTTTCATTTTTTGTTTTTCAGTTTGTAGTATATATGTATAACTGAAAAACAGAAACAAGGAATGATGTAATAGCTAGAATGAGTAGTATAATAGTAGTATAGTAATAGTAATAGCACATCACTTAGTATTAATTAGGTAAAAACATTAAAACATAAGTTAACTAATAATGGTTTCGGAACTGGTAATCACTCACCAACAGTAGATTCGTAAATCATAATCATGTATTAGTAGACATTCAAATGTAGATGAGTTTTAAAATTGGAAACATTAGATCAAATAGTGAACCATTCGCGATAATGTTAAGTACACTGTGGTGAACTGAAGTCTTGGTAAAATCAGTAGTATAACGCGTTAAGGCCTTTGAATCGTTTAAATTGTAAGTGTTTGGGCTAATGCAACTGGGTACTTAGAATGCTTAAAACTGTTCGATGTAGTTAATTCAACTTCAAGGGTTTAAGTCCAAATCTGATTGAGTTTTCTTTTAAAAGATAGATAATTAGATATTGAAACAACTGGATTAGGATGAACCGGTGATGAAGGGAGATAATGAAATTGGTAGTATAATAAATATCTGGATTAATAATTTAGCTTCTCTTTATACTATAAATAAATCAGTTGAAACGCTTTATGTTAACTTAATCTCCTGGGTAAGCGGCTGCGTTCCAGAATGCTTCATTAGTTAGTAATTAGATGTTAGCATAAATCTTTAGATACGAGTATATAGTCACAATAATTGGTTGTGCCTTCACTGCTTATTGTTTTTGTGTACAAATTTCCTTTTCAATAATAAAAGTGGCTTGATTCTTTGTTTCAAATGTTGAGCACCTGTTCCGTTACAAATTTTATGTCATACTCTTGCTATTACATTCTGGTTTGGGCCCTATGTACAGCGTGGGCCTGAACTCTCATTTGAACTTGTCTAGTTCGCCAAATAATATCCATATGATCGTTTGGGCTACAAGACCTGGACGGGACCATCCTGGATTGTGTAAATGACCGAAGACGAAGACCAGGCCCAATAACAAAATGCGATGGGCCTGGAATGTTTAATGTTACAAAAACGAGTAAGGGAAAAATAATGTAGCAAAAAATGTAGTTGAACAAAATAGGACCGGACTTTAAAAATTAAATTGGGATGAGCCTCGCCCGAATAATACCGGGGCCCCCATTTAGTAATAAGATAACATTTTAGAAACGGAGAGGCTAATAGCGAATTCCATAGCCTCTCCCAAAGTTAAAAGCCGATATAGACTGTTTTAGGGCACGATTTTAATATACCTTCCATTGAACGAGTGTGCACTTGGTGCGACTCAAATCCAAATCTCGGTAAAGCTGAAATACACCAAAAGTCATAGGCGCACTGGTTGCGGTATGACTCGAAGCGTGTTTTCGCGATACCGCAAATTCCTAAAAATAATATTTTAACGTAAAAACACATTATGTTGTTAAAACCTATAATGGAGTCAAACAAAGTCAAGAGCGACAGTGGAGCGACCGTGCTAAAACCACGGAATCCGGGAGTGCCTAACACCTTCTCCCGGGTTAACAGAGTTCCTTATCCGGACCTCTGCTTCGCATACATTTTAAGAGTCAAAATTCCTCGGATTCGGGATTAACCGGTGACTTGGGACACCATTGTCATTCCCAAGTGGCGACTCCGATTAATCTCTAATAAAATCCCGAACCGATTGTCCTTAAATTGGAAAAACTCCTTCCCTTACGTTATTTTATCCGTTTCGGGTAATTGAGCGTCGGGGTATACCCTACAAGTGTATTTATACGCTTAAGCAGTGTGGGGTAGTAAAGAGGGAGGTGTGACAGCTCTGGCGACTCTGCTGGGGACCCCAACCCCAAACCTCGGTTTCGGGGTTTAAGAACTCGAGCTCCTTAGAATTGCCGTTCGCGTTATTGTTTGACTTCATTATATGATTTGAACAACATGCTATGTGCTTTATCGCTTTGATATTATGTGGATTGTATATAAAATTGTGCCGAAAACCTTTCTCTCTTCACCCCCGGGGATGTGCTTACTGGTTGAGACTCCCCTTTCTGTTAAAGTCACCCTAAATTAAGAAAATAGAGGCCGGATAAGTTACAAAGCCGATTGACTCCGCGGGTCACCGGTACGTAGCCCCCTCCTCGATTCGAGTTGTCCGCTCGGGTACACGGTCTAGCACTCTATGAAACCGTAAGATTTTGAACATAGGTCTAGGACGATTATTTGCATCATATTTGACTTAGGGGACTCAATATAGGGGTTGGGTCCGTCTAGGACAGGTGACCAGGTATTGGAAAAACCGAGCATGTTATGTGTTGCATTTTTATTGTCCTTGATCGTTATGCGGACCGGCGGAAATCCCGAGGGTAGAAAAATTATTGAAAAGAAAAAGAAAAAAAAAGAAGAGAGAAAAATAAGATCTATAGGAAATAGGTATCCGAAAAATTTGAAAATTTGAAAAAAAAAAGGTGGAACAGTTTTTGTTGAAATAATTGGTCAAATAATCTGACCGAACTACGCAGGTTTGATTCTCACCATTAGGTGGGATACGTAGGCAACCCTCATCGGGTCCAACCACCCCTTTCAAAAAATAAAAAAAATGTGTGTTTAATTTTGTCAATAAAATCAAAGTGATGCCATTTTTGAAAATAGCCGAATGTTCCGAAAAGGACGCCGGAAGGCTGTTTTTGCAAAAATGGCCACTTTGAAGTATTTTCTTTTTCTTTTTGAATAATGGCCTTGAAATATTCCTTGTGGAAATGTTGCAAGGCCATAGCCGCAAAATCAAGTCGGGGTTCACACCCCTTTTGCAAAAATAATAAAAAAAAATGTCAAATTTTGTTTATTTTGTTATAAATAAGTCGGGTGATGCTATTCTTGCTTAAAACAAGTCGAATGTCCCTCAAAAGAACGCTGGAAGGCTGTTTTTACAAGAATAGCCACTTCGAGTCGTTTGTAAATAATTTTGGACACAGCCTTGAAATGTTCCCTCGCGGAAATGTCGAAAGGCTGTATCCGCAAAATTAAGTTTGAGTCATTGCTCAACATTTCAAAAATATTCACTTTATCAAATAAGCCATTACATGGCCGGAATTTTGCTGAAATAGCCACATTTTTGCATTTTAACTTCCTCAGTCTTGTGTTGGCCTGTGTCGGTGCTGAACGATGCCCCATAGGCCCCCAGGATAAAAAAAAATTGAAAAAAAGAGCCACTTTGTCTAAATAAGCCATTATATGGCCAATTTTTGAAAAATAGTCTTGTGTTGGTTTATGGTGATGCCGAACGATGCCCCATGAGCCACAGGATAAAAAATAATTTTCAGTTTATCTTTCTTAAATAAATTTTGCAAAAATAGTCATTTTGTCAAATAAGCCATTATGTGGCCAATTTTGTAGAAATAGTCATAATTGATACCAAAAATATTCTTATTCTTGTAGAAATCTCCTACACAAGTTTGTAGTTGGAGTCGGCTTCTATAATTTTCCTTCAAAGAAAAAGAAAAAAAAATCAAAAAAATCAAATAAACATCTCTTTATTTCTTGCATTAATTTGCAAGAACTACGCTCGGTCTGATTCATGCGGGGTCATGATACGTAGGCAATCCACGTAGGATTCGACCATGTCCATAAACAAAAAGAAAAAAAAATGAAAAAAAAAAGAAAAAAAAACAAAGGAAATCAATAAGTGGAATACCTTAACGCTAACCCGGTGGTTTCGTTTTGTTAATCCAGAAAGTCGAGGTGGTTGGTCGTGGTAAATTGGAAAGCAAGATCCAAGGAAAATGATAACCGGCATCGAAGCTGTTACGGGTGCTCAAGAGACTCAAGGTCAGAAAATTCAACAAGGGTCTACTGTGGTTGAGGAAAACAGAGCATTGAACCAACAAATGACCCAAAGGCGTCAAGCATGGGCCAATGGCCAAGGACAGCCTTCGCATGAGTCACAATCTGCTATACAGCAAGAACAGTACCACTCTCCCGAGTACCACTCGTACTCGTTTGACCTTCCTGCAAACGTTGAGAAGCTTACCCGAAAGAATGTGCAAGAAGAAATGGCCCAAAGATTGAAGAGATTAGAACAACGGATGAAAAACATGCAAGAAATGGCAGAGAATCTCAAGACCGAGTGGGTTGGTACCGGTTCCCGACAACAGCTGGTTGAACGGAACCACATGTTAGTAGAAGAAGTCAAAATATTAAGACAACATGTGGTTGAAATGTATCGGGCATGGAGCGATGGAAAGGCACCACCCCCGCCACCACCTAGTTTCATGGACCCGGTCCTTACACTGAACCCGATGCCAAATATACCTGCCTATCGCAGCCTTTCTAGCCACTCGAGTAGCTCAATTACTCGTCCCCCAGCTATGCTTTCCCAACACTACTTCCATCCCCAACCCTACTACTCTCCCGGAGGCACCCAAAATCGTACTTCACCTTCCATGTACCCAATTCCACAAAAAGCCTACCGACCCCCACAAACATACCGGAAACCCCCTGGGTCAGGTTTCAGGCCAAACAAGGCGTTTAGGGAGGAGAGGTTGCTGAAGCGGAAAAAGGCTTTCACCCCTATCGGAGAATCATATACCAGCCTTTATCATAGGTTGAAAGAGTTGGGGATGTTAAGACCAATCGCACCAAAAGTTCCAAACCCACCCCCGAAAAATCTTGATTCTTCTGTCAGATGTGAATACTGTTCGGGAACATTGGGCCACGATACTGAAAAGTGTTGGCAATTGAAGAATTCCATTCAAGATCTTATCGATGAGAGGAGAATTGAAGTACAGGACTCCCGAAACCCCAAACATTACACAGAATCCTCTACCTGTACGTGGCGTTGCGCATTTTGTGGGGACGATGCCCGATGACGAGGGTGAGGAGATTTTTCTTTGGAAGCCGAGAACATTGAAATAGAAAGCGATCTTAATGCAGAATTCAGTGGCTAGGATGCCATGCTTGTCAATTGGGAAGGCGCTCCGTCTCTTGGAGTTTTAGTGGTATATTTTGGTGTCATCTCTTTTGCCCGGGTTATTTCAGGGTTGTAATCCGGACGTTGTCTTGAGAGTCAAAACCCTTCTATCTTTCCACTTTGCTTTGTTTAGTAATAAATTTGTTTAGTGCTGTCTAGGTTTGTAATTCTAGTCTAGTCTGCTCGTTTTGTTGTTCATCTTGTTGTTTCAACCCATCAGTTTAGTACAACTCTTTGTTTCCCATCATTCCTAGTCATTCCATTTCTAATCACTTTGCATTTCTTCTCATACTGACTTTAGCAACATGACATGCACATAATTCTAAGCCTGGTTTTTAAAAGTCAATGAAACAATATTGAAGATGTAATGATACTCGAAAAAATAAAAACATATTGGAATACTGTGAAACTGGAATCAAGTGAACATTGGGGAAAGCATAACATAAAGAAATGCCTTGGAAATGCATCATCGGTTTAAAGCCAAAGGCAAAAGTACCCCCAAGACTAAAGGAACCATCCGTGGTATCGAAATTGTTGCCCAATGGCATTGAGAATCGTCAAAAACAGAAGGCAAATATGTGATTTGGTCGAAAGATAGTTTGTACTTGGTAGGCTTTGAAGATTGGAATGACGAAGGCATTTTATTCGGCTATCCAAACACTTCGTCCATTGTTATCCCTTCGAGCCTTATTATATTTTCTTTAATATCCCTCTTTCGGAATCAACAACAAAAATTGAGGATTAAGCGAGAAACAAAAAATACAGAAAAGAAAAAAAGAGAAAAAGAGGAGAAAAGAAAAGAAAAAGGAAAAGAAAAGAAAAAAACCGGGAAAAGTCAAAAGAAATTCATTAATTAATAACGTAGTCTGAACTACGTCTGACTTGATCCCGAAAGGGTACGTAGGCAGCCTCATTGAGGTTCAGTCACAATAAAGGAAAAATCCAAAAAAATCCCCCAAGAAGGAAACTGGGGCTTGATTTATGGTTGTCGAAGAAATAAGATTCCGAAAGTTGTAATCTTTAAGCCACTTTAAAATATTTTGAGCCTTTATATCCTTTCTTCTAAACCCCATCCAAAAGCCTGCATTACGGTCCAAAGGAAGACCTTCCGATCAATCTTCAAGAAATGCCGAGTCAAGCGAATAAAGGTGAATCACATGAGGGGCAACACTCCAATTCGAACAAAGGAGAATGAAGAATTCAAAAGATGATGAGAACTACCACCGGACTCCAAGATGAGAGAAATTAAAATGAGAGAGTCTTATCGGTGAAAACCCTCACGGGCACCGTAAGGCGACAGTGAGTTGAGAGAAAGAAAATCAAAAAGGAGAGAGGCTTGATGGTGAAAACCCTACGGGCACTACAAGTCGACTAAGGATCAGATCAAAGAAATGAAGTGTTGAGACCGGTTTCACGGCAGAACTTGCAACAAGAGTTGAACATCAACTTTGCTATACGGAGAAGGCCAAAAGTGCGTGTCAAGGTCGCTAGAGTCGGTATTCAAAATCCGTTAGGTCATTCGTCTGTAGGTTTCTTGTTAGGAATTGTATTTTCCTTTCTCTTTATTCTTCACACTTTGTTCTCCTTCTTATCGAGTCAGTCAGGTCATAACAAGTATAGAAATGATTTCAAAATTTGCCACCAAGCTTTCCAATTGCACAAGATGGGATTTAGCCAACACCAATCGTCGTAGGTCAGGGAATGACAATGCCGGTGATTTAAGCCCACAAGAGCAACATGTGCAATGAGGATCATGCAAGACACAAGGGTCGGCAAGGTGCCAACTCAGGGAAAATATAGCAAATGGAAGTACGGGGTTCGAACAGAGAAGGGGTATGTCTTCTAACAAGAGGAAGACCAAAGGCTGTCAAGTGGAGTCATCAAAGGAATCGAGATCGAAGTTTATGGGATCCGTCAAGAAAGGAACAATATACATACCTAAAGAGAGTTTGATTTTGAACAAAGAAGAAGTGAAAATGGATAGTCGGTGAGCAGGCAAGGCGCTCGGGTGGAAAGCGGTCGCCATCAAAGTTCAAGGCCACAACCAACCACCGCATTTAAACTAACATATTTTTCTTTGCTTTGAAACAGGGGCATAGACGTTATTGATCCGATAGAGCCAACTGCTTCCAATAGGCATAGGCTCATTTTGGTTGCGATGCGTATCTTACCACATTGGGCAGAGGCAAAAGGCAAGTTTGCGCCGAATTGGCAGGGACCGTTCGTGGTATCACGAGTGTTGTCCAATGGAGCATTATATTTAACAGATGTTGAGGAAAAGTGCGTAGAGACTGCTATCAATTCAGATGCGGTCAAAAGATACTATGTATGATTCCTTTTCAATTATGTGTTTTGTATTCTGTTGTGATTTTGGAATTGAAATGACGAAGGCATTTTATTCTCTATCCAAACACTTTATCCATTGATAGCCCCTTTGAGCCTTAATGAATGAATTCTTTCATATCCCTCTCTCGGAATCGCTCTGGTGCAACAAGATCGAAATTGCCAGAATAAAAAATGAAATGATGGAAAATGAAAAAAAAATGATGAAAAAAAAATGAAATGAAAAAAAAATGATGATGAAAAAAATGAATGAAAAAAAAAAGAAAAAGACAAAAATCGGGAAAAAGTCAAAAAGAAATCCATCTAACTTATGAAGTTGGATGAACTACGTCTGACTTGATCCCGAAAGGGTACGTAGGCAGCCTCTCTGAGGTTCAGTCACAATAAAGAAAAATCCAAAAATTCCCCACATATTGAAACTGGGGCAGAAGTTATGTTTAATAATTCCGAGAGTTGTAAATATTTTTAACCCTCGTTGAAATTTTGAGCCTTTATATCTTTCTTTCTTAACCCACCCGAAAGCCACGTTACAGTCCAAAGAAAGACCTTCTGATCAATTTTGAAATGATAACAAATACAACGAAGGAGGAGCGAAGCGTCGGATAATACCTGTGGTACATAAAACAAAATACAAAAGGAAAAAATGAAAAAAGAAAATATAAAAAAATGAGAGAGTCTCATCGGTGAAAACCTTAGCCGGCACTGTGAGACGATTGTGAGGTTGAGAGAAATAAAATGAGAGAGTCTCATCAGTGAAAACCTTAATCGGCACTGTGAGGCGATTGTGAGGTTGAGAGAGTAAATGAGAGAGTCTTATTGGTGAAAACCTTTCGAGGCACCGTAAGGCGATCATGGGGACTATCAGAAAAGAGAAAAAAGCAACAAAAGAGAGTATCGGTTTGGGTTAAAGGCAATTCAGAGTCTGAATAATGATTGGAACGAACTGGGTCAGAGTTTAAATACATGGCATGGTCAGCTGAATCAGCCAGCAGCAAATACCCAGATAAGTTCCGTCATCTCTCCAAAATACCCTTACCTTTCTTTCATTTTTTCCGCATTTCATTGTTTACCCTTTTGAGAGCTAACTACCAGCTCCTGATAACGGAAGTTGAAACAATACTGGATCAGAAAGGATAGAAGATTGGGGAAAGGAATAAAGAAGCTTGGCAAACATGGCCAAAGAAAAAAGAAAACAAAACAAAAATGGAGAAATGAGAAAAAATACAAAAAGAGTCTGCAAGGGACGAGAAGTCAAAAGCCATGCAACATGAAAAAGCAAAAACAAAGGAAGCAATAAGAAGCAGGGACGGCAGATGCCAGTTGCCAGCAGTTTATATCTAATAAGTTCTGTTTCATGCAGGAACAAATTGTCACTAATCACTTTAAAGTGAATGTGACAAATATGGAAAATAGAAAATACCAAAAAGAGAAGTTCGCCAATAAGTGGAGAAATTCACAGGCAGAGATAATTGGTAAAAGAAAATACCAAAAAGAGGAAGGTAACATCTTTTAAAATCCACTCCCCAGTCCTCAGGCTACGGGAATATTTTCTGCATCGCATTGCACGTTTCAATTCAGTTAGGCGCCCACCTTCAAATACGGGAATATTTTCTGCATCGCATTGCACGTTTAATTTCTGTTAGGTGCCCACCTTCGAATACGGGAATACTTTTCTGCATTCGCATTGCACGTTTCATTTTTGTTAGGCGCCCACCTTCAAATACGGGAATATTTTCTGCATTCGCATTGCACGTTTAAATTCTGTTAGGCGCCCACCTTCAAATACGGGAATATTTTTCTGCATTTGCATTGCACGTTTAAATTCTGTTAGGCGCCCACCTTCAAATACGGGAATATTTTCTGCATTCGCATTGCACGTTTAAATTCCGTTAGGCGCCCACCTTCAAATACGGGAATATTTTCTGCATCGCATTGCACGTTTAAATTCCGTTAGGCGCCCACCTTCAAATACGGGAATATTTTTCTGCATCGCATTGCACGTTTAAATTCTGTTAGGCGCCCACCTTCAAATACGGGAATATTTTCTGCATTCGCATTGCACGTTTAAATTCTGTTAGGTGCCCACCGGGAATATTTTCTGCATTCGCATTGCACGTTTAAATTCTGTTAGGCGCCCACCTTCAAATATGGGAATATTTTCTGCATCGCATTGCACGTTTAAATTCTGTTAGGCGCTCACCTTCAAATACGGGAATATTTTTCTGCATCCGCATTGCACGTTTAAACTTCTGTTAGGCGCCCACCTTCAAATACGAGAATATTTTCTGCATTCGCATTGCACGTTTAATTTCTGTTAGGCGCCCACCTTCAAATACGGGAATATTTTCTGCATCGCATTGCACGTTTCAATTCTGTTAGGCGCCCACCTTCAAATACGGGAATACTTTTCTGCATCGCATTGCACGTTTCAATTCCGTTAGGCGCCCACCTTCTAATACGGGAATATTTTCTGCATCGCATTGCACGTTTAAATTCAGTTAGGCGCCCACCTTCAAATACGGAATACTTTTCTGCATCGCATTGCACGTTTAAATTCTGTTAGGCGCCCACCTTCAAATACGGGAATACTTTTCTGCATTCGCATTGCACGTTTAGAAAACGCAAAAAGGGAAAGTTTGCCAATAAGTGGAGAAATTCACAGGCAAGGGATAATTGGTAAAAGAAAATACCAAAAAGAGGAAGGTAGCATCCTTGAAAATCCACTCCCCAGTCCTCAGGCTGCGGGAATATTTTCTGTATCGCATTGCACGTTTAATTTCTGTTAGCCGCCCACCTTCAAATACGGGAATACTTTTCTGCATCGCATTGCACGTTTAATTTCGTTAGGCGCCCACCTTCAAATACGGGAATACTTTTCTCTGCATCGCATTGCACGTTTAAATTTCGTTAGGCGCCCACCTTCTAATACGGGAATATTTTTTGCATTTCGCATTGCACGTTTAATTTCTGTTAGGCGCCCACCTTCAAATACGGAATGCTTTTTCTGCATCGCATCGTACGTTTAAATTCTGTTAGCGCCCACCTTCAAATACGGGAATATTTTTTCTGCATCGCATTGCACGTTTAAATTCCGTTAGGCGCCCACCTTCAAATACGGGAATGCTTTTCGGCATCGCATTGCACGTTTAATTTTCGTTAGGTGCCCACCTTCGAATACGGGAATATTTTTCTCCATCGCATTGCACGTTTAAATTCCGTTAGGTGCCCACCTTCGAATACGGGAATACTTTTCCGCATCGCATTGCACGTTTAATTTTTGTTAGGTGCCCACCTTCGAATACGGGAATACTTTTCTCGCATCGCATTGCACGTTTAATTTTCGTTAGGTGCCCACCTTCGAATACGGGAATACTTTTCTGCATCGCATTGCACGTTTAAATTCCGTTAGGTGCCCACCTTCGAATACGGGAATACTTTTCTGCATCGCATTGCACGTTTAATTTCGTTAGGCGCCCACCTTCAAATACGGGAATACATTTCCGCACATCATGGTTTATATAGCTAAAAGCCCACACTGGGGCAGAAAAAGAAAAAAAGTAGTTTGTTGTTTTGTTTTGAGCAGATTCAGCTCGAGGGCAAGAAGTACCATTGAAAATCAAAAAAAAAGAAGAAGAGGAAAACAAGAAAGAAAATCAACAAAAAAGAGAGTCTGCATCGCCGAAAATCAAGAAAAGGAAGAAGAGCAAAAGCTAGGATAGGAATAATTGTAATTGTAGAATCATAGCTTAGAATAACTTCTTTATTTTACATTCTCCCCGGTGTAATAAGGAGGTCAACAAGCAGTAACCGCAACAGCAGCAACAGTAACAGCAAAAAATCGCAGTTTCATTGGTAGTCCCAGCTACCAAAAATTTTCCGAACTACATTGACCTGATTCCCTTTTAGCCAGGGATATGTAGGAAACCTTTTGAAGCAAAGGTTCGGTCAAAATTTTGAAAAAAAAATGCTTCTCACGGAGTGCTCAAACGGGAAAAAATCGCTCGTATCCGCTCACTTGTCTTTGCACAGAAACTCTTCGTGTTTACGCGCAAAGAGGGGCAGCTGTGAGCACGTGATTTTTGCCCTATATGAGAATTACTCCCAAAAATTCAAAATAAAATATTTATTTTAGTTTGTTTGCAATTGTTGTGAATTTAGTGTCATTATTCAAAATAAAAGAGTTTTGTGTTGTTTGCAATTGTTGTGAATTTAGTGTCATTTTTAAAAAATAATGACAATATATATATATATATATATATATATATATATCGCATTTGCATTTAGGATTTAATTCTACAATTAGGAGTAATTAATTTTATCTTACAAAAATGAAAATCACAAAAATAGGCATCTTTTGCATTTTAGCCTTTAATGTCCAAATTGTGTGATTGTATTTTAATTACCATTTAAAATTAGGTGACAATTATTATTATGAGATTAGTATTTCAAGATAATTTTAATTTTTATAAATTAATCTTAGTATTTTGGGCTTTATTAATTAGGAAGTTGAATAATGGAGAAGAACAAATTGGAAAAAATTTGGATTGGGCCATCTTGCAAATTATGTTACAAGCCCAATCCTAAGAACCCTTACCCAACCCAAAACTCCTTGGCCCAAGAAGAAAATTTCAGATTTTTTTAGCAAAAAATAATCATAATTACATGACATAAAGTAGTGGGGGGCAAGGAAATCAAGGAAGAAAACAAGGAGAGGAAAACATGGATTAGTGGGTTTTCTTTAAATTAAAAAAATATTTTCTTTTTAATAAAAAATCTGAAAATTTTCGAAATTCTTGCCTATAAATAGAAGAGAAGATTTATGAAAAAAAGGTGGAAAAAAAGAGAGGAAAAATAGGAAGAGAAGTAAAAATAAAAAAATTTCCTGCTGTAGTATACACTCGATATACATTCTGGACACAGAAGTATACATGGCGAAAAATTCAATTTTTGAGAGTTTCTTTTGAGAATTGAAAAGAGTTCAAAGATAGAAAGACAAAACAAAGAGAAAATATGGAATATATTTTTCTTTTCTATTTTTTTACTGGTTTTTGTTTTTCTCCGTATTGTTGGGATTTTCGGGATTGAGGTGTTGAAGCTACTGCTGGTTGTTACTGTTGTTGTTGCTGTACTTTTACCGGCCTGTTGATTTTCCATCTTCCCCTTCTTTTCAATACCAGGTACATTTTTCTTACAACTGAAGCTGTACTGGTGACTTTGATCAAATAAAGATGAAGATTTAGATTATTATATGCTGTCATGTAGTTATAGTTTGATATTACTGGTTTAAGTTTGTGATTTATACATTGTAGTAGTATGTAGTAGCTAAAAATAGAAAGACCAAACAAAAATCATATAATAGCTAGTAGTAGTAGTAGTATAATCGTAGAAGTAGCATATCACCGAGTTTAATTAGGTAAAACACCTAAAATATAAGTTAGCATATCACTTTTCTTCAAAAATCACTAATTAATCTTTCACCGTAAGCTTTTCGTAAAAATAAAATCACATAGTTAACTATACTGTCGTGGATTTGTACATGAACACAAGTAGGAGTTTAATCTCAATAAAATCAGGGGAATAGTTGTGTCTAAGCATTGAATCATTTAAATATGGATATTCAGGTTATTACAATCCAGTAATTAAAATTACGAATCCTGTTCGTGTAATCAACGTGTTTAGAAACTATCAAATAGGCTTAAATCTGTATTGAAATTAGTAGGTTAACAATATGGTCATAAACTACTCATCTTACCTTTTAAATAGTTTTATATCTTTACATATAGTTAGCTTCACAGTCTCTCAATTAGTAAATAATCAAAATGACCACAAAATTCATTAGTGAAAGTCAGAATTGAAGATGACTAGTTTAATAAGCAATCATGTATATAGATATTTGATTAGAATTAGTACCCTCGTGTATTGATTTTTCTCTTTCTGATTATTAAAAGCATTTGATTCCTTAATCATGTGTACTGTGGATTTTACATTTTCTATTCTTGCCTTTATTCTTTTTATCTGGATTGGGCCCTGTGTAACGCTGGGCCTGAATTGTCCTACGAAATTGCTTAGTCCACTGATTGAGGGCTCGAAGACCGTCTGGGCTTTAAGGCCTGGGCTGGCCCTTTGCGGATCTGTTTAAGTGCTTGAAGAATCCAGGCCCAATAAATAATAGAAATAACGGGCCCGGAATGTTTAATACTAGAAATCGATTAAGGCAAAAACAATGTATAGCAAATATAGTTGAACAAATAGGATTGGACCTTAATAAATAATTGGGACGAGCCTCGCATAACGAATAATAAACACCGGGGCCCCCATTTAGTAATGGTTTAATATAATAGATTCGGGAAGGTTAGTAGTGAATTCCATAGCCTCTCCCAAAAGATCTTAAAAGCCGATAGACGTTATTTAGGGCACGATTTAACGTACTTTCCTATGAACGAGTGTGCACTTGGTGCGACTCAAATCCAAATCTCGGCAAAGCCGAAATACACCAAAAGTCATAGGCGTACTGGTTGCGGTATGACTCAAGGCGTGTTTTCGCGATGTCGCAAATTCCTTAAAAATAATACCTAATGTAAAAAGCATTACATGTTGTTTAAAAATCTGTAATTGAGTCAAACAAGAGTCGAGAACGACAATTGAGCGACCGTGCTAAAACCACGGAACCCGGGAATGCCTAACACCTTCTCTCGGGTTAACAGAGTTCCTTATCCGGATCTTTGCTTCGCAGACATTTTTAAGAGTCAAAATTCCTCGGATTCGGGATTAACCGGTGACTTGGGACACCATTATCATTCCCAAGTGGCGACTCTGATTAATCTCAATAAATCCCGAACCGATTGTCCTTTAATTGGAAAAACTCCTTCCCTTACGTTATTTTTATCCGTTTCGGATATTTGAGCGTCGGGGTATACCTTACAAGCGTATTTATATTTATGCTTATGTGGGGTAGTAAAAAGGGAGGTGTGACAAAAAGGAAAAATGGAAAAAATAATAAAAATGAGAGAGTCTCATCGGTGAAAACCTTAGCCGGCACTGTGAGACGATTGTGAGGTTGATAAAAAAAAATGAGAGAGTCTCATCGGTGAAAACCTTAGCCGGCACTGTGAGACGATTGTGAGGTCGAGAGAATAAATGAGAGAGTCTTATTGGTGAAAACCTTTCGAGGCACCGTAAGGCGATCATGGGGACTATCAGAAAAGAGAAAAAAGCAACAAAAGAGAGTATCGGTTTGGGTTAAAGGCAATTCAGAGTCTGAATAATGATTGGAACGAACTGGGTCAGAGTTTAAATACATGGCATGGTCAGCGGAATCAGCCAGCAAATACCCAGATAAGTTCTGTCATCTCTCCAAAATACCCTTACACTAGTAACATACAACTATATAAAGTATTTTCCAAGAAAATAATACAACATATGAGATATATTATGGCGTTATCCTAAAATATTCTGTTTGATTCAAAAGTTATCATACACTTTAATTTATGAATACAAAATAATATATATGAGTTACGGTCCAATAAAATCAAGTCGTAATAATCCATGAACCATATAAAACAAGTAATAATAAACACTCGAGATTAGGATAAGAAGTATTGGCAGCTTTCTTTGATGATATTGATTTAGTCTGTCTCACCATGGAGAAATTCAGAGCTTAACAATTATGTTTTATCTCTTCATGAGATGGACATTTCATGTCTGTTTTCTCTCTCTCTCTCTCTCTCTCTCTAGAGAATCGTGATGAAGAAGAAGCCCCTCATCTAGAGTTCATGCTTCTAGTATTTATAGTTGTGAGCTCCATGAGTAGGAAGTGAGTAGCCGTGACCACGTTGAAATTTCATCCTCATGGGGGGCGGGTAGGCCGTACCTTTGTCCGCCTTACTGGATGACAATAGAATCCTATTATAGGATATGGACATGTTTCTTATCAATTATGGATTAGTTCAAGATATGATTATCTTCATTAACTGTTGTGGTGTCAGATTCTGACCCATACAGTTAGTCCCTCTGTTTATTGAGGTCGTGCTTCGGCCGAACTCGATGAACAAACTTTGTCGATTATGACCTAAAAAACTCAAATAAGGGAGGGGAGGCCGTCGCTCAGGTCGAGACCGCATTCTCGTTGACAATGACCCGAATTTTGAAGAATTTTCAGCATCACATCACCATAATATCAAGTTATCGTGTGGACGGGATAGAGCACCTCCTCTTTATGAAGGCATGTGATGTTTTCAGCGCAATCCGGGCAAGACTGGACGTAGTCACATTCTGGTTCTCGCATTTGCTTAGATTCATAATTGTGGTCGATGACGGGAGACGGGCCGCATGTGACGTGGCCAAGGGAAATAAGCACGCGTCGAGTACTTTTTCCATAGTAATTAGAATTTTGAGGATGTATGGTGCATTCCTCTAGTATTAGCAGGCCGTTTCGATTGTTTCAATGGCATGGTGTCAGCAGAAGGCCGGGGGGCACTTCGTGGTGCTCGTTATGATGGCACGCGTCTCGGTAGAATCAAACCATTTGACGGTTGGTCATGCAGTTAATGGTGTCTATTGGGTTTCCCGAAAGTTATTTACGTTGCCTATAAATGTGGTTTGAGGCATTCGTTTCTCATTACTTCATTATTCATCTGAGAGTGATTCTGAGGAAGCTTTTCATTATTGCTTATTCACCTTCTCCATTCTTTTCTTGATTGCGATAACCTTCATCCCTCCCACCAAATTATGTTCTTTTCTCTTCAAACAACTAAGTAATGGCAAGCAGTTCTTCACGTAATATTCTTCCGATAAATTTGCTGGTCGATTCTTCGTCGGTTGAAGGATACCTCCGACAATGGGTGATTCTAAGCAAGTAGAGACCAGAGTAACTCCGTTGATTGACGAGATACTTCCTCGGCCTGAAGGTTCGGATTGATTTTACAACCAATGACGAGGAGTACCTGGTGGATGAAGCCCCACTAATGGGGGAGATTGGAATGGCCTGATTACGGGAGCAGGGGGTCATTCCGACCCATGCAAACATTGTCCACACCAGAAGCGAGGAGAGGGTTCACACTAATCCTAAGGGATACTGTGTCTTTTACGCCTATCCCTTTAAGTTGGGGTTCAAAATTCCGCTCCCTATGCTGGTGGTGGATTTCTATCGCCACTACGGGGTGTGACCGGGCCAGCTCACCCCTTCTCTCTACAAGTTACTAGCGATGATCCTGAAGTATGGGGAACTGGTCGGTAGGGTGGTTACGTTGCACCACGTGCTCACCTTTTACGTCCCTAGCGAGTCCATGGCACATGCTTCGGGCATGCCCTCGTGGGTCGAGGAGCGTGACTGTGGTGCTGGATAATGAGGCCGACCCCCACCCATTCGAGCACTTCTTTTATATCAGGACCGAGCATTTAGTGGTGTGGCCCTCAGGGTTCCCGAAGGCTTGGAACCATGCACGTGAGTTATTCTATTGCAGTAATCATTTTCCTTCATTTTCCCTTTTTCTTTTTATAAGTCTTGCATTTGTGAGCGTTGACTCATTATCGCTTTTATAGCCGAGAGGTCGCCACCGACCCCATTAGCAGGGATACGCTGGTTGATTGAAGTCGTGCTCCCTCATACCGAAGGAATTCGCATGTGAGCGTCTTTCTGGGAGAGACATGGCTACATGCCTGCAATAGGTGAGAAATCGATTCCTACCTTCGCTCAGTGTTAATTCGGCTTAGTTTACCAACCTTTCTTTTCTGTGATAGGGAGGGCGAGTTGTTGCAGGGATCCTCAGTTGGCTTTCCGGCGGCCGGATGCGATCGCTCAGCTTCTTGCAGCACTGGCACCGTGCCGCATACCGAGGGCAGCGTCAGTTTAGTCTTTGGCGGCTCCTTCCCCACCACGAGCATCATTTTGGGATGAGGGGCGACCGTATGTCCTAGGGACGTATCGTCCTCGGACGAGGAGAGGCCGCACGAGAAGGGTCCATATCTGAATCGGATTTGGATCCCAAGGACGTCCGCATGTTCCAAGAAGACTTTTCAATTCAGTCGTGCGCGCGGAGGGAAGGTCACACCTCATTGAGGTTCCCATGGAATTAAATTTGCTGCTCCAAGGCTCGAGTTTGGTGTTGCAGTTCGGGGTACTGTGCTAGGAAATAGAGAATGTATCACTGAAGGACGTCACAGACATCAGGTTGATAAACGGGGTGGTCGTGATGGGCTTGAGGGTACGTAATCATATGTCAGTTTGTCTCTTCTTCACCTTGTTTTATTTTCTATTTAACCGTTGCTTTTGTTTTGCAGTCCTACTTGCTGGAGGTGGAGAGCATCCACCGAGCTAACATCCGTTCAACGGTGTTGTTGCGAGTGTTAGAGAAGTACCGCCGCTACCAGGATAGATGCCGGGAGATGTGCATGTGCTTGAGAAACGATCCCCGTAGCCGGTCCCTGGTTGAGCAATTGGCGAGGCGGGAGCTTCAGATGCATCAAACACTTGGCCGGATGGATGTACTTGAGGAGCAGCTCCGCAGAAGGACGAGAAGCTCGAGGTAGGGAGGAGGGCCACAGTCGAGTGCGAGGGTCAATGCCTAGCCAAGGTAGCGGAGGCTATATCGGCGTGGAGCAAAAAGGTGGTTGCACTGGAGGGAGAGGTTGCAGCCTTGAATCGTCAGGTGGACGATGCCTCGTCAAGGGCTGAGACGTTACAGGGGGTTGTCCGTGCCGGTGAGTCCTAGTTGTAGCTGGTGAGGGCCTCTACCGCCTTCAGGGAGGCAAGCCTCGAGGGGCGGATAAGTACCCTCGAGCGGGACACTCAGACTATGGTGGAGCGGGTTGCGACCCTGGAGGAAGAAAACTATCATCTGTGGGATCAGGCCGCTTCCTCTAGCCATGCTCATGAACTTTGGGTTTATGCTGAGGCCTAATGGGATGTGTATAAAAATCTGTGGGAGGCCGATATCGTGATCGAAGCTACTTTCAAGGGGGTGCGGCAGAAGGCTTGGGAGGCTCGTATGGATTGTGGTTTCGATGCAGCGACGCCAGGGGTTGACGATGGCATAGATGGGGACGTGGATTGCCCCGAGTGAAAAAGAAATGTTTTTTCTATTTCCTTCTCTCTCTTTTTTATTAACCGGCTTTGGCCGGGTGTATGCATGGATGTTCCGCAATCATTTTTATGAATAAATGAAATCTTCTTTTCGTTATTTGCCTTGTATCTATTTTGTACCTCCCCATTTTTTCCCTTTTGGGTTTTTCTTTGCATGTGTCTGAAGGGGCGATCTGCCTTTGAGTTTGACCTTAGTAGGACAATTAATTTTTTTTACTATTGGCGACTTTTCTTTTTCAACTCGGGTTGATCGAGGAACCGTTGCTTGGTAGTAGTAGCACTTAGCCTTAGTCCTAGTTCGGGAGCGGCTGGACTACTGGCCGTGACGTTGTAGTGTGTGGCTTGGTAATTCGTCTAGGGCCGAACTTGGCATGCCTCTAACCTTAGTTCGAGTTAGGTGTATTTAATTAAATGACGGGGGTACCCACCACGCACCTTAATTAGTTGTAGGTTGAGTTTTGCCGGGTTCTGGTTCAGCTGTGGTTGAACTTGTCAAATTTGAGGGTGAGAGCGCCTGGCTTTATGGTTCGACCAGAGTTGAATTTATTGGCGAGGGCGCATAGCCTGAGTCCCAGTTCAACTGTTGTTGAACTTTGTCAATTTGTAGATGCGAAGGCGCATAGCCTGAGTCTTGGTTCAACCGTAGTTGAACTTATTGGTGAATGCGCATAACCTAGTCTTTGTTCAACTGTAGTTGAACTTATTGGCGAATGCGCATAGCCTGAGTCTTGGTTCAACCGTAGTTTAACTTATTGGTGTAGGCGCATAGCCTGAGTCTTGGTTCAACCGAGTTGAACTTATTGGCGAAGGCGTATAGCCTGAGTGCTAGTTCAATTATTGTTGAACTTATTGGCGAGGGCGTGTAGATTGCGTCTTGGTTCAACCGTAGTTGAACTTTGTCAATTTGCAGAGGCGAAGGCGCATAACTTGAGTTCTAGTTCAACTGTTTTCGAACTTATTGGCGAGGGCATGTAGCCTGAGTCTTGGTTCAACTATCATTGAACTTTTGGCAAAGGTGTGTAGCCTGAGTCTTGGTTCAACCATAGTTGAACGTTTTCAATTTGCAGAGGCGAATGTGCATAATCTGAGTCTTGGTTCAAACGTAGTTGAACTTATTGGCGAATGTGTGTAGCCTGAGTCTTGGTTCAACCGTAGTTGAACTTATTGGTGAAGGCGCATAGCCTGAGTCTTGGTTCAACCTTCGTTGAACTTATTGGCGAAGGCGCATAGCCTGAGTCTTGGTTCAACGATCGTTGAACTTATTGGCGAGGGCGTGTAACCTAAGTCTTGGTTCGATCGTAGTTGAACTTATTAGCGAAGGCGCATAGCCTGAGTCTTCGTTCAACCGTAGTTGAACCTATTGGCGAAGGCGCATAGCCTGAGTCTTAGTTCAATCGTAGTTGAACTTATTAGCGAAGGCGCATAGCCTGACTCCTAGTTCAACTGTTGTCGAACTTATTAGAGAGGGTGTGTAGCTTGAGTCTTGGTTCAACCGTAGTTGAACTTTGTCAATTTATGGAGGCGAAGGCGCATAACCTGGATCCTCACGTTGTGGGTATTAAGTGTTGGGGCTCGATTTTGATTTAAGACTTTGATCAGTTTATACGTTGTCTTCCCAATCGGGATATATAGGCTGTCTTGAGGCGACTATTGGCTCGAGATATCTCCGTGCCGGTTTTTGATCGGATCTCGTATCGAGGATGCGGGAGATACCTTACAGAGATCCTCCCTTAGGAGGGGCTTCTTCTTCTTGTTTGCACTATCGGAGATCGGAGAGAGGGAGGACTTGGATCTTGATTTGAGATCTTCGAGTTCTCCTTGTTCTATATGCCGCTCTGGCATGTTCGAGCTGGGTTTTTATTTTATTTATTTTTCGATGTTTCTTTCCTTTTGGTCCAGGGAAGAACTACGCGATTTTGCTAGGAAATCCCCACAGACGGCGCCAAATTGTTTGACGCAAAAGTTATCTTACACTTTATGAATACAAAATAATATATATGAGTTACAGTTCAATCATAGCAAGTCGTAATAATCCATGAACCATGTAAAAAAAGTAATAATAAACACTCCAGATTAGGATGAGAAGTATTGACAACTTTCATTGATGATATTGACTTGGTCTGCCTCTTCATGGAGAGGTTCAGAGCCTTGCAATGATGTTTTATCTCTCAATGAGATGGACATTTCATATCCATTCTCTCCCTCTCTCTCTCTCTCTCTCTCTCTGGAGAATCGTGATGAAGAAGAAGCCCCACATCTAGGGTTCATGCTTCTAGTATTTATAGTTGTGAGCTCCATGAGTAGGACGTGAGTGGCCGTGACCACGTTGAAATTTCATCCCCATGGAGAGGCGGGTAGGCCGTACCTTTGTCCCCCTAACTGGATGAGAATAGAATCCTGTTATAGGCTAGTGGTCATGTTTCTTATCAATTATGGATTTATTCAAGATATGATTATCTTCATTTATTGTTATGGGGTCAGATTTTGATCCATACATATTCAACAATAAAGACAATAAAATTATGTATTATAAATATTGCTTATTAAAAAGCTATAATAAAAATAAACATAATCTAAGAGTAAACTAATAAGGGAATATTAGTTACATGATAAAACCCTAAAGAAAAAATAAAAATATGTATCCATTTTATCTAAATTAGTGCAAAATAAAAAATAAATATTCAATACATTCCCGCTCGTAGTATTGAAGTACTCAATGTCTTTTGTTAGCAATGTATTGATTTGATTTTCGCTTGGGCATTTGTTAGCATTATTTAATTTACTAATATTAATGGCTATAAAATATATTGAAACATTCAAAAGTTTTCAGTCCAACCTTGAAATAATACCTTAAAAGATAAAATTATAAAAAAATTAAGAAATATTTATAAATTACATCACAATAAGTATATTTATATATTAAATATAACTAAAATTTCAATATATGTAATGTGAGATTGGTTTGGTTTCGGTTTGACTTTCTTTAGTTAAAACCAAATCAAACCAAATGATCGAGTTTTTTTTTCCAACATCAAACCAAACCATAGTCAGATTTTTTTTCTTGATTTGACTCGAATTATCGAATTGGTGCGATTTATGTGTTTTCTTTGTACCCCTAGATACTAGTAGTACCGCACAAGGTATAACGCTAATGCTGCATCTATATTCTATAGTAAAAGTTCATGTGTTCTCAATGCATTATTGGTTTAAGAGTTATAACGAAAGATGTGTCATAAATTTGTAGTAGTAAATACTTTAAAAGGTAAAAGAGATTGTGACTTTCTTCGAACTCGTCTCAAGACAAAACAACATTTAAGCATTCAAAATTTCATCGATCGAGAGATCGATGAAATATTTGTCTTTATACATATCTTACGCCTTTGAGTTGCACGTGTCATATAGTTTAAAACACTCTTATACATTAATTATAATTTAACAGTAATGTAAAAATTCTACTCACCAAAAATCTTCCGCTTTCTGTCTTTTCCTTGTTTACTATTTCACGAGCCGCCCCACCCAAATATTTTTCGAATGAAGGAAGGGTGGGGTTTTACTTAGCTTATTGCCGCGCAAACAATAATAGGAGTAACATTTACATGAGATTTCAATACCACTATTTTCTTTGTAGGCACCGACCCACCCTCTAAAACTTTTTTTTATACCACCGCAGTCCCAACACGTGTATCGATTTTGGCTCTTATAGTTATACCATTATTAATCATCATATACCATGTGGATGCTATGTTGGGATATACTATGTACCATACGATTTAGATATTGTATTATTTTATTTTTTATAAAATAATTATTTATTTATTTATTCAATTCTATAAAGTACTATTTTAAATAAATCATTTGTTATATGTGTGTCCTTCTAGTTATGTAGTATACGATTTAGTGTATGGAGTCTTAGCTCATGTACAAAAGACTAAATTGTTGGTTCTCATAATTAATAAACTATGTTCACAATCAAAGATATTGTTGGACAAAATATCTTGATGATTGTAGCACAAGATTATCGTAATTTGTCTTGATTATGGGTGTAGTTTTACTCCAACTTCTTGTGCTAGTATACTTAGTGTATATTGAACGGACCAAGTAGAGAAAAGATGTTTTTGTACTGAATGTATAAAATATTTTCTCTAATTCATTAAATGAGCTCATACTCCTAATCTTGATATAATTATTACGATCAATGAAATTTGTTTATTGTTTTGATTCATCAAAAGGTACGTGTCACGACCCTAAACCCACACCCGATCGTGATAGCACCTCTCGTGAAGACAAGGCAAGCTGACACATTTTCAATTCGAAGATAAACAACTAAACAACAATAAAACAGGCTAAAACATGATTTAATGATGCTAAACAGCCGATAAGATCATAAAAATGCGAAAGTACAACCCAAACCGGGATGTCACTAGTCATGAGCATCTACTATAATTGTCTAGTCACCTCAGGACCGAAATGGTCAGAAAAATCACAATAATACATAAGGAGGGAGAACGCAAAGCCGCGATCGCTAGACAGCTACCTTGCTAACTCCAATGACAACTGTTACCAAGCTCAGAAAATACCCGAATCTGCACACAAGGTGCAGAGAGTGAAGTGAGTACTCCAACTTAGTGAGTAATAATCATAAATAAAGATTGAGTGATTAGAAATTATGAAAAAGTGCATCAACATGCTATATAGAAGCAGTTCAAAACCGGTAAGAAAGCAATAAAGCAGATAATCCTTTTAAAATATCTTAGCTCAGTTCAAACTTCTTTTGAAAATGACTTTTTAATAGTTATACAAATGAATGCAAAGTAGTTAGTGCTGATAAGTACAGAATAACCGCCCATCGGGCACAAATACCATAGTTTAATAGGTAAAATAATACATAATTATGGAAGACAAACACATAAAAGCCCCTCGGGCGCAATGTCAACAACTCCGCCCCTCGAGCAATATCTTAGACCAACACCAGCCCCTCGGGCTATCACATAGAACGGTACCAGTCCCTCAGAAAATCACATAGAAAAATATCAGCTCCTTGGGCTATCACATGGAACAATACCCCTTGGACTACATCTCACATCACAATGGGCACCCGCGCTCACTAAGGGTGTACATACTTCTTGAGGGGCTCCTTACGACCCAAGCGTAATAGCAAGCCATCTCGTAGCATCATAAACAGGTCCTCGACTTCATTTCAATATCAAGCCACCTCGTGGCGTACAGTCTCAAACCCTCGGCCTCATAATCAAATTATTGTATTACCGCTAGTCCGTTCAGCCCGACCCAAAAGATATCTTCACAATACAGGCCCTCGGCCTTACTCAGTCAAAAATCACATAAGCCTCTAGGAAAACAGTAAAACATGATGCTCCGCCCAAATATTAATTGAAATATCATTCGAAGTGTTAAAGCAAAATAAACTTGGCTAAGTTTGGAAAGAACTGTAGAATAATATGACCAAGTTCAAGTATAAAGTCAAAACAGAAAGGAAATATCAACAAAAATTCCCGAAGGGTTCAAATAGCTGGCACTAGACTCGAAATATGACACAGCCCAAATAATGATGATAGCAAATAGTTTTCAACCAAATATGCGGTAAAATTATCAATAGAGATGGACCAAGTCCCAATACCCAATAGTGCACGACCCCACGCTCATCATCAAGTGTGTGCCTCACCTCAATATAGTACTACGATATGCAATCCGAGGTTTCAAACTCTCAAAACATCATTTACAATCATTACTCACCTCGAACCGGCTAAATCTCTTGCTCGCGATGCCTTTGCCCCTCGAATCATCCTCCTCGCATGTCGAATCTATCCAAAATCAGAACGAATACATCACAATATTCTAAGAGAACAAAGCCCAAGTGAATACAATTGAAAAATACAAAAAATCCCAAAATTAGAAAACCCCGAGCCCCGGGCTGTAACGACTCTACCGGTCGTTTTTGGAATTTCCCCCTAATCTCCCATGAACTCCTTCCCCTAAGTTCATTTCTGCTATTTTGGTTTGCCGGGACGTTCAGTGTTAGGATTCGGAGTGTTTTGGGACACTTAGTCCCTAAATGAGAGCTTTAGTGTTGAAAAATGGTCTATAAATTAGAACAATGTAAAGGCGACCTCAAAATGGAAATCCGATGGTTTTATTAGCTCCATTAGGAGATTTTAAGGTTGGGAGCATGTTCGAAATGTATTTTGGAAGCTCGTAGCTCATTTAGGCGAAATGCGAAGTTTATATTTTTGAAGTTTCTAATCCAGTATTGAGATTTTGATCCGAGGGTCGGAATGAAATTTCGAAAGTTGCAGTAGCTTCGTCATGTCATTTGGGATGTGTGTGCAAAATTTCAGGTCATTCGGATGAGGTTTGATTAGGTTTTTGAGCGAAAGCGTGTTTTGTTAGAATTTGAAGTTTTTAGGCTTGAATCTTTGATTAATTCGTGCTTTCGGTCCTTTTTAGGTGTTTTAAGGATTGGTGCAAGTTTGAATGATGTTATGGATATGTCCGTAGGTTTGGTGGAGGTCCCGGGGGCCTCGGGTGTGTTTCGGATGCTCAACGGAGCACTTTGAAGTTTGAAATGTTGCAAAAAATCCCTTCAGCTGTTGCAGAAACCTTTTTTCATTGCGATCGCATCCATAACCATGCGATCACATAGTGAAATTATGGAGGGGGACCAAACCCTTCTATGCGATTGCATAAGCTGTCCGCGATCGCACAATTCAACTTTCTCATATTATGTGATCGCAATACCTTGGTTGTGTTCGCATAGAACAATTTTTGAACCTTTTAATTTTCTCTTCTGCTGTCGCAATTCTTTGTATGCGTTCGCATAGACCAACTTCTGGGCCCTCAATAATTATTGTTCACGATCGCATTCTCTCTCTTACGATCACATAGAACAAAATCCCCGGGCAGTATTTAACATTTTAAAACGAGGATTTAGCTATTTTTGACAAAACTCAAGTTAGAGAGCTTGGATTTGAAAGCAATTTCGAGGGGTTTTGAAGAGCAACGATTGGGTAACGATTCCTTACTCTCGTATGCTTAATACCCGCTAATCTAATCACAATTTCCTCCTTAATTTCGTTTTTGAATGAAAATTGGGCGAAACTTTATTGGCTAAACTATTGGATTTTGAGTGGACATTTGACCTCCAATTTGGGAGATTTTTATATGGTTAGACTCATGAGAGTACGAAAGTTCTGAAAATATAAAAATTATTCAATTTAGAGACGTTGGCTAGAGGGGCATTTGGGTTATTTTACCTATTTTTACGCCCTAGCTTTAAATTTAATAGTCGAATCAGTTCTTTGTAATATATTTATGATGTGTAATTGAATTTAATAGATTTGGGCCATTTGGAGTCGGATACTCGCAGCAAAGGCATGGTTCCTAGTGATATTGAGTCAGTTCAAGATAAGTGGCTTGTCTAACCTTGTGTGAGGGACCTTTCCCCTTAGAATTATTACTTTATGTTTGAGTGCCTTGTACGTGAGGTGACGAGCGCGTCCTTGAGCCGATTGATGAAATCCCAGTTTTTATTTCAGATATGGAAATTTAGTTCTTATTCTTATTTGCTTTATTCTATTTAAAGTTATAACTTGTGCTTAAAAGCATGTTTAGCTGATTTGACTGTCTAATTGCTTAAGTTATTTTGACTGCATTACGTGAAGCATACTAAGCTAGTTCTATCTGTTGTTTGTTTTTCGTACTTCATTCCTTGTTTTGTTTCTGGCTGTGGTTGCACATTTACATTGGGATTGCGGGTTCGATTCCCAATATATCCTCCTCTTATTTGTTTACTTTGGGACTACGGGTTCGATTCCCGATAGACCCCCCTGCACTTTTACTTTGGGACTGCGGGTTAGATTCACGATAGATCCTCCTACACTTTTACTTTGGGACTGTGGGTTAGATTCCCGATAGATCCACCTGCATATTGGTACATGAGTTAGACTATGGGACTATATCCCGGGAGATCCACTGGATAGTTGAGGAAAGGGCTACAGGACGGTATCCTGGGAGACCCTCATTGCTATCATTGAAATTGAATTGTGTTTACTCTACGTTTACTCTGTCTTTGTAGTTGTTATTGCCTCATTAATTTGCCTTATTTCACTGTCGTATTTATTATTTATGTTAGATTATTATACTGTTAATTGTTATTATCATTATATTTTGTCTCAGTAGGGCCCTAACTTTCCTCGTCACTACCCAATCGAGGTTAGGCTTGGCACTTACTAAGCACCATTGTGGTGTACCCATGCCCTTCCTGCACATAGTTTTCATGTGCAGATTTTTCAGGTACCTCTACTCAGGCGTACTATCCTTGAGGCAAGGAAATACACGGAGACTTCAAGGCATATCTGCCGCGTCCGCAAATCAGGAGTCTCTATTCTGTTCCAACTTTAGTATTTAGTTTATCCCTTTTCTCCCAGTTGTTATATATTCTGGAGTTAGAGCAGTGTGCTATGTGCCCATTTGCCTGTGATTCCCGTGAGTTTCCGGATTTTGGGATTAAGTTGTAGACTTCCACATTTCTTTTGATTCATTTAGGCCTAGCAGCCTTAATTGCTGTTATTATTTAAATAGGTTTAGCTTTAAATTATTTATTCCGCAAGTTAAGTTGCTAAATTTCCACATTGTTAGGCTTACCTAGTCGTAGGAACTAGGTGCCATCATGACATGGTCATTGAGGGTGACTGGGGTCGTGACACAGGCCCACTTCTCGAAATTAAATTTTTTTTACATCAACAAGTTTTTTATCTCCCCACGAGTTCATACACACCAAAAGTTCTCAAATCCGACCCCAAAAGGTCCTACAAATTCCCAATCAAAAGTTCAAAATTCCAAGCCCTAGTTCTTTTTAGCTTAAGTTTCCATGATTTTCTAGGTGGATTTCATAATATCATCGAGTTTTAAGTCCAAAAATCTTACCTCAAATCATTCCCCCTTGAATCCCTCTTTAATCTCCACCAAGAAGCTCTCAAAATGATCAACTATGTGTGAAAATAGACCCAAAATTGGGGATAAAATGAATTATAATATTCTATCCAGGTCTGACTCCTCCTTCTTCGCGAACGCGGGCAACCTCTCGCGTTCGCGAAGCGCGCGATGCTTCTTATTCCTAAACCTTCGCGACCGCAGCCTCCTAACGCGAACGCAATAAACAAAAAGGCCTCGATCCCAAATTACTCTACGCGATCATGAGTACCCTCTCGTGAACGCGATGCACAACCTGCCAACCATTTGCAAATGCGAATCCCCTCTCACGAATGCAAAGGCTTAACTCTAGCCTTCCCCAATTCCTTCTTTGCGATCGTGAGTCTCCTCTCGTGAACGCGAAGACATAAATCTCTACAACACTAAACCTGCATTTTTTGCAATTTTCCAAACTTTAGAATTGTCCGATTAACAATTCGAAACTCACCCGAGACCCCCGGGATCTCAACCAAAGGCACCAACACATCCTAAAACATTATTCAAACTTGTTCTAATTACCAAAATACCTCAAACAACCTCAAATCACTCAAAACACAACGGATTCAAGCCTAAGTTTCTAAAATCTTCTGAAATACGCGTTTGATAAAAAACTCAACCAAACAATGTCCGAATGACCTGAAATTTTGCACACATAACCCAATTGACATAACAAATCTACTTCAACTCTCGAAATTCCATCCCGCCCCTGGATCAAAACCTCGCATATCAACCGGAAATCGCTGAAATATCAACTTCTCCCATTCACGCCTAATTCTACTTCGAACCTCCAAAACCCATTCTGATCACACTTCTAAGTCACAAATCACCCCCCCCCCCCCCCCCACCGAACCATCAAAACTCACATCTGAGCCCTCTAACACATAAGTCAACATCCAATTGAGTTTTTCAACTTAAGCTTCCTTAAAAGAGATTAAGTGTCTCAAACCTTATTAAAAATAATTTCGGACTCGATCCGACCAACCCGATACCACAAAATACGAATAACAAAGCATAGAAAAGCAAAAATGGGGAAAACAAAATGGTAACTCATGAGATGACTGGCTGGATCGTCACAGTACGACTCTATTTAGAGTTAGTGTATGCCTATAATATATTGAACAATAACGAATATACATTTGTAAAATAATAATTAGTTGATAGAATCCATGACTTAGTTGAATTTGATAATACTCTTTTATATAAGCTTATAAGTTTTCATGTGAAAATGCGGCTTGTGGATTTTGTATCCATCATATGAAATGGTTTAAGCGAAATTATAAAAGATTTAACTAGCTAATTAAATTAAATTTTTAGTGATTTAATTTAATTAACTGAACTTGAAATCTCAACATAGGGAGTTAAAATAAATGTTAATAAATTTTTAAAATTCACATTGAGGAGTTCAATTGCAGTTTTAGTGGAATAAATTGTAATTAATTATAGTAAGAATTAATTCATGCTAATTTTGAATTAAAACTATAATTCATAGCCTCTTACTATTTTTGTGGTCCCTGCTATACCTAGTAAAAACCTAGACAGACATGGGTAAAAAGTAGCTTGGGAGAAAGTTTATCCTTTTGAGTTAGAGTAGGATTCTACTTGCAGAATCCGACACATTATTGAGCCCCTATTGTGGCTTAATTTTGGGTCTATTAAAGGAAGATTAGTTTCACCTAATAACTTATTTTTTAGTTGTATTCTTGACCACCCAAAAGCAAAATCGTCTAAAGATTTTACTAGGCATATAGTAGAAGAGTGCAGACCTGCATTCTTGATATTTGGAGGATTTGTGAACTATTTCAATATGTTAGTGCTTCTAATCCTGTTATTATTGCGTTATCTAGTTTACATGTATTTGTTGTCTGAATTATATGTGTATTTCCGTTGCGCATCTTCTAAAAATTAGTATCAGATGTCGTCTTACATCTAACTAGATAATGTAATCCAGCATGCATAGAGTAATATTAAAATGTATTTTTTATTGATACATGTTTGGGATGATTATTCTATGTTATAGACATGATTGCATTTATTAGTATCTTAATTCTATAATTATGAAATTATTAATTAATATACACATGTATAAAAAGTAATGTTATATTTAAATAACACTCTGTTTAAATTACGTTTTTACTGAATAACAACTTTTTTTGGATAAAAAACGTGACGGTTTTTTGAATGCTATTAATTTTGTAATTATGGGTTGATATACATATGCATAAACAGTAAATTATTATCATTAATCTATTTTAGTTTCTTTCTATACATAATCACAATGTTATATTAATAAAAATTTGACTATTTTATATGATATTAGTTATGTAATTTTGGATTAATATACAGAATTATGAACAGTGACGTTTTTGACTAGTGAAAAACATACTATTTTTTTACAATTCTGTCTAAACATGTTTTTTTTAAATAAAAAAATTATTTTGAGTTTTAAAATCACATGTTAACATATATTAGTATAATATGTGATTTGAACAAGTCAAAATAATAAAAACCCTTAAAAGGAAAAAAAAAACAGAATTCTAGAAATTTTAGAATTTTGAAATTTTGTCGAACTACGATTGACCTCAAATTTGGTAGGTTCATCTGAAACGGCCCAATGAGCAATAATCAAGGGACATGTCGGTTTTTGGGCATTCGGGTCATTTAGATGGGTTTTTAGTCATTTTTCTATTTCTGGAAAGTTTTTAAATATAAAAAATTAAAAGAAATCTGTGATGTTAGGGTTCAATTTTTATTGTTTCTAATTATGTTTTACAGTAATATAATAAATTATATGTTAACATAGGTCTTCTTCCACCTGATTTGGTCTTGTTTAAATTTATGCAAGTTGTTAAAAGCTTACATCACTCATATATTTTGCATGTATAGTTAAGTTTTCCTAACGAATCTATTTGTTCAATGAGCATGTTATATGTATAATGTGTTGTTTTGAATTTAAATATTCCAAATACATAACTAATGATCTATTTAATGTGAATATCTCTCGTATTAATCATGTCTTCATTCAACACACTTACCTCAATTTTCAACTAAAATAAGTTAGAAGGACCGAATTATGTTGACTGGAAAAGGAACCTTGATATTGTCCTAACTGTTGCAGGTTACAACTTTGTAATCACTCAGGAGTGCCCAAAAAAACCTGAAAATGCTACTGATGATCAGGTTAAGGCATATGAAAAATGGGTTAAGGCTGATGATGGCGCAAAATGTTACATTCTTGTCTCTATGGTGAATATTTTGCAACATCAACATTAGTCTATGTGGTCTTCTTATGATATGCTCGAAAGTCTCAAAGAGATGTTCGGTCAGCAAAATCATGCAGCTAAGTAGACATCCAAGAAATCCCTTGTGAACACCAAGATAGTGGAAGGATCATCGGTCATGGACCATGTTCTGAAGATGATGAGTTTTCTAAATGAACTAGAGGTCCTTGGAGCTATGATTGATAAGGAGTCTCAAGTTGAGATGGTCTTGCAGACTCTACCTGACAGCTTTCAACAGTTTTGCTTGAACTATAATATGAAAAAATATATTTGTCACTAGTAAAATTGTTGAATGATCTTCAAGCGACAGAATATATTATCAAACAACAAGCTCCAGTTGTGGCACTCAATATTGAGAAAACTTCGATTTCTAAGTTGAAAGGCAATAAGAAAAAGAAGAAGGCTCAACAGGTTTTGGCACCTGGTGGTGAGGCTGATGTGAAAAAAGCCCAAAGGAAAGTGCTATCATTACAACCCATCCGGTCATTACAGGAAGCAATGCCCTGCCTATCTGGCAAAGTTGAATAAGCAAGGTAATTCAAATTTAAATGTCGTTGAAACTTATTTAGCGGCTGTTTATACCATGTTTTGGTGTGTTGATTTGGGAGCCACTAATCACATCTGCACTACTTTGCAGGCGTTTCAGAAAACGTGGTGGGTAAGTGCGAATGAACTTTGCATTTTTGAAGCCAATGGCGAGCCAACACCAGCTTTAGCTTTAGGAGATATTAGAGTTTCGTTTAGTTTTGATAGATTTTTAGTTTTAAAAGATGTTCTCTATATACCTTCTATTAAAAGGAATTTGATTTTGATTTTGAAAATAATGGATGCCGGTTATAATATTTATTTTTCTAATAACTCTACTGTTATCAAGTTTAACAAATATTTTTTCTACACTGCTGCTAGAGTACATGACCTTTTTATTCTTAATATATCTCCTCATGTTCTACAACAACCAAAAGAACTAAATAACATTATAAATAAAAACTTATTTCTGAATTGAGTCAAACTTATTTGTGGCACTAACGTCTAGGTCATATAAATCTAAATAGGATTTCGAGATTGGTCTCTGATGGATCTTTGAGTTTATTAAAAATGGAGTCAGTACCAACATGTGAATCCTGTTTAGAAGAAAAAATGACTAAGAGACATTTGCCCTCAAAAGGAAATAGAGCAAGTGATAAGCTAGAATTACTGATTTGTGTAACCCTACGAATATACAAGAAAGAGGTGGTTTTGAGTATTTTGTGACTTTTACAGATGATTACTCAAAATATAGATACATTTATGTGTTGCGATGTAAGTCTGAATGCTTTGAGAAATTCAAAGAATTTAATACATAAATAGAGAAATGACAAGATAAATATATCAAAACTTTGCGACCTGATCGTGGTGGTGAATACCTTTCTGTAGAATTCATAAAATACTTATCAGATAATGAAATTACATCTTTTCTGCCCTAGGAACACTACAACAAAATGGTATGACAGAAAGAAGAAATAGAACCCTTATGGAAATTGTTAGATCAATGTTAAGTTATTCCGATTTGCCTTCATCCTTTTGGGGATATGCTATAGAAACATCAAACTACATTCTAAATGGTTCCTTCAAAGTCAGTACCTTCAACTCCGGTAGAATTGTGGACTGGGCGCAAGCCAACTTTGCGGCATATTCGGGTTTGGGGTTGTCTAGAACATGTGCTGAAAGGAAAAATGGATAAATTGGAATCAAGGATATATGCATTTTTATTGGATGTCCAAAAGGAACTAAAGGCGATTTGTTTTATTGTCCTAAAGAAAAGAAGGTAACTGTTACGACAAATGTCAGATTTTTCGAAGAGGACTATCTAACGAACCATATTCCTAGAAGTAAACTAGTTTTATAGGAATTAAACAATGAAGTAACTAAAGACTCATCTCTAGAATGTATCCCAGAAGCCAGTATTGACATGCTACTGCATTATCGTGGTGGGAGAAATGTCAATAGGCAACAAATTGCACAAGAGCAATTGCCTGACATCTCACTACCCCAAAATAGTGGGAGTAATGTTGAGCAACCTCTGATTGTTGAACAACCTAAAATTGTTATGTAGCCTGCACTACAGGAAGAAGTTAATGATATCTCAGTACCGCAAGGTGTGGAGGATAAGATTGAGGCTTCAGTTCCAGAAAATAATATTGTAATTCAACAACAAAATCAACCTCCACTTGTAGTGACTATTAATATTGGGGGAATTATTAGAAAATCCCTCTGGTTTGCGCTCTTGGGAGATATGATAGAATCCCTAAAGAGCCTAATACAGAATCTATTAATTACGATGAAGCACTACATGATACAGATGCTCATAAATGGGTTGATGTTATGAAATCTGAAATGGAGTCCATGTACTCCAATCAAGTCTGGGATCTTGTAGAAACACAAACTGGAGTCAAACCCATAGGTTGTAGATGGATATAAGAAAAAGAGAGGAGTGGGTAGAAAAGCACAAACTTTTAAAGTTGGGCTTGATGCAAAAGGGTTTACTCAAAAAGAAGGGATCAATTATGAGGAAACGTTTTCGCCGGTAGCCATGCTTAAATCCATTAGGACTCTCTTATCCATTGCTACTCATTACGATTATGAGATTTGGCAAATAGATGTCAAGACCACTTTTCTAAATAGAAGTCTTGATGAGTGCATCTATATGGCACAACCAGTTGGTTTCATAAAACGTGGCTATGAGCACATAGTGTGTAATTAAAAAAAAATCCATTTATGGATTGAAATAAGCTTCTAGGGAATGGTACAGTTGTTTTGACGTATCGATTAAGACCTTCGATTTTGATAAATGTGAAAATGAGTCTTATGTCTATAAGAAGTGTAATAGAGATAACGTTATATTTTTGGTTTTGTATGTAGATGATATTTTACTCATAGAAAATAATGTGAGCATGTTGAATTTAGTAAAGGAATGGTTGTCCTCGCGTTTTGATATGAAAGACTTGGACAGGCAGCACATATCCTTGGGATCAAGCTTATGCGAGATTGCAAGAAAATGATATTAGGCTTGCCCCAATCACTTTATATTGATACTATTCTCATCACGTTTAGCCTGCAAGATTACAAGAAAGGGTTTCTCCCCTTTAGACATGAAATCTCTCTATCAAAAGATCAGTCCCAAAAATGACTGATGAGATAGAAAATATGAAGGCGGTAGTCTTACGTATGATATGCTACGTGTGAGCACGTGATTTTTACCCTACACATGAGTTAGTCCTATAAAATTCAAAATAAATGATTTTTCCTTATTTTTTCTAAATTTTTGTGTGAATTTTGTGTTAATTGTTTGCGTGTTATTTGCGTGTGATAAATGAATTTGCATTCTTAGGAAATTAATTCTTTTTCTAACAAATTAAAGAAAAAATCAAAAAAAAAAAATTTAGTTAGCTCTTAAATTGAAAATTGTCAAAAAGAGGTAATTAGTTTAATTTTTTTTTTAATAAGTTTCAAATAATTATAAAGTAGAATAAATACAAAATACAAAAAAATACAAGTTATATTAACAAGGAAAATACATGAACAAATGGAATTGGGCTCGGAATTCCCAGGCCCAAAATTATCGACCAGTCGCCTAGTCCCAGCCGCCCAGCCCAATTGCACTACCCAGACCCGGTCGACCCCTTTCCCCTTGTTAAATCTCATCCGTTAAACCCATTTAATCCAACGGTCCCAATTTGTTATTACAACCTTAATACACAAAAAACACAAAAAACCTTAAACAATTCAAAGACTCAGCTCCCTTCTGTCTCTCTCTCTCTCCCCGTTCATCTCTCTTCTTCATCAACGGCGCCGCCGCTAGGGTTCCGCCACCCACGGCGGCGGCCGGCCTCTTCTCCGACCAAAAACAATATCAAAACACTCCCCTCATCTCCCTCTTCCATTTTCTCCAAGCCATTACCTTCAAAACCCAACCAATCGCCCCAAATATC
The DNA here is from genome assembly GCA_032618575.1 of Nicotiana noctiflora. Taxonomy (NCBI): domain Eukaryota; kingdom Viridiplantae; phylum Streptophyta; class Magnoliopsida; order Solanales; family Solanaceae; genus Nicotiana; species Nicotiana noctiflora. The sequence goes on along the minus strand of JASVEL010002695.1, from coordinate 31,206 downwards.
CCGCGCCGCCACCCCCTCCCATGGCGGCGCCGCCACTCAAAACCACCCCCAAATCAACCCCCACCCTTTCTTCTTACAACCCTCAACCGTGACACACCAAGTGTCGAGGCCAAAACCATTGAAAAGTGCTAAAGCCGATTTGGGTTCAAAAGCTTTCAAGAAAATACGTCGATTCAAGAAATCCAAGATTCGAAGGTTCGGTTGAAGACAAGAATCAAGGAAAAGAACGAGGGAGTGAAGAAAAACGGAAAAGAAACAAAAAAAAAAGAAGCTAAGTTTCCTTATCTCTCTGTTTTTGTGCTTTTTGTTGTTCTCTTCTTTGATTTTAATTTTTCGTTAATTTCTTGTCACTTTTATGTAGGATTATTTTCGGCCATGCTTTGATTAGTATTATTAGGTTTTAGATTTGTTTAATTGATTCTATTTTTTCTGTTAGTTTCTAATAGTTTTTAGATTTTTTTTTGTTAAAGATTGTTAGGTTTTCTGTTATTTTTAGATTTTTTAGTATTTGATTTCTGTTAAAATTGGTAACTTCTCACTGAAAAGTGTTTTCCTCATAATCTGCTAAGTAATGTCTTCGTGTTGCATACTATCTCATCATCATTATTATGGTTGTAGTTTTCAGCTCTTCATTGTGTTTCGATAAATATGTGGCTTCTTACTTCATTTTAATTGATTTTGGGACTTCTAGATAGATATTAAAGCACAGTACATAATATAAATAAGGAAAGTATGTACGAGTGCCACACTGTCCTTGTTCGATTCTGTGCTGCTTCTTTAGTGTAAAAAAAATGCATAAAGATTGGTTAATTGTGAGTAGTGGAATTGTGTTAGTGAATTCGATATTGATCGATACTTAGGATGTATTGGTTATAGCTGCTCGATTAGTGATTAAGCTCGACTATAAGATTCGCCCCTTATACAAGTTTAGATTCAAGTTAAATCGATAGTTGAAATCACACGATTCGTAGCAACCGAAGGCGATTACTTGATAGATTCAATTTCGTTTAGTCATTCCAATTAGTGAGACTCACCATCTATCAAATTGTTCCCCCGAGTCTTGTTAATTGAATAATTGAACAAAAGTGGCTATATTTGTAAAACTGCCTAAGGTCGGTTATGAGTGTAATGTGAATTTAGTTATTGAATTAATTCCGAATTTTGAAAGTTAAAGAGGCAGATTGGCTGTTTGAGCAATAGTCACTTAATTGTGGCTATTTGATAAATACAATCTGAAAATGAGTTAAAATAGGGATAAATTGCAGAAATTAGGAATGTAATTAGCCTTAAGAAGTAGGGGTAAATGGGGAATAAGAATTGGTATAGTGGTAATAAGCTTAAAAGAAGAAAGGGTACAATTGGGATATGAATTGGCATAGTTTTTATAAATATAGAGCTTTTAGGGTATTTTAGGCACAACAAAAGGTGTTTCAGTAAATAATAAAAGGAAATGAGGGCACAATAGGTAATACAAGGGAAATAGAACATGGTAGACTATTCTAGAAGGGGTTTTAGTGTAGCTTTCAAATAATTAATTGCACTAACTTGTGCAACAAGTCAAGAATTGAAGGGTTTTTAATGAAATTCAGATTTTTCTTTTGTGCCTATAAATAGGTATTTTCAGCTTTTGAAAAAGGGGGTTCAATCTGATTTTTAGAGAGCTTTTTTCTCTGATTTTTTTGATTCCTCTCTCTGATTTTTACTTTGAATCTCTCTCTGATTCTAACCTTTTGAACCTTAGTTTTTAAGAAACCCAGAAAAATTCCAAAAAGAGTTTGTTATTCTCTTTGAAGTCTGAACAGTATAATTTTCAGATTCGAGTTCTCCTTTTATACATTAAAACCATAAAAATCCAAAAATAACAGATACCCATAAAGAAGCACTGTTACATTGCTGTCTCACTTGCTGAAATTCAATTAAGTGGCTTGGAAATTCTGAAAAGTTGTTTCCTGGGTTTAATTGTCGATCCCACTGCTGCTGTTGAAATGTTGAACTGCTGTAACTGTGACTGTCACTGCTGAACTGCTTGTTAAATTACACTTTGCTGATGTTCATAGATCTAATGGAATCTCTTCAAATTTCAGGTACACATTTGTAATTTCAAGCTATTGGAAATAAATTGAAGTGTTGTTCATTTTTCTCTTGGCTTAGTTCCATTTAATTCTGTTTTTTTTATGTTTTCATAAATAGGAATTAATTTGGGAGACTTTCGTGTCTAGTAGTATATTTGGACTGTTATGGTTTAATTGATGATTTAAGACATTTATGTATACATATTACTGGAATTTATATAGATTTAGTGTAGTTTGCAATAATAGAAATAATTATATGTTATGTTCATCTGGAATGGAGACGGGATAATTAGTGTATGGATTTCGTTGTCAAATCAAGGTGCTTAGTATTAAATCCAGGAATCATGTGAATTATGATTGTATTGATTTTAGCAAGAATTAAGATAGTCAGTATGATATCAACATGATGTTTTAATAATTTTCCCATTTTACAACTACTAAAATCTGAATAAGAGAATCAACAGGAAAAACTATATACTGCAAATGAATTGAATGTATAGGAAAAACTATATACTGCAAACAAATTGAATGTTGGCGAATTAACTGTGTGCTGGACGGCAAAATAGTACACTTAAAGGAATAAGTTCCTGGGCATATCTGGCATTGAGCTGAAGACTGTTCCAAAACCCAGGCCCAATAACAATAGAGATATAAGGGCCTGGAATGCTTAGTATTAGGAATCGGCTAAGGGAAAAACATAAATAGAAAAGCATAATATACACCTCTTAGGGTAGAGACTTTAAAATTAAATTGGGACGAGCCTCGCCCGAATAACAAGCCGGGGCCCCCATTTAGTAATGAGATAACATAGTAGATCCGGAGAGGCTAATAGCGAATTCCATAGCCTCTCCCAAAAGTTAAAAGCCGATAGACATCATCTAGGGCACGATTTTAATATACTTTCCATTGAACGAGTGTGCACTTGGTGCGACTCAAATCCAAATCTTGGCAAAGCCGAAATATACCAAAAGTCATAGGCGTACTGGTTGCGGTATGACTCTAGGCGTGTTTCCGCGATGTCGCAAAAAATCTTAAAAAATAATAGTTATGTAAAAAGCACATTATGTTGTTAAAATCGATAATTAAGTCAAACAAGAGTCGGGAATGACAGTGGAGCGACCGTGCTAAAACCACGGAATCCGGGAATGCCTAACACCTTCTCCTGGATTAACAGAGTTCCTTATCCGGATCTCTACTTCGCAGACATTTTTTAAGAGTCAAAATTCCTCGGATTCGGGATTAACCGGTGACTTGGGACACCATTGTCATTCCCAAGTGGCGACTCTGATTAATCTCTAATAAAATCCCGAACCGATTGTCCTTTAATTGGAAAAACTCCTTCCCTTACGTTATTGTATCCGTTTCGGGTATTTGAGCGTCGGGGTATACCCTACGAGCGTATTTATATGCTTTTAAGTGTTTGGGGTAGTAAAAAGGGAGGTGTGACAGCCCTAGCGACTCTGCTGGGGATCCAACCCTGAACTTCGGTTTCAGGGTTTAAGAACTCGAGCTCCTTAGAACTGTCGTTCGTGTTTCTATTTGACTTCATTATGTGATTTGAACAACATGCTATGTGCTTTATCGCTTTGATATTATGTGAATTGTATATAAAATTGTGCCGAAAACCTTTCTCTCTTCTCCCCCGGGGATGTGCTTACTGGTTGAGACTCCCCTTTCTGTTAAAGTCACCTTAAATTAAGAAAACAGAGGCCGGTTAAGTTACAAACCCGATTGACTCCGCGGGTCACCGGTACGTAGCCCCCTCCTCGATTCGAGTTGTCCGCTCGGGTACACGGTCTAGCAATCCATGAAACCGTAAGATTTTGAACATAGGTCTAGGACGATTATTTGCATCATATTTGACTTAGGGGACTCAACACAGGGGTTGGGTCCGTCTAGGACAGGTGACCCGGTATTGAAAAAGACCGAGCATGTTATGTGTTGCATTTTATTGTCCTTGATCGTTATGCGGACCGGCGGAAATCCCGAGGATAGAAAAATTGTTGAAAAAGAAAAAAAAAGAGAGGAAAATAATGATTTATAGAAAGTAGGTACCCGGAAAAATTGAAAATTGGAAAAGAAAAGGTGGAACATTTTTGTTGAAATAATTGGTCAAATAATCTGACCGAACTACGCAGGTTTGATTCTCGCCATTAGGTGTGATACGTAGGCAACCCTCATCGGGTCCAACCACCCCCTTTCAAAAAATAAAAAAAATGTGTGTTTGTGTCAATAAAATCAAAGTGATGCCGTTTTTGAAAATAGCCGAATGTTCCGAAAGGACGCCGGAAGGCTGTTTTTGCAAAAATGGTCACTTTGAATCTTTTCTTTTTGAATAATGGCCTTGAAATATTCCTTATGGAAATGTTGAAAGGCCACCACTTTCAAAAAATAAAAAAAAATGTCGAATTGTAGTTTTCAATAAATCGAAGTGACGCTGTTTTTGGAAATAGCCCAATGCTCCGAAAGGACGCCGGAAGGCTTTTTTTGCAAAAATAGCCACTTTGAATCATTTCTAATAATTTGCGAGCACAGCCTTGAAATATTCTTTGTGGAAATGTTGCAAGGCCATAGCCGCAAAAATCAAGTTCGGGTTCACACCCCGTTTGCAAAAATAACCAAAAAATGTCAAATTTTTGATTTTGTTATAAATAAGTTGGGTGATGCTATTCTTGCTTAAAATAAGCCGAATGTCCCTCAAAAGGACGCCGGAAGGCCGTTTTTGCAAGAATAGCCACTTTGAGTCGTTTTTAAATAATTTTGGACACAACCTTGAAATATTCCCTCGCGGAAATGTCGAAAGGCTGTATCCGCAAAAATCAAGTTTGAGTCATTACTCAACTTTATAAAATAACCACTTTATCAAATAAGCAATTACATGGCCGGGTTTTTGCTGAAATAGCCAAATTTTTTGCATTTTTAACTTCCTTAGTCTTGTGTTGGCCTGTGTCGGTGCTGAACGATGCCCCATGAGCCACATGATAAAACATTTTCAAGTTTATCTTTCTTAAATAATTTTTGCAAAAAAAAAAGCCACTTGGTCTAAACAAACCATTACATGGCCAATTTATGAAAAATAGTCTTGTTTTGGTTTATGGTGATGCCGAACGGTGCCCCATGAGCCACACGATAAAAAAAATTTTCAAGTTTATCTTTCTTAAATAAATTTTGCAAAAAGAGCCACTTTGTCTAAATAAGCCATTATATGGCCAATTTATGAAAAATAGTCTTGTGTTGGTTTATGGTGATGCCGAACGATGCCCCATGAGCCACAGGATAAAAAAAAATTTTAAGTTTATCTTTCTTAAACAAAATTTTGCAAAAATAGTCATTTTGTCAAATAAGCCATTATGTGGCCAATTTTGTAGAAATAGTCATAATTGACACCAAAAATATTTTTATTCTTGCAGAAATCTCCTACACAAGTTTGTAGTTGGAGTCGGCTTCTATAATTTTCCTTCAAAGAAAAAAAAATAATAAAAAAAAAATCAAATAAACATCTCTTTATTTCTTGCATTAATTTGCAAGAACTACGCTCGGTCTGATTCATGCGGGGTCATGATACGTAGGCAATCCACATAGGATTCGATCATATCCATAACCAAAAAGAAAAAAAAAATGAAAAACTACAAAAAGAAAAAAAAAAAGAGGAAAAATGAAAAAAAAAAGAGGGGAAAAGAAAAGAAAAGAAAAGAAAGAAAATAGTAGAAAAAAAAGAGAAGGTGATCAATAAGCGGGATACCATGATGCTGACGTGCTGGCTTCGTTTTGTTGTGTCAAATTTCAGAAAGGTGGTTGGTTGTGGTTCCAAAATAACTCTTCCCTACAACACAAAGTCAGAGGACAATGGCAGAGAATCTCAAGGCCGAGTGGGTTGGTAGCGGCACCCGACAACAGCTGGTTGAACGGAACCACATGTTAGTTGAAGAAGTCAAAATATTGAGACAACACGTGGCTGAAATGTATCGGGCGTGGATGGATGGAAAAGCACTACCCCCGCCACCACCTAGTTTCATGGACCCTGTCCTTACACCGAACCCGATGCCAAATATACCCGCCTATCGCAGCCTTTCCAGCCACCCCAATAGCTCCATCACTCGGTATCCATCTATTTTCCCCCAGGAATGCGCTCCAATCACATCCACTGTTCCCGACGATAAACACCCACCCGAAGCTCATGTTGCCCAACATTACCCCTCCGAGGTTGCTCATCAGGACCCCAAACAGAGCCCGCAGGTTGAACCTCCCCAACGACAAGGTCCAGTGGTCGTCTTTGTTAAAGGCCCTCTATATCGAACCCATGGACATCCCTGTAATTCTCCTGGCCCTTACTTCTCCCCACGAGCATACCAGAAACCCCACAGGTCAGGTTTTAGGCCAAATCAGGCCTTTAAAAATGAGAGGCTACTGAAACGAGAAAAGGCTCTCAACCCTTTGGGAGAATCGTATGCCAGTTTGTTCCACAAGTTGAAGCAACTGGGCATGTTGAAACCAAATCAGATAAAAATGCCAAATCATCGGTCAAAGAGGTGTGATTTTTCTCAAATGTGCGCATATTGCTCAGGCGCCCCGGGGCATGACATAGAAAAATGTTGGAAGCTAAAAAAGGCAATTCAGGAGCTTATCAATGCATGCTACATTGCCGTACAAAATCCGGATATAGTCGACACCCGTATGGTTGATGCAGAAGGCAGTGGCTAAAGATATTGTGCTTGGTAATTGGAAATATGCTTCATTTGGGGTTTATCCAAAGTAGAGTTTTTGGTGGCTTATTTTGTTGACATTTCTGTTACCCGGGTTATTTCAGGGTTGTAATCCGGACGTTGTCTTGAAAGTCAAAACCCTTCTATCTTACTACTTTGCTTTGTTTAGTGCTGTCTAGGTTTGTAATTTTAGTCTAGTCTGTTCGTTTTGTTGTTCGTCTTGTTGTTTCAACCCATCAGTTTAATACAACTCTTTGTTTCCCGTCATTCCTAGTCATTCCATTTCTGATCACTTTGCATTTCTTCTCATTGATTTTAGCAACATGACATGCACATAATTTTCGGCCTGATTTTAAAAGTCAAATTAGCAATGCAACAATGTTGAAGATGTAAGGATACTCGGAAGAAACAAAGCTTATCAGAATACTGTGAAGCCTGAATCAAGTGAATACTAGGGGAAAGCATAACATAAAGAAATGCTTTGGAAAGGCATCATGCTTCATCGGCTTAAAGCCAAAGGCAAAAGTACCCCAAGGCTAAAGGAACCATTCGTGGTATCGAGATTGTTGCCCAATGGCACTGAGAATCGTCAAATACAGAAGGCAAATATGTGAATTGGTCGAAAGATAGTTTGTACTCGGTAGGTTTTGAAGATTGGAATGACGAAGGCATTTTATTCGGCTATCCCAAACACTTTGTCCATTGTTATCCCTTTGAGCCATATTATATTTTCTTTCACATCCCTCTTTCGGAATAAAATAAATTGAGTATGGAGCGGGGAAATAAAATGGAGAAAAGAAGATAATGAAAAAAAAAAAAGAAAAAGTGAAAAAAAAAGAGAAGAAAGAAAAAGAAAAGAAAAGAAGAGAAAAGGAAAAAATCGGGAGAAGTCAAATCGCAACAAGGAAGCGATCTTATTGTCTGAACTACGTCTGACTTGATCCCGAAAGGGTACGTAGGCAGCCTCTCTGAGGTTCAGTCACAATAAATGAAAAATCTGAAAATCTAAAAAAAAAAAAATTCCCCGAGAAGGAAACTGGGGCAGAATTTATGTTTGTTGAAGTTATAAGATTCCGAAAGTTGTAATCATTAACCCACATTGAAATAATTTTGAGCCTTTATATCCTTTTTTCTAAACCCCATCCAAAAGCCAGCATTACGGTCCAAAGGAAGACCTTCCGATCAATCTTCAAGAAATGCCGAGTCAAACGAGCAAAGGTGAATCACATCAAGGGCAACACTCCAGTCCGAACAAAGCAGAATGACGAATTCAAGATGATGAGAACTACCACTGGACTCCAAGATGAGAGAAATTAAAATGAGAGAGTCTTATCGGTGAAAACCCGCACGGGCACCGTAAGGCGACGGTGAGTTGAGAGAAAGAAAGATCAAATGAGAGAGGCTTGTTGGCGAAAACCCTACGGGCGCTGCAAGTCGACTAAGGATCAGATCAAAGAAATGAAGTATTGAAGACCGGTTTCACAGTAGAACTTTGCAACAAGAGTTGAACATCAACTTTGCTATACGGAGAAGGCCAAAAGTGCGTGTCAAGGTCGCTAGAGTCGGTATTCAAAATCCGTTAGGTCATTCGTCTGTAGGTTTCTTGTTAGGAATTGTATTTTCCTTTCTCTTTATTCTTCACACTTTGTTTTACCCTCCTTCTTATCGAGTCAGTCAGGTCATAACAAGTATAGAAATGATTTCAAAATTTGCCACCAAGTTTTCCAATTGCACAAGATGGGATTTAGCCAACACGACAATTGTCGTAGGTCTGGGAATGACAAGGCCAGTGATTTAAGCCTACAAGAGCAACATGTGCAATGAGGATCATGCAAAACACAAAGTCGGCAAGGTGCCAACTCGAGGAAAATATAACAAATGGAAGTACGGGGTTCGAACAGAGAGGGGGGTATATCTTCTAAGAGTTAGTCAAGAAACACCCAAGGTTGCCAACTGGAGTCATCAACGGAATCGAGATCGAAGTTTGTGGTATCCTCCAAGAAAGGGACAATATACATACCGAAAGAGAGTTGGATTCTGAACAAAGAAGAAGTGAAAATGGATAGTCGGTGAACAGGCAGGGCGCTCGGGTGGAAAGCAGTCGCCATCAAAGTTCAAGGCCACAACCAACCACCGCATTTAAACTAACATATTTTTCTTTGTTTTGAAACAGGGGCATAGAGGTTATTGATCCGATAGAGCCAGCAGCTTCCAAAAAGCATAGGCTCATTTTGGTTGCGATGCGTATCTTACTGTATTGGGCCGAGGCGAAGGGAAAGTTTGCGCCAAATTGGCAAGGACCATTTGTGCTATCGTGGGTGTTGTCCAATGGGGCATTATATTTGACAGATGTTGAAGGAAAGTGCGTAGAGACTGCTATCAATTCAGATGCAGTCAAAAGATACTATGTATGATTCCTTTTCAATTACGTGTTTTGTATTTTGTTGTGATTTTGGAATTGAAATGACGAAGGCGTTTTATTCTCTATCCAAACACTTTATCCATTGATAACCCCTTTGAGCCTTAATGAATGAATTCTTTCATATCCATCTCTCGGAATCGCTTTAGTGCAACAAGATCGAAATTGTCAAAATGAAAAATGAAATGATGAAAAAAATGAAAAAAAAATGAATGAAAAAATGAAAAATGAAAAAAAAATGAATGAAAGAAAAGAGAAAAAGACAAAGAAATCGGGAAAAAGTAAAAAAGAAACCCATCTAACTAATGACGTTGGATGAACTACGTCTGACTTGATCCCGAAAGGGTACGTAGGCAGCCTCTTTGAGGTTCAATCACAATAAATAAAAAAATCCAAAAATTCCCCACATATTGAAACTGGGGCAGAAGTTATGTTTAATAATTCCGAGAGTTGTAAATATTTTTGAACCCTCGTGAAATTTTGAGCCTTTATACCTTTCTTTCTTAACCCGTCCAAAAGCCACATTACAGTCCAAAGAAAGACCTTCTGATCAATTCCGAAATGATAACGAATGCAATGAAGGAGGAGCGAAACATCGGACAACACCTGTGGTAAGAAAACAAAATACAGAAGGGAAAAATGAGAAAAATGAAAAAAAGTGAGAGAGTCTCATCGGTGAAAACCTTAACCGGCACTGTGAGATGACTGTGAGTTTGAGAGAAATAAAATGAGAGAGTCTCATCAGTGAAAACCTTAACAGGCACTGCAAGGCGATTGTGAGGTTGAGAGAATAAATGAGAGAGTTCTATTGGTGAAAACCTTCCGAGGCACCGTAGAGTGATTGTGAGGATTACTAGAAAGGAGAAAAGCAACAAAAAAATAGTATCGGTTTGGGTTGAAAATAATTCAGAGACGTAATAATGATTGGAACGAACTGGGTCAGAGTTTAAATACATGGCATGGTCAGCGGAATCAGCCAGCAAATACCCAGATAAGTTCTATCATTTCTCCAAAAATACCCTCACCTTTCTTTCATTTTTATGCATTTCATTATTTATCTCTTGAGAGCTAACTACCAGCTCCTGATAATGAAAGTTGAAACAACACTGGATCAGAAAGGAAGAATTGGGAAGGAAATAAGGAAGCTTGGCAAAACATGGCCAAAGGAAAATAAAACAAAACAAAAATATAAAAGTGAGAAAATACAAAAAGAGTCTGCAAGGGATAAGCGGTTGAAAGTTATACAGCAGAAGAAAAAGCAAAAAGAAGAAAGCAATAAGAGGCAGGGGCGGCAGATGCCAGTTGCTAGCAGTTTATATCTAATAAATTTTGTTTCATGATTCATGCAGGAAGAAAGTGTCATTATTCACTTTAAATCGAATGTGACCAATGTGGAAAAATAGAAAACACCCAAAAAAGAGGGAAGTTTGACGATAAGTGGAGAAATTCACAGATGAGAGACAATTGGTAAAAGAAAATACCAAAAAGAGGAAGTTTTAAATCATGGTTGAAATCGGGGTGCCCGCCCGAAGAATGGTATGGCGATTTATTTTTAATGTTTATTGTTGAAATCAGGGTGCCCGCCTGGAGAATGGAATGGCATTTTACTTTAAGTTTTTAATTGAAGTTTTAAATTGTTGTTGAAGTCGGGGTGCCCGCCCGAAGAATGGAATGACAATTTATTTTCAATGTTTATTGTTGAAGTAAGGGTGCCCGCCTGGAGAATGGAATGGCATTTTACTTTAAGTTTTTAATTGAAGTTTTAAATTGTTGTTGAAGTCGGGGTGCCCGCCCGAAGAATGGTATGGCGATTTATTTTCGAAGTTTATTGTTGAAAGTCAGGGTGCCCGCCTGGAGAATGGAATGGCATTTTACTTTAAGTTTTAATTGAAGTTTTAAATTGTTGTTGAAGTCAGGTGCCCGCCTGGAGAACGGAATAGCGATTTATTTTTAAAGTTTGCTGTTGAAAGTCAGGTGCCCGCCTGGAGAATGGAATGGTGATTTATTTTCAAAGTTTGTTGTTGAAGTCAGGTGCCCGCCTGAAGAATGGAATGGCGATTTATTTTTAAAGTTTGCTGTTGAAGTCGGGTGCCCGCCTGGAGAATGGAATGGCATTTTATCTTAAGTTTTAATTGAAGTTTTAAGTTTTTGTTGAAGTCAGGGTGCCCGCCTGGTTACTTTAAGATTTATTTTCGAAGTTTGTTGTTGGAGTCAGGGTGCCCGCCCGAAGAATGGAATGGCAATTTAATTTCTGTTAGGCGCCCACCTTCTAATACGGGAATACATTTCTGCATTGCACGTTTAATTTCTGTTAGGTGCCCACCTTCAAATACGGGAATATTTTTTGCATCGCATTGCACGTTTAATTTCTGTTAGGTGCCCACCTTCAAATACGGGAATATTTTTTGCATCGCATTTGTCACACCTCTTTTTACCGCACCCACAAGGATGCAAAGAGTTTTTCCAATTAAAGGACAATCGAGATGGGATTTATTTAATTATTTCAGAGTCACCTCTTGGGAGATTTATGGTGTCCCAAGTCACCGGTTAAATCCCGAATCGAGGAAAAGAATGACTCTATTTAACAGTCCGCGAACCGGAAATCCGGATAAGGAATTCTATTAACCCGGGAGAAGGTATTAGGCATTCCCGAATTCCGTGGTTCTAGCACGGTCGCTCAACCGTCGTGTTTGGCTTATCTATCTGCTTTTTACAATTATGTACTTAGTGCAAGTTAATATCCCTTTACCGCTTTTATTATTGGTTATGATTTACGAAAGAGAAAGTTGCTTAAAAAATATGCTTTCGAATCACGTCACGTGAAATGCGCCTGTGGTTCCTGACATGCTTTACTTGCTCTTGCCCGAAATTGGGGTCGGGTCACATGAAATGCACCCCCGACTCCTTTAATCTAATTACGTCATTCAGTTGAGTAATAACTCCCTAGCTAATCTTGCTTTTAACATAAGATCTAACATTTAACAGATTTGGAGATTACACACATGAGTAGAGAAGATTGAACAGAGATACAACAGACTAATTCAGGTTTACGCGCATATCTAATGATAGTGTATCTTTGGTCTAGCTACATTTTCCATAACAAAACTAGCAATACCAACTTAATTAAAGAATAACAGAACGTAACCAAATATAAGAACTTTGGACGACTACATGATTCAATAGACTTTAAGCATAAGCTTCAAACTTCATTCTTTTCGAACCAAGGAATTACAATAACAGAGATGTGTACCTGGAATGCGGAAGAACAAAGAAGAGTGAGCAATGGCAATGCAGCAACAGTAACAGGAGCAACAACAATAGGCCAGTAGCAACCAAAGTAAACCAACAGCCACACAAACGACTCAGCAGCAACAACAATAACCAACCAATAGCAACAATAATAACCACACCAGTAGCAAACTCAACACAGCAGCAGCATACAACAACTGAGATGTGTACCAGCAGCAACAAAGACACAACAACAACAACAATGGACTAACAGCAGCAACAATCAACCAGCAGCCACAACACTGGACCAGCAGCAACAAATGACCACAACAGCAACAACAATGGACCAGCTAAAACAGTAGCACAGCACCACCAACACAAGAACAACAACAAACCAACGACCAAACACTCCAATAGCAAAGCACAACCACAACAGTAGCCAAAGAATGGCAAACAGGACTTCTGCAACCAACAAACGAAACAGTAACAAAAAAGCCAATGAAACAGTACTTGTCTATCCTTCTTGTTCTCTTTGTATGTTTGGTTTCAATATCGTTTCTCCCCCCTGTTTTTCTTAACTCTCAGCTCTTTCTATCTATCTCTTTTATGTTTTTCAAAAAATGTATCTTTGCTGCCCCTTTCTCCCCTTTTCAATCCCTTCAACCCTATACTTATAGTTAAAACTTTCAAATCTGGATGGCCAACAGACTAGACTAAGGCCTTGCCCATCCCACCCTGCCTTTTTTCCACTCAGATTAGTCTGAGTATGGGTTTTCATTAATCTAAGCTAATGGTCTGCCACACCTAGTGGGGATACCCTGCTGTAGCAGGTTCCACTAGCCCTTTTATGGGCAAGGGTACTTTAAAAATCCAAAAACAGGCTAACACTAACTAAATTGCCATCAGCTATATCCAAATGCCCTATGTAACAGTGATTCTGGGCATTCTTGCCCTGTCATTCCCACGGGTTTATACAACTAATCGACGAGGTCGTCTAGACTGGTTACAACATATTTGAATCGTTTAAGCCCCTTATGATGACCCACAGATTCGACCATTACTGATTTGTCACCAGAAATATAATGAACAATAGGAGGAGAAGAGACAGAATCATTTAAAGGAAATTGACAAGCCAATTAATCTAAACTAACTAAACAAAATCAAATAGACACGGAAAAGGGGAAAGTCTTACCCTAGAAACTCAAAATGTAGGCGGCTCAACTTCGAACTTGACTTGTCGAAGCCAAATGGGCTTTAATCGAGGTGTTCTCGATTGGGAACACCTAGACTAAAGTCCATTGGACTTCGATTGAAGACTAATCCGACTTGAATTGGCTTTTTTGAAAACTAGGGTTCTTGGGCTCGGATTTGGGGCTTTTGCATTTCTGGTTAGATTCGAACCAAACCAATGTTAAGGGGAGTGTGGGGGAGGCATGAGGAGGCCGTGGTGTGAATTTGGTGAAGTTTGGCGTAGTTTGGGTTTTGACTCGAATCTTTGAATGAAGATTCGAGACGTTTGGTGGTGATTCGAGGTTAGCGGAGGCCGGATTCGTAATGGGGGAGGTGAGGGGAAGATTTGGGTGTTAGTTTGGTGGCCATTGGCCTACCGGAACCGCCGTGAGGCGATTTCCGGCAGGCGGCGCAATGGCGGCGGACGGCGGAGAGAAGCCTGGTCTCTGAGGACCTTTGGGAGATGAAAGGAGAGGGGGGGTCTGGCTTGGGGGGCGGGGTATGAAAAATGAGTTTATATACGATTTGAGAAGTTAAATCCTGATCGTTGGATCAAACTTGATCAACGACCAGGATCTCCTCTCATAACCAAACGGTGTCGTTTGGTTAAAATAACGGCCTGGGTGTATCTGTGATTTATCAATTAATCTGGGCCATTGGATAATAAAATCCAACGGTCCAGATCAAACGTTACATTAAGCTGATCTGGGGTGAATATTGGGCTGGACGGATGAGGGGTTTGGGCCAGTCTTTTGGACTAAAACATGGCCCAAGTCTGCTCTTTATGATGTATTATATGTATACGTATATATATATATATATATATATATATATATATACATATATACTAACCTATAACACAACTATTTTTTACTACAATTATCCCACATAATTATATATCACTTGAAAAATGTAAATCACATAAGAAATGCAAAATCTAATGTATTTTATTAATTTAAACAAATAAACATGCACACAAAAAATGTAAATTTAAGATAAAATAACACAAAATCACAAAAATCATGCCCAACACGAAACTATTTTTATTTTGAATTTTCTGGGAGTACTTCTCAGGTAAGGCAAAAATCACGTGCTCACAGCTGCCCCTCTTTGCGCGTAAACACGCAGAGTTTTCGTGCAAAGATAAGTGAGCGGATATAAGCGATTTTGCCCATTCGAGCACTCCGTATGAAGCATTTTGGAAAAGTCTTGACCGAACCTTGCTTCAAAGGTCTCCTACATATCCCTGGCAAAAAGGGAATCAGGTCAATGTAGTTCGGGAAGTTCTGGTAGCTGGGACTACCATGACTGTTGCGATCTCGCTGTTACTGCTGTTGCCGCTGTTACTGCTGTTGCCGCTGTTACTGCTGTTACTGTCGTTGCCACTGCTTAGCTGATTTCCTTGTTACATCGCACTAAGCAACAAAAACAAGAAGCTAGACTAAGTTACAGTACTACAAGTTCTTATCTATCCTTTTTAACTTGATCTTGTCGCGCTCCTTGCCATCCTCTCTGACTTGGCGTTCCTTCTGATGCTTCTTCTCTTCTTACAAACTTGGATTCATGCCGGAGATTTCTGTTACATTCTACCGCTTTCCTCTACCAAATTAAAACAGATCGTCACTCCATTCTCCAGGCGGGCTCCCTGACTTCAATTACAACTTCAAAGTTAAATCGCCACTCCATTCTCCAGGCGGGCTCCCCGACTTCAACTACTACTTCAAAATTAAATCGCCACTCCATTCTCCAGGCGGGCTCCCTGACTTCAACTACTACTTCAAAATTAAATCGCCACTCCATTCTCCGGGCGGGCTCCCTGACTTCAACTACTACTCAAAATTAAATCGCCACTCCATTCTCCAGGCGGGCTCCCCGACTTCAATTACAACTTCAAAATTAAATCGCCACTCCATTCTCCAGGCGGGCTCCCTGACTTCAATTACAACTTCAAAATTAAATCGCCACTCCATTCTCCAGGCGGGCTCCCCGACTTCAACTACTACTTCAAAATTAAATCGCCACTCCATTCTCCAGGCGGGCTCCCTGACTTCAACTACTACTTCAAAATTAAATCGCCACTCCATTCTCCGGGCGGGCTCCCTGACTTCAACTACTACTTCAAAATTAAATCGCCACTCCATTCTCCAGGCGGGCTCCCTGACTTCAATTACAACTTCAAAATTAAATCGCCACTCCATTCTCCAGGCGGGCTCCCCGACTTCAACTACTACTTCAAAATTAAATCGCCACTCCATTCTCCAGGGGCGGGCTCCCCGACTTCAACTACTACTTCAAAATTAAATCGCCACTCCATTCTCCAGGGCGGGCTCCCTGACTTCAACTACTACTCAAAATTAAATCGCCACTCCATTCTCCAGGGCGGGCTCCCCGACTTCAATTACAACTTCAAAATTAAATCGCCACTCCATTCTCCAGGGGCGGGCTCCCCGACTTCAACTACTACTTCAAAATTAAATCGCCACTCCATTCTCCCAGGCGGGCTCCCCGACTTCAATTACAACTTCAAAATTAAATCGCCACTCCATTCTCCAGGCGGGCTCCCTGACTTCAACTACTACTTCACCGATTTCATCCTATCTCGATTACCTTCCTTTGCCTTTTGTACCCTATCCTTGTTCCTGCATTACCTCTCGGACCACCTTCTCTTCTGAATTATCCTGTCTTGGAATTGCTTTCCCCTAGGTCGTGTTACTTTTCTTCTGGCTGCTGGGGATATTTTTGGAACTGTTTACCCGCCTGCTGGGGGTGATGCTGCTGAGGAAGTATTCTTTGTTTCCTTCACCCCTCATTCTCTTCCTTCTTCCCATACCTCCTCTGGGACTCACGCTTTTGCCTCCTCGAGCAAATTATGGGATGTAATACTGCTGGGGGAATCTCGAAGCCATTGTTTTATTTTTCCAACAACTGCTGGGGATGATACCAAGCTCAAAGATTACCCCATCGTGTCGTCCGGCCTTTCTCAAAACTATTCTGCTCGGAGCTGGTATTTCCCGAAATCTTGTGTTGCTTTTTACCCTTATCCTCTGAGTCTTGCTTTCCAGAAAATTTTCGCAACAGGAGAAAATTTTCTGCCCCAGTTTGATAAACTTCTGGACGGTATGCTTTCCTGCCAACGAACCCTCTTTTCCTGCTTTTAAATCAAAGAAAAATTGTTAGTTTCAAAATGCGGTGAGTGGTCGTGCCACTCTTGTTGGGGCCATTTTCTTTTCTCTTTCAGCTGCTTGGCCTCTCTCGAACTTTGCGGGCGACGTTGACGCTTGCTGGGGACGATGCTTTTTCCACGAACGACCTCTCATCTTTCCTTTTATTCCAATCTTTGGTTTGATCCGACTCTTTTTAGCCGGTGATCCGTTGCGTGAAATCATCTTTCGGACATGCCACATGTGTCCATCATACTCCATAATTCTTGCGAACCTTCCACTCAGCCTGTCATCCCAATCTTACTATCGTAACGACTTCTGTCTTATCGCCTCGTTCCATGCCTATTCACTTTCAATATACTGCTTTGGGAGACTTGGTAGTAAGCTTTGCAAAATCACTTTTCGAAAAATGAAAGAAAAGAAAAGAATACTGACCGCAAATGACAAAAGAAGAGAAAAACTTTTCTGAACTCAAAAATAGGAAAACTTATCTGAATGTGTGCCTGATCCAATGGTTATGCCGCGCCTTTGAGATTAAACTACCCGGTCTATTCATGTCAATCACTTTCTGATGCCGCGTTCTGCTAGAGGTAAACGGATGTCCAAACCTTGTTTCATGCAGACATCTTGTAACCATCTCGTCCTGTCACCTCACAGTGCCCTTCAAGGGTTTTCACTAATGAGATTCTCTCATTTCTCTCTATCTCCCGTCGCCTTAAGGTGCCCGTAAAGGTTTTCACCGTAAGACTCTCTCATTTTACTTCTCTCAATTTCCTTCGCCTTAAGGTGCCCTCGAGGGTTTTCACCGTTAAGACTCTCTCATTTACGCTTTCTTTCCCTGCGGCGGGGTATCACCCCTGAGATTCCTTCTAGAGCGTTATCCCCTTTCGGCTTGTGCATCCTGGATTCAATCGAGGGTCGGGATGTCACTCTTGGCTTTCGTTCACATGACTCGGCACTTCTCAAACACTGATCAAGAGGTCTTTCTGGTTCTTAATATGGTTTCTGCGCGTGAGGCTGAAGAAAGGGGTTTAGCCTCAGCGGTTAGCTTATTACAACTTTCGGAATCCACACTAACTTTCCAACGAAACAATGACTTCTGCCCCAGTTTTGTTGCTTGGGGAATTTTTTGATTTTTATTTTATTATGACCGAGCCGTGTGGCGCCTACGTATCCTTCTTGAGGAATCAGGTCGAACGTAGTTCACTTTTTCTTGTGTTACTTCTTTGTTTCTTTTCTATTCTGTTACACATCTTCCTTGATGATTCCGAAAGAGGGCATATGAAAGAATAATTAAGGTTCAAATGGGGAAACAAAGGTTAAAGTGTTTGGGTAGTAGAAAAATTGCCTCTGTCATTTCATTCTCCGAAAATGCCAAATACACACAAACGAAACCAAACGTTGACAAATGCATTAAAGAATTACACATAATATCTCTTGACTGCATCAGAATTGATAGCCATATCGGTGCATCTTCCCTCAACATCAGTTAGGCATAGAGCGCCGTTGGATAATACTCTAGTCACCACAAATGGTCCCTGCCAATTTGGAGCGAACTTGCCTTTCGCTTCGGCCTGATGTGGTAGAACTCTCCTCAGCACATGCTGTCCCACTTCAAATCTCCTAGGACGTACCTTCTTGTTATATGCTCTCGCCATTCTCTTTTGATACAATTGGCCGTGGCATACTGCTGTCAATCTCTTTTCATCGATCAAGCTCAATTGCTCCAATCGGGTTTTGACCCACTCGTCGTCATCAATCTCAGCTTCAGCGACAATTCGGAGGGATGGAATCTCAACTTCTGCGGGTATTACTGCTTCAGTCCCGTATACCAACAAGTAAGGAGTTGCACCTACCGAAGTCCGGACGGTAGTGCGATAACCCAACAACGCAAATGGTAACTTTTCATGCCACTGCCTAGACCCTTCTACCATCTTCCTTAATATCTTCTTTATGTTCTTGTTTGCTGCCTCGACCGCACCATTTGCTTTTGGGCGATACGGTGTGGAATTTCGGTGTGTAATCTTGAACTGTTGACATACCTCTTTCATCAATCCACTGTTAAGATTTGCACCGTTATCTGTAATGATCATCTTTGGAATTCCAAACCTACAAATGATGTGGGAGTGTACGAAGTCCACTACCGCCTTCTTGGTCACCGATTTGAATGTTTTGGCCTCCACCCACTTGGTAAAATAATCAATCGTTACCAGAATGAACCTGTGACCATTGGAAGCCGCAGGCTCAATAGGTCCAATAACATCCATACCCCATGCGACAAACGGCCATGGTGCCGACATTGTATGCAATTCAGTCGGCGGAGAATGAATCAAATCTCCGTGTATCTGACACCGATGGCATCTTCGCACGAAACTTATACAATCCCGCTCCATAGTGAGCCAATAATATCCTGCTCGAAGAATCTTCTTTGCCAATACGTATCCGCTCATGTGTGGTCCGCAAACTCCCGAGTGTATATCTGTCATCACTGTTGTGGCTTGATTTGCATCTATACATCTCAACAATCCTAAGTCCGGGGTTCTTTTGTATAGCACCCCTCCACTAAGGAAAAATCCGTTCGCCAACCGCCGAATAGCTCGCTTTTGATCTCCAGTTGCTTGCTCTGGGTATACTCCTAACCTGAGGTATTCCTTGACATCATGAAACCACGGCTCACCATCCACCTCTTCCTCTATCACATTACAATAAGCATGTTGATTCCGGACACGGATATGTAACGGATCGACACGAACCTTGTCCGGGTGATGTAGCATTGATGCTAAAGTAGCCAACGCGTCGGCAACCTCATTATGCATCCTTGGGATGTGCCTGAATTCTACTGATCGAAAGCGCTTGGTCAGATCATGCAAACACTGACGATACGGGATAAGCTTTAAATCTCCGGTTTCCCATTCTCCCTGAATCTGATGTACCAGAAGGTCCGAGTCCCCCAAGACCAAGACGTCCTGTACATCCATGTCCACCGCTAACCGCAACCCCAAGATACATGCCTCGTACTCGGCCATATTATTGGTACAATGAAAACGCAGTTGAGCAGTAACAGGATAATGATGTCCTGTTTCAGATATGAGCACAGCCCCTACTCCGACTCCTTTTGCGTTCGCCGCTCCGTCGAAGAAGAGCTTCCACCCTGGATCCTTGGTTAGTTCTAACCCCTCAATTTGCAACACCTCTTCGTCCGGAAAATACGTCCTCAAGGGTTCGTATTCGTCATCAACAGGATTTTCAGCTAAGTGATCGGCCAGGGCTTGAGCTTTCATAGCCGTCCTTGTCACGTATATGATGTCGAACTCCGTAAGTAATATTTGCTATTTTGCTAACCTCCCTGTAGGCATAGGTTTCTGGAAAATATACTTCAACGGGTCCAAACGCGAAATGAGGTAAGTGGTGTAAGAAGACAAATAGTGTTTCAGCTTTTGGGCTACCCAAGTCAGGGCGCAACATGTCTTTTCTAGATGAGTGTACTTGACCTCGTGGATTGTAAACTTCTTACTGAGGTAGTAAATGGCCCGTTCCTTCCTGCCAGTAAGATCATGCTGCCCCAGTACGCAGCCAAACGAATTCTCCAAGACCGTCAGATAAAGAATCAGGGGTCTACCTGGCTCAGGCGGGACTAGTACGGGTGGATTTGACAGATACCCTTTTATCCGGTCAAACGCTTCCTGACATTCTGCCGTCCATTCTATCGCCGCGTCTTTTTTCAATAGTCGGAATATGGGTTCACAGGTTGCTGTAAGTTGAGCAATAAACCTACTGATGTAATTCAACCTTCCCAACAGACTCATTACCTCTGTTTTATTCTTCGGCGGGGGTAACTCCTGAATGGACTTGATTTTGGATGGGTCCAACTCAATGCCCCGTCGGCTGACGATGAATCCTAGCAACTTTCCTGATGGAACTCCGAATGCGCATTTGGCCGGATTGAGCTTGATGTCGTACCTTCGAAGTCTTTGAAAGAACTTCCCGAGGTCGGCAACATGGTCTTCTTGACGCCTAGACTTTATGATCACGTCATCCACGTACACCTCAATTTCCTTGTGTATCATGTCATGGAATACCGTAGTCATTGCCCTCATATATGTTGCTCCTACATTCTTCAAACCGAACGGCATCACTCGGTAGCAATAAGTTCCCCACGGTGTGATAAAAGCCGTCTTTTCTGCGCGTCCTCTTCATCCATCAAAATCTGATGATATCCCGCATAACAATCCACAAAGGATCCGATTTCGCGTCCGGCGCAATTATCAATCAGGATATGGATATTGGGAAGCGGGAAATTATCCTTAGGACTCGCCTTGTTGAGGTTGCGATAGTCCACACATACTTTGATCTTTCCGTCTTTCTTTGGCACCGGTACTACATTAGCCAACCATTCAGGGTATCGAGTGACGCGAATGACTTTCGCCTGCAACTGCTTGGTTACTTCCTCTTTGATCTTTACACTCATCTCCGTCTTGAATTTCCTCAATTTCTGCTTGACGGGAGGATATGCCGGATCAGTGGGTAATTTATGAACCACTAGATCAGTGCTGAGTCCTGGCATGTCGTCGTACGACCATGCGAAAATGTCTTTAAACTCCATGAGTGTTTTGATCAATTCTTCTCTCAGATTGGGTTCAATATGGACACTTATTCGGGTTTCTTTGATGTCATCCGCATTCCCTAGATTAACGGCCTCAGTATTATTTAAGTTCGGTTTGGGTTTTCCTCGAAGTGGCTTAATTCTTCACCGATTTCTTCTACGGCTTCATCATCGCCGTACTCTGACTCACTCTCGTCACTTCTTATTTCATGCGTTATTATTTCCAAACCCGATTGACTTTCTAGACCGGGTTGATTAATCTTTAAGCACGCCATATCATTAAGATCAGTTGAAAGAAGTTCAGAAAAGTAAAAAGAAGGAAAAATAAACAAAATTAGACACGAAGGGAATCAAATTTCATTAAATGGGAACTGTACAAGGGAAAACAAACCGCAAACTTAAATCAAGAAATGAACTAAAAAACAACTGGATTTTACTCCGGGGACAAACCCCCAACACAAAATTTCGAAAGAAAAACAATCCAAGACAAACTACCAAGACTCCTTCCGGACAGGAGAGGAGTAGCCTTCCAGTTATTCAGTTTTGCCTTTGGTCCCACAAACTGTATCTCGGCGTGACTGGATCCTTCACCGTCCTCGAGCATACATACATCTGTGAATAGGTCCTCGAACTTCCTGAAGAACTCTTCATCTGGGCTGATCGTAGGACCGGGAATCTTTGTCGTTGGATATCCTCTTGCTCCGGACCTGACAAAAGATTGGGAAAGGCGTGGAACAGGCTTTGGGAGCACCCATGTTTTCTGCTTACTCCTCTTTGCTCGCCGGATGTCCTCTGAGGTTGGCCGGAATCCCAAGCCGAAGGTTCCCAAGTTTTCGACCACTGATACCGGTTGTATAATTCCTTGCAGAGATGCACCTAGCCCTTTACCGGGTACGAAACCATGTCGCAACATTTCATGCGCCACCATGACATCCGCAGTAATTGTTCTGTCGCCGGGAATGCATTCCCCTTCCGGAACTCGATTGGCGGACACCACATCGCAGACCTGATATACCCACGGCCCAACATCTTCTTCTGTTTCAACAAAGGGGAATGATGGTGCCTGATTGTGGATCGTTCTCTCCATGGACGACGATCTCCTGTTGATCCCACTCGAACTTGACGAGTTGGTGCAAGCTGGATGGAACTGCTCTTGCGGCATGGATCCATGGTCGCCCTATCAGGAGGTTATATGACACTACCATGTCCAGCACCTGGAATTCCATGGTGAACTCCACTGGCCCAATTGTCAAGATTAGCACTATGTCACCAACCGACGCTTTGCCTCCTCCGTCAAACCCTCGAACACATACGCCGTTCTTGCGTACCCTGCCGATGTCTACTTTTAATTTGCCCAGTGTAGAGAGAGGACAAATGTTAGCACTGGACCCATTATCGACAAGGACTTTGGTAACCACCGCCTCCTCACACTTCACCGTAAGATATAAAGCCTTGTTGTGCTCGGTGCCTTCCTCATGCAACTCATCATCGGTGAAGGTGATC
This sequence comes from Nicotiana noctiflora, assembly GCA_032618575.1. Lineage (NCBI taxonomy): Eukaryota > Viridiplantae > Streptophyta > Magnoliopsida > Solanales > Solanaceae > Nicotiana > Nicotiana noctiflora. Next base: position 8,287 of record JASVEL010002695.1, on the reverse strand, counting down.
CGATTTGCTTCGAAGATCCTATTGGTGATCTTCTCCAAATGGTTCACTGAGATTTTATCCGGTACATGTGCCTCATTCAGGACTTTCATTAATGCTTGCCGATGTTCTTCGGAATGTATCAGCAAGGATAGCAATGATATTTGCGCCGGAGTCTTCTTCAACTGCTCTAAGACGGAGTAGTCATGCAGCTTCATCTTTTTCAAGAATTCTTCCGCTTCTTCATCAGTTACCAGCTTTTTCAATGCTGCCGGAGTGGTCTTCCTCAATTCCGCAGGGGCGAAACATCTCCCCGAGCGGGTCAACCCTTGGGCTTCACAAACTTCCTCTTTCACTTCCTTTCCTTTGTAGGTCGTTGTAATCCGAGCATAATTCCATGGAACAGCTCGGCTATCAGTTATTGGCAACTGTGTTGCTGGCTGGATGATGAAAGGATCCATTCGAACGCCTGCTACCGTCAAGATGGGCTTGATTGCTGCCCCTGGTACAACTATCTTGGCTTCCCCCGGCTTCACCGGTACTTCGTTCACACTTCCCTTTCCTGCTTCCGACCCTCCTGGTATGTCCTTCTTGCAACTGGGTGACTCATCAAGGCTTGGCCCTTTTCTCGTTCCTACCCCGCTAGACTTAATCATCATTACAGTCTGAGAGGCTTTCTCATTTCCTTCCTCCGCCCGTACCAACTCGATCATATTGGTCTCATGATGAGCCGGAAGCGGGTTTTGGTTGATGTTGGGCTCTGTTGGAGTCTGGACCTCAATCCTGCGAGTGTCAATGAGCTCCTGGATGGCCGTCTTCAACCTCCAACACTTTTCTGTATCGTGTCCCGGACATCCCGAGCAGTAGGCACAATTTACTGAATGGTCCAGGTTCTTCGGAAGAGGGTTTGGCAGCTTAGCTTCAACCGGATTCAGCAACCCTACTTGCTTTAACCGGTGGAACATACTAGTGTAAGATTCTCCCAAGGGAGTGAAAGTCTTTGGCCTCGGCGCCCTGTCGCCCCTGAATGCCTGGTTTGGACGAAAACTCGCGCCCGAGGGGTTTCTGTAAGCTCTTGGGGGTGGATGATTGTTCTGCGGGTTTGGTGCACGCCACGGTGCATGAACGGGAGGTGCAGAATAGGACTGTGCATGGTGGACAGTAAAATGGGGATCAGGTGCGGGATAGTAATGTTGCGGGTGGTTATATGGGTTGTGGGAGTAATTTTGGTGGTGAGGTTGGGGTGGGCTATATTGGGGTGCGGGGCCTCTATTTCTGAACCATGCCCCGGACTCGACGGCCGCAACTTCCTCCCTCCTCTTTTTCCCCAGTACTCCTCCAGTACCACTTTGGATAGCCTGAGTGGTGGCTTTCAGTGCTGAGTAACTCATGATCTTGTTGGCCTTCAAACCTTCCTCGATCATACCCCCATTTTTATCACCTCGGTGAATGATTTACCTACGGACGTTACCAGATGTCCGAAGTAGGTGGGCTCTAATGTCTGCAAGAAGTAATCCACCATCTCGCTCTCTCTCATCGGTGGATCCACCCTGGCCGCCTGTTCCCTCCATCGGAAACCAAATTCCCTGAAGCTTTCAGCAGGCTTCTTCTCTATTTTTAGCAATGATAGGCGGTCGGGGATTATTTCAAGATTATACTGGAACTGGCCGATAAAAGCTTGAGCCAAATCGTCCCACGTAAACCATCTATTGGGATCCTGTCTAGTGTACCACTCCAGCGCAGATCCTCCCAGACTCTGACCGAAGTAAGCTATCAGAAGCTCGTCCCGTCCTCCGGCCCCTCTCATCTTACTGCAAAACCCTCGCAGGTGGGCCACTGGGTCACCATGCCCCTCGTATAGGTCGAATTTGGGCATTTTAAATCCTGCTGGCAATTGGACGTCCGGAAATGGACACGGATCCTTATAGGCGACGCTGACCTGGTTGCCCAAACCGTGCATGTTCCTGAAGGACTGCTCCAGGCTTTTAACTTTTCTGACAACTTCCTCGTGTTCCGAACTTTGGAAGTGCTTTTCCGGTTCTGCCGGATTATCCCAGTGAGGTGTATGGAATATGGCCCAAGAACCTTAAAGGTAGGCTCGGAAGGGTTGCCATGAACCTAAAATAGTGGACCGCCGAAAGATCTTTGTATTGTGGCAGGTGGAGGTGCCACAAAAACAAGAGTAATTGGTGGAGTAGGGTTTTTTTGGGTGGTGGAGCTTGGGGAGGGTAGGAGGTAGTTCCATAGCTTTGTATAGCTTGGGGCGCTTGTTGAAGGATCGATGGGCGGATGTTCCGGAGCTGAGGCGAGAGTAGGGCGGTTTGGTGAAGACTGTTCCCTGGCCCAGGCCAGGTGCATCTCTGTTATCCGTTGTTTTAACCGGTCTACCTCTTCTTTCATGATTTGTAGCTCGGATTTTTCTTCCTCGAGACTCTTGCCAGAACTAGACATGCTTACTGTAACCGGTCCTTTGGATCTAGTACGGTAGTGATGGCTGGCCAGTATATTCTGTCAAACCAACTGCTAAACTTTCTCTGGCATATGCAACAAACTTGTTAGTTCACCGAGTTTGACGGATATGTTATAGCACGTTGGATGCAATGCACCTAACCAAATAACCCTTTCTACATGTACTCTTAACATGCGTCATTCCGGCCTTTTTTCTTTTTCTTTTTCTTTTTTTTTTTTTTTTTTTTTCCGACTATCTTTGCAAGCCTTATTGTTATTTAACCTTTGGATTCTTTTCCTTTCTTTTTAGTGGTGGTCGAATCTTATGTGGATTGCCTACGTATCACGTTCTCGCGTGAATCAGACCGAGCGTAGTTCTGTTAACAGGATTGTGGCAAAATTCAGTAGCTTTTATATCAAATAAAGCCTTAAAGTTACAAAACAGGTCTTACAACATAAGGGAATGCTTGACTCGAAAACGTACAATAACATGCCAACTGGCATGACCCAATATTTCAAAAATACATTTTCAATCAAAAGTCTACTGCTCTAAAATTCCTGGGGGCCCGCGAGGCATCATTCGGCCTTGCCGCGGGCCTGGGTGTGAGGTCCTTGTGTAGTCCCCTTAATTCTTCCATGATCCGATGAACATAGCCCATAATTGAAGCAAAAAGGTCGGCGCGGGGCATTTGTTCGCAAGCTAGGCACTTCATGGTGACATAGTGCCCGATTTCTCCAATTCTGTCCTTGATCATGTCCCTTTCTCCGAGTAGCCGCTCTATCTGCTGGTTTTTCGCCCCCAATCTTCGAGCGTTGTTGGTGACTTGGTCTAGGAGCCTATCTACTTGTTCTTGTAGTCGGGCCATCAGATCGTGACAACGGTCGAGGTCTGTCCTGGCATCTCGGGCTTGCTTGAAAACCCGCTCCCTGAGGATAACGTTTGCTTCCCTTAAACTAGTGATGATCTCAGTGTAATCCTCTTCCACCCGTTGTAGGTGAAGTGCATGTTGATGTGCCTCTTTTCTCCAGCTAGCTCGGATCCTCGTTGTCTGGGCTTTTGACTCGTCCAATTCTCTTTGGATATCGGCGACTTGGCTTCTCAATCCCTTTATCAATTTTTCGTCGGCCCGACTCCTCAACTGTCTGTCAGCATCTCTTTTCATTTGCTGGATTTGAGCTCTCAAGAAGTCATTTTCTTGTGCCAACTTCTTTTTGTCTCCCTCGTCGGTGGCAGCTTGCATGTTCTTCTCGAATTGGAGGTCCCGGACCTGCTGTTCTATCCTGCCAATCTTCGTCCTGTACCCCTCCTCCTTTGCTAGCCAATTCCATTGTTCCTGTGAATCTTCCGTGAACTGTTGGACATGGGCTCTTTTAGAACATTTCCGACGAATCCGAAATCTTTTCCCGAACCACACGTTGTACTTTGGGTCCACCTCTCCCTTAGCTAGTTCCCGGACCATGGTTTTAGGCTCAAGGAACCAACATTCGTGCCACAGCCTTCTAATCTTCTCTTCGGGGAGTACAACTCCCGGGCTCAACTCAATGGCGTATTTCCTCAGGTCTTGATCGGTAGGGATAACCTGAAACCTTCCTAGTTGACGTAATACACGGTGAGGGACATATGGTTGGACACTGCGGATTCCCATTAGAAGGATATAACACTCCTCGGCTGCCATATATATTACTTCAGTATCGGGTAACCACCCGAATGCCCATTCAATCTGATCGGCTTCTATTGAGCTCAGTCGTGCAAGCCATGCCTCGACGCCTTCGGGGAATACAGCACCCATCATCCGTTCTTCGAAACCCCTGATACAGTTTTTTCCGGTCAACCCATGGTTCATGTATTGTGTTCGGTGATGGAGGTGTTCTTGCATCCATAATTGGAGTAACAGATTGCAACCTTGGAAGAAATTGCCCCCTTCTCGGCATACAGTCAAGGCTCGATAGATTTCGGACAAAACCAAAGGGACCACCGTGCCGGTAGCCTTTTTGATTGCAACATCGGCTATTCCTACCAGACTTATCTCTATTTTCTTATCTTCGCGCGGACAAATCACAATCCCCAAGAATGTCGTTATGAATGCTAGAATTCGTCTGGCCTCCCACTTGGTTCTATTCCCTGCGTGAGTCAGTCCAAGGTTTGACTCTTCAAAACCCCGAGGAGCGCCGTACCGTTGATATAAGAATTGGAGATCGCAACACCCTTTCAGCAGATCATCATTTTTCACCTTCCGACTAATGCTCAACAAATCTAGAAACCCATGTGGAGATACCGGTCTTGGTGAGAGCAGGTATTGCCCTCTTAATTTCCCATTTAGTCATGCATAGCCCGCAATTTCCTCTAATGTGGGCGTCAGTTCAGAGTCAACAAAACGGAACACATTGCGGGTCGGATCCCAGAAAGATACCAGTGCCTTGATGATGTCCTCCCTTGGCTCGATATTCAACATATCAACCAAACCTCCCAAAATTCTCCCTACGACCTTTTTGCTACTGTCTTCCAAATCGTTCCACCATATACGGAGCTGCTGAGGGACCTCACTAAAGATTGAAAATGATTTATTCTGATTCGTGCTCATCCTGCACATTTATTAAGGTGATTTAAATAAGAAAAACAACTTTGTTTTGCTAAAAATAAAAAATCAGTTTTCAATCACGGCCTTTCAACGTCTCGGGGACGAAGGCTTTTAAGGCCGTGGGGTAAATTGATCGAAATCAAAATTGACCCAAAGGTGGCCGTTTATACGAAATTAGCCTTCCGGCGTCCCTTTCGGGAACATTCGGCTATTTTTAAAAACAGCGTCACCGACTTATTTAGTACAAAAGTTAGTTTTGATATTTCGGCCATTTTCAAAAGGTGAAGTTGGACCTGATGGAGGTTGCCTACGTATCTCACATCCAATGAGAATCAAACCCACGTAGTTCGGTTTTGACGAAACAAACGACATTATTTATTTATTCATTTTACTAAAGAAAAACAAGTAAGCTATTTCTATCTTAGGAACAAAACACATTTTCCCTTCTTCTTTTTTTTTTTTTTTTTTTTTTTTTTAATCTCTAAAGCCGGTCAGCATGCAAGTCTATAACAGATAAATGCGCAAGACAAACAGGATGCAGCAGGATAGTCTGTTCATTTCAGGTCACCTGTCCTAGACGGACCCAACCCCTGTGTTGAGTCCCCTAAGCCAAATGAGACATGATGCAAATAAACGTTTCCTACTAGGGATCCGGCATGAAGCTTTGTTATTCTAGGTTTAAAAACCTGGGTTTATCTGTTCTAGACTTGGCTTACCCGAGCGGACAGCTCGAGCCGAGGAGGAGGCAGCAATCCGGGAATACAGAAGCTTCACCGGTTTTGCAACTTATCCAAACCTCGTTCTAAAATGGGAATTAGACACTATACGGAAAAGAAGTCACACGAAGTGCACCCTTCTTCATGATTTAGAAGACTCAGAGAGGAGATTGGTTCCGGCACAATTTATAAAAGCAGTAAAAACAACATTTGCACATTGATGCCAACATGTAAAAGAATCAGATAATAAATATGCCAAATACAACAATTATTCCGAGCTCGAATTCTAAAGATATCCCCAGCAGAGTCGCCAGAGCTGTCACACCTCTTTTTACCGCACCCACAAGGATGCAAAGAGTTTTTCCAATTAAAGGACAATCGAGATGGGAATTATTTAATTATTTCAGAGTCGCCACTTGGGAGATTTATGGTGTCCCAAGTCACCGGTTAAATCCCGAATCGAGGAAAAGAATGACTCTATTTAACAATCCGCGAACCAGAAATCCGGATAAGGAATTCTATTAACCCGGGAGAAGGTATTAGGCATTCCCGAATTCCGTGGTTCTAGCACGGTCGCTCAACTATCGTGTTTGGCTTATCTATCTGCTTTTACAATTATGTACTTAGTGCAAATTAATATCCCTTTACCGCTTTTATTATTGGTTAGGAGTTGATTCAAAATTATTTAAAACTTGCTACGAACCACACCACATGAAATGCGCCTGTGGTTCCTGACACGCTTTATTTGCTCTTGCCCGAAATTGGGGTCGGGTCACATGAAATGCACCCCCGACTCCTTTAATCTAATTACGTCATTCAGTTGAGTAATAACTCCCTAGCTAATCTTGCTTTTAACATAAGATCTAACATTTAACAGATTTGGAGATTACACACATGAGTAGAGAAGATTGAACAGAGATACAACAGACTAATTTAGGTTTACGCGCATATCTAATGATAGTGTATCTTTGGTCTAGCTACATTTTCCATAACAAAACTAGCAATACCAACTTAATTAAAGAATAACAGAACGTAACCAAATATAAGAACTTTGGACGACTACATGATTCAATAGACTTTAAGCATAAGCTTCAAACTTCATTCTTTTCGAACCAAGGAATTACAATAACAGAGATGTGTACCTGGAATGCGGAAGAACAAAGAAGAGTGAGCAATGGCAATGCAGCAACAGTAACAGGAGCAACAACAATAGGCCAGTAGCAACCAAAGTAAACCAACAGCCACACAAACGACTCAGCAGCAACAACAATAACCAACCAATAGCAACAATAATAACCACACCAGTAGCAAACTCAACACAGCAGCAGCATACAACAACTGAGATGTGTACCAGCAGCAACAAAGACACAACAACAACAACAATGGACTAACAGCAGCAACAATCAACCAGCAGCCACAACACTGGACCAGCAGCAACAAATGACCACAACAGCAACAACAATGGACCAGCTAAAACAGTAGCACAGCACCACCAACACAAGAACAACAACAAACCAACGACCAAACACTCCAATAGCAAAGCACAACCACAACAGTAGCCAAAGAATGGCAAACAGGACTTCTGCAACCAACAAACGAAACAGTAACAAGAAAGCCAATGAAACAGTACTTGTCTATCCTTCTTGTTCTCTTTGTATGTTTGGTTTCAATATCGTTTCTCCCCCCTGTTTTTCTTAACTCTCAGCTCTTTCTATCTATCTCTTTTATGTTTTTCAAAAAATGTATCTTTGCTGCCCCTTTCTCCCCTTTTCAATCCCTTCAACCCTATACTTATAGTTAAAACTTTCAAATCTGGATGGCCAACAGACTAGACTAAGGCCTTGCCCATCCCACTCTGCCTTTTTTCCACTCAGATTAGTCTGAGTATGGGTTTTCATTAATCTAAGCTAATGGTCTGCCACACCTAGTGGGGATACCCTGCTGTAGCAGGTTCCACTAGCCCTTTTATGGGCAAGGGTACTTTAAAAATCCAAAAACAGGCTAACACTAACTAAATTGCCATCAGCTATATCCAAATGCCCTATGTAACAGTGATTCTGGGCATTCTTGCCCTGTCATTCCCACGGGTTTATACAACTAATCGACGAGGTCGTCTAGACTGGTTACAACATATTTGAATCGTTTAAGCCCCTTATGATGACCCACAGATTCGACCATTACTGATTTGTCACCATAAATATAATGAACAATAGGATGAGAAGAGACAGAATCATTTAAAGGAAATTGACAAGCCAATTAATCTAAACTAACTAAACAAAATCAAATAGACACGGAAAAGGGGAAAGTCTTACCCCAGAAACTCAAAATGTAGGCGGCTCAGCTTCGAACTTGACTTGTCGAAGCCAAATGGGCTTTAATCGAGGTATTCTCGATTGGGAACACCTAGACTAAAGTCCATTGGACTTCGATTGAAGACTAATCCGACTTGAATTGGCTTTTTTGAAAACTAGGGTTCTTGGGCTCGGATTTGGGGCTTTTGCATTTCTGGTTAGATTCGAACCAAACCAATGTTAATGGGAGTGCGGGGGAGGTGTGAGGAGGCTGTGG